>CAUZLF010000480.1:0-395371 GCA_963580285.1 Lucinisca nassula | reverse complement strand
ATGTAAAACCAAAGGGCCCCGGGGCGGGGGCATTTTTGGCCCCAGCACTATAATTTGAACAATCTTGGTAGGTGTCCACTAGATGAAGCTTCATACCAAATATCAAAGACCTGGGCCTTGCAGTTTCAGAGAAGATTTTTTAAGTTTTCGGTGAAAAAAATCTATTTTTGGCTCCTGTGACCTATATGTGCAACGGACCGGAACCATTTGAACAACTTTGAAAGGGGACCACCTAAGGATCATTCCTGTGAAGTTTGGTCAAAATCCGCTCAATGGTTTAGGAGGAGATGTCGTTTGAAGAAATTGTTTACGCACGCACGCACGGACGCACGCACGCACGGACGGACGCACGCACGACAGACAAAAAGTGATCCCAAAAGCTCACCTCGTCACTACGTGACGGTGAGCTAAAAATTAATATGGCTACCATGCAATAAAAGCTCCTTTCATATACATCATAAGAAATTATTTTTCTCATGTATCAAAGATTAAATACAAATCTGAACCATAGAGACAGCACTAATCATAACTAACAGTTGACATTTCAAATATTTTGTCTTATTTTTCAGAGAAAATAAGGCTTAACATTAAAGCTGACTCCTCTACTGGGCAGACGGATCACATGTAATACTAAGCCTTATTGCCTCTGAAAATATTAAATTTAGACTGTCACCAGGGGCCAGTTGTTCAAAACTAACAACCTCATTATATAATATTAGTTAACATATTGTTGAAACTTTGATCATTTGATATTGCAAATACGTTGAAATTTTTGCTGAAAAATGTGAGCAATTGCTTCCATTTTTTCAGCAAAAATATTACTATATTAGATATATTGTACTTGCTAGAACAGTCAACAATATCACCACTAACGAGTATGTTAAGCTAACAATGCTTTGAACAACTGGACCTTGATAAGCAATTTTGCAAGGTCAGTGGTTAGACATGGTCTTACAAGATCAAATATTTTTACACAAGATGCCCTACAAACAAAAGCTAATTCTAGCTTTAACCTGTAGGGCAGAGGTTAGTTTGGTTAATTAATACTGCTTTGACTGACCTCTTACCTCTTTCATATCAACACATGTTGCACTTTAAACTTTTAAGAAAATGGGTAGATAAGTTGAGAAAGCACTTCTCAAACATACCTACTGGTACCCTGTTTACCCCAAGTATTTGGACATCTCAACTCCTTACCATACTTATTCTCAAATTTGAACAGCATTATGATAACACACCTATACAAGTGAGTGAGTGAGTTTTAGTTTTACGTCCCACCAACAGCTAAGGTCATACAGAGACGGAACCTTGGTTTAAAGACTCATCCGAAAGTCTGAACACACCTATACAAATACATTACAAATGTTAACACTCAAAAAAGGAAATTTTAAGGTGAAATTTTTGTATTTTTTCCTTATTTTTACTCGAAACATAGGTCATGGGTGCTCGATAGAACCGCCTCATTGAGGCAGTTCTATCGAGTGCCCACAACCTATGTTTTAGATCTGAAATAAGAAAAATAATGTTTACCCCTGCAAACCCCAGTTTTACTATATAAAAGTGGGGTTGGAGGGGTCAAAATTATATAGGCATGTTTTCGTGATGGGTACCATTTACTACCGATGTTGTTTAAAAATAGCTGGATGAGTAGCAAACAGTGTAGACCCCGATGATATGCTGCATTCTGTGGTGTCTATGAGGGTCTAGACTGTTTTCTCAGCCATGCTTGTCTGAATACATAAAGGTAAAACATGGAAATTACAAGATCATTTGTGCATGTACACACAAAAACGGTACATCTTTGCATGTACTACCTACACAGATTGAAATATTTGTGTGCACCCATCCAGTCGTATAACCTTCTTTGATTTTCTCTCTGCGGATGTGCCAAGAATCCACAGATGATTCCCTAGATCAGTGAGAGCTCTGACTAGACAATGCACACCTGGGCAGTTGTTTTGTCGTAACATACAATGTAGTTGTTTAACCTTTACCACTCTCTAGGCGAAATGACAATTTTTTTTTGTATTTTTTTTATTTTTCCCAGAAAACAGGATTTGACATCTCATGCAAATTGTCTCCATAGGAGATTCGATTATCTCGACAGCTGAAGGTGCTGATGATTGTGTAGCTAAATTTACCTCTTTGGTTAGAGCTAGGGACTAACTTCCCACATCACAGGTCCTGGTGTATGAATGTCATTTGACGTGTCACCAGTAACAATTCTGATTCTGATTCTGAGTCTGACAATTTGCTATGGAGACAATTTGCATGAGATTTCAAATCCTGTTATGGTGACAATTTGCATGAGATGTCAAATCCTGTTTTCTGGGAAAATCAGAAAAATATTTCAAAATGTCGTCTGCTGCTAAAAACAAATACCCAGCATGCACAAGGTTAACTAACATGGTTTCAGCTTTGGACCCCAACAATAGTGTTTTAAGAGATTACGGTGTATGAACACAAGCCAAGGAAGCACTTTCTTTATCACAGATTTGTGCAAGATCATCACATTTACGGGACGGAATGATTTATAAATTTGTACAAGTCACAGGTCTGATCACCTTCTAGGGATTGCTCCTAGTGCCTCTCGAGCCAGTATACCTTAAAATCCTCTGGGTAAGATCACTTTGTGACGTTTCATTCTTTATAAATACATGTTTTGCTATGCTTATTCATGAATGTGGTTATTTTATCATATGATAAACTTCATTCGGAATGCAATATCATCACATATTTTCTGTATGGGACGTTTAACCCTTCACCTGCTGAATATTTATATATGCCACATCCACTACTGATTATCAACCAATCAGATTACTTGATGCAAATCATTGCAACAAATTCATAAACTGAGTGGCAAACAATGAAGCGAAACCATTCTGCTCTGGATCTGCATTGTTTGAGAGATCAGACATATCCAGGCTCAGCAGGACAAGGGATAATTTCAGACATCAAAATCAGGAAACATAACTGCCCATGACAACACTTCTTGTAAAAGTTATGAACCATTTTTCTATGGAGACAATACATTTACAAAGAAAATTGTCACATCACATTCCTTACCCAAGGGACTCATTTCATAAATTGCATATTAACCCTTGTCCTGCTGAGCCCGGATATGCCTTATTTTCCAAACAATGAAGATCCAGATCAGATGGCTTCCGATGAAGCCATCTGATCAGGATCTACATTGTTTGCCATTCAGATTGTGAATGTGTTGCAATAATTTGCATCAAGTAATCTGATTGGTTGATAATCGGTAGTGGGTGTGGCATATATATTAATATTTAGCAGAACAAGGGTTAATCCTTGTCCTGCTGAATCAGGATATGCTCTACCTTTACAAACAGTGTACATACAGATCAAGAAGCCATCTGATCAGTATCAACACTATTTGATATAGAGGATCTTACATGAGTGTTCATGTATTATTGAATTTATTAAACAAGTTGAGGTAAAGGGATAAAATGCAAGGCTTTGCCGAGCATTTTTTCCCTTTTCCTCAACGAGTTTAATAAATTCAATAATGCATGAGCACGAATGCAAGATTCTATTTATCATATGACATTTAAAACGCATTTTATTCATGATTGCTTACAAAAAATGCCAATATTCCGCCGTTAGTAAACGGGACGTCGTACATGTAACGTTATGGGACGTAGCTAGCTAATTTGCAAATTTAATCCACTAGTGGATTATTAAAAATATTGCATGGCGTTATTACACTCTCAGACGTGACATCATATGATAAATTCAATTTGTGAATTTGTAGGTAAAATACATCACTAATCAGACTGGTTGAAAATGAGAAAAGGGCGTGGCCAAATTAATTTATTCAGCAGGACATGGCTTCCCATGTGAGACCCTCTCTATCCATTACAAGGAAATATTTGTTGCTGTCTGAATTTGCTACATTTATAAAGGGGGGACTCTCTTCCATTGAAAAACCGGTTGATGACACAGTTCCACTTTGCTGTTGAGTAGATCCATGACAGAATTCCTTGAAGATTAGGGTCACTTGGAGACATTTCCTTCTTCATACAGCTGAACATTAGGGTTACTTGGAGACATTTCCTTCTTCATACAGCTGAACATTAGGGTTACTTGGAGACATTTCCTTCTTCATACAGCTGAACATTAGGGTTACTTGGAGACATTTCCTTCTTCATACAGCTGGACATTAGGGTTACTTGGGAGACATTTCCTTCTTCATACAGCTGAACATTAGGGTTACTTGGAGAAATTTCCTTCTTCATACAGCTGAACATTAGGGTTACTTTGAGACATTTCCTTCTTCATACAGCTGAACATTAGGGTTACTTGGAGACATATCCTTCTTCATACAGCTGAACATTAGGGTTACTTTGAGACATTTCCTTCTTCATACAGCTGAACATTACTTCTTCATACAGCTGAACATTAGGGTTACTTTGAGACATTTCCTTCTTCATACAGCTGAACATTAGGGTTACTTGGAGACATTTCCTTCTTCATACAGCTGAACATTAGGGTTACTTGGAGACATTTCCTTCTTCATACAGCTGAACATTAGGGTTACTTGGAGACATTTCCTTCTTCATACAGCTCAACATTAGGTTTACTTGGAGACATTTCTTTCTTCATACAGCTGAACATTAGGGTTACTTGGAGACATTTCCTTCTTCATACAGCTGAACATTAGGGTTACTTGGGGACATTTCCTTCTTCATACAGCTGAACATTAGGGTTACTTGGAGATATTTCCTTCTTCATACAGCTGAACATTAGGGTTACTTTGAGACATTTCCTTCTTCATACAGCTGAACATTAGGGTTACTTTGAGACATTTCCTTCTTCATACAGCTGAACATTAGGGTTACTTGGAGACATTTCCTTCTTCATACAGCTGAACATTAGGGTTACTTGGAGACATTTCCTTCTTCATACAGCTGAACATTAGGGTTACTTGGAGACATTTCCTTCTTCATACAGCTGAACATTAGGGTTACTTGGAGACATTTCCTTCTTCATTCAGCTGAACATTAGGGTTACTTGGAGACATTTCCTTCTTCATACAGCTTGTAGACAAGCTGAAAACAAACAAACAATTGATGCATATTGAAGTCTAGGAAAAAAAGAAGCAAAAGACAGAAACACATTTAGCCTTTTTTAAAAAAAAAAAAAAAAAAAAAAATGCAAAACAAAACAAACATAAAAGTGTCTAAGAAACTCCAAAACTTTATTTTCTTAACCCTTGTCCTGCTGAACCCGGATATGCCTTTTCTTTGAAACAATGTAGATCCATATCAGATGGCTTCTGAAGAAGCCATCTGATCAGGATCTACATTGTTTGCCATCCAGTTTATGGATTTGTTGCAATAATTTGCATCAAGTAATCTGATTGGTTGATAATCGGTAGTGGGTGTGGCATATATGAATATTCAGCAGGACAAGGGTTAAAACCAAAGCCAAAATTAGGCATACAATACTCATATACAGTGAAATTCGCTATTCAGACCACCTAAAATTAACCCTTGTCCTGCTGAATATTTATATATGCCACACCCACTATCGATTATCAACCAATCAGATTACTTGATGCAAATTATTGCGTCAGATTCACAATCTGAATGGCAAACAATGTAGATCCTGATCAGATGGCTTCGTCAGAAGCCATCTGATCTGGATCTACATTGTTTCAAAGATAAGGCATATCCGGGATCAGCAGGACAAGGGTTAAGACTAATTCTACTTTAGAAAGCTTATTTAGAAGGGTGCAGTTATTCTTTCTTTGTGTTTTCTGCACATGATGTGGCACGGTAATTCTTTCTTTGTGTTTTCTGCAAACAATGTCCTCTGGTCAAGGACCACCTTTTGGACTGTTCAAAAGTGGGTCTTTGACCACTTTTGAACAGTCCCAAAGGTGGTCAAAATATAGGAATTTTACTGTAATTAAGACTTAATCAGCCTAGCCACAGCAATAAGCATTAGGAGCAAATGCAAGCAGTGGAGATATATATCAGCATGTGTTTTTATGTTGACCGAACAGTCTTTACTGGCTCTGTAGATCTATGGCGTTATAGGATTTATATATAATTAACCTTTATCCCGATGAACACCAGAACCCCTAACTTTGCAAACAGTGTAGATACAGATCAGATGGCTTCTGAAAAAGCCATCTGATCAGGATCTACACTGTTTACCATTCAGTTTGTGAATTTGAATGAATAAAAAATTACATCAAGTAATTTGATTGGTTGTAACAAAAATGAGTGTAGCTAAATTAATTTATGCAGCCAGATAAGGGTTAAGGTCACATGTGACAAGTCTCATCTGATTGCGGTGACTTATTTTAATATTTTAAGAGCTTTCTTTGCTGAGCACAGAACCCTATTTGTACTAACTAATCTGTCTGGACTCAATCCAGATTATGTCTCCACTTTGGTAATCCTGGGCTTCTCCAAACTTTCGGATGAGTCTTTAAATCGAGGTCCCGTCTCCGTATGACCTTAGGTGTTGTTGGGACATAAAACTCAAAACACTCACTCACTCTTAGAAGTACAGACAAAAAGTCTTTGCTGAAGAAATTAACCATTATTTGGAAAACAAGAGGGCCATGATGGCCCTGGATCACTCACCTGATCCATAGAGTAACAAGTGGGCCCCGGGGAGGGCCATTATTGAACCCAGGGCTAAAATGTGCATAACATTGAGTGGGGTCTAAAAAGATGAAGCTTCATACTAAATATCAACAAAGGCTATAATTTGAACAATCTTGGCAAAGGTCCACAAGATGAAGCTACACACCAAATATCAAAGACCTGGGCTTTGCAGTTTCAGAGAAGAACCTTTTTTTTTTTTAAAGATATTCCCTACATAAGCCTGTGTAAAAACAAAGGGCCTGCAGGTGGGGGCATTTTTGGCCCCAGGGCTATAATTGAAACAATCTTGAAAGAGGTCCACTAGATGAAGCTTTACACCAAATATCAAAGACCTGGGCCTTGCTGTTTCAGAGAAGAAGATTTTCAAAGATTATTATCCCCACGCTTTTCAAAGAAAAAGTAGGGATATTGTAATGGTCTTCGTCGTCCGTACGTCCGTCTTACCGGATAACTCCTCCTAGACAGTTATAGATAGAAACTTGAAACTTTGGGAACTGATAGATCTTTGGTCTGGGGAGTGCATGACACTTTCGGACTTTTGATCACACCCCTACGGGTGAGCCCAAGGGGTGGGGCCCGTGGGGGTCAAAAATCAAAATTTCCAGAACATGGTCGTGTAATATATCAAAGCGAACGGCATGATGAGTAGAAAACATTACAACCATAATTTGACCCCTGTGGTAAATTTTGAGGTCACCAGACGTCACCAGAGGTAAAAAACTGATTTTGACCCCTTTACCGGATAACTCCTCTTAGACGGTTATAGATAGAAACTTGAAACTTTGGGAACTGATAGATCTTTGGTCTGGGGAGTGCATGACACTTTCGGAATTTTGATCACACCCCTACGGGTGGGCCCAGGGGGTGGGGCCCAGGAGGGGTCAAAAATCAAAATTTCCACAACATGGTCGTGTAATATATCAAAGCGAACAGCATGATGAGTAGAAAACATTACAACCAAAATTTGACCCCTGGGGTCGATTTTGAGGTCACCAGAGGTCAAAAACTGATTTTGACCCCTTTACCCCCATACATTACTGTTACCGGATAACTCCCCCTAGACCGTTATCGATAGAAACTTGAAACTTTGGGAACTGATAAAACTTTGGTCTGGGGAGTGCATAACACTTTCGGAATTTTGATCCTTCCCCTGGGAGTGGGGCCATGGGTGGGGCACCTTGGGGATAAAAAATCAAAGTTTTCAGAACATGGTTGTGTAGCATATTAAATCGAACGGCATGATGAGTAGAATACATCACAATCAAAATTTTACCCCTCGGGTCAAACACCTCTAGGTGATGGCCCAGAAGGTGGGGCTCCCGGGGAAGCATGGGGATATGCGATGGCTTGCCATCGACTGCGCGATTCTATTCTCTATATAAGTCAATGTAAATCCAAAGGGCCCCGGGGCGGGGACATTTGTGGCCCGAGGGAAATAATTTGAAAAATCTTGGTAGAGGTCCACCAGATTAAGCTCCATACCAAATGTCAAAGACATTGGCCTTGCAGTTTTAGAGAAGAACATTTTAAAGTTTTCCATATATAAATAAGTTCTGAAGTTAGATCCTTTGGAAACAAGGAATACACCAAATACATGTAAAAGAAAATAGCAGACTCGGTTTTATTGAGTCTGTTCATGACCAGTACTGAAATGTGCAAAACCAGCCACGCCCTCTAGCACCGGCTTAAGCAGAACTCTATTTTCAAAATGATACCAAATGAACTCAGTGATCCCAAAAGACCAGAAAATATAATCTGCACTATGATGATGTATGGGGCGACGTTTTACAGCCACCGTATGTAAGACCAAAGGGTCTCGGGGTGGGGGCATTTTTGGCCCCAGGGCTACAATTTGAACAATCTTGATTGAGGTCCACTAGATGAAATTTCACACCAAATATCAAAGACCTAGGCTGTGTGTTTTCACAGAAGATTTTTCAAGATTTTCGCTATATAAGTTTATGTCAAACCAAAGAGCCCCTGAGCGGGGGCATTTTTGGCCCCAGCACTATAATTTGAACAATCTTGGTAGAGGTCCACAAGATGAAGCTTCATAACAAATATCAAAGACCTGGGCCTTGTGGTTTCAGAGAAGAAGATTTTTAAAGATTTTCCCTATATCAGCCCATGTAAAACCAAAGTGCCCTGGGGCGGGGGGATTTTTGGCCCCAGCACTATAATTTGAACAATCTTGGTAGGGGTCCACTAGATGAAGCTTCATACCAAATAACAAAGACCTGGGCCATTTGGTTTCAAAGAAGAAGATTTTAAAAGATTTTCCCCTATATAAGCCCATGTAAAACCAAAGGGCCCCGGGGTGAGGGCATTTTTGGCCCCATCACTATAATTTGAACAATCTTGGTAGGGGTCCACTAGATGAAGCTTCATACCAAATATCAAAGACCTGGGCCTTGCGGTTTCAGAGAAGAAGATTTTCCCTATATAAGCCCATGTAAAACCGAAGGGCCCCGGGGCGGGGGCATTTTTGGCCCCAGCACTATAATTTGATCAATCATGGTAGGGGCCCACTAGATGAAGCTTCATACCAAATATTATTAACCTAGGCCTTGCGGTTTCAGGGAAGATTTTTAAAGATTTTCCCTATATAATTCTATGTAAAACCAAAGGGACCCGGGGCGGGGACATTTTTGGCCCCAGCACTATAATTTGAACAATCTTGGTAGGGGTCCACTAGATGAAGCTTCATACCAAATATCAAAGAGTTGGCCTTGTGGTTTCAGAGAAGAAGATTTTTTAAGTTTTCTGTGAAAAAATCTATTTTTGACTCCTGTGACCTAGATGTGCAATGGACCAGAACCATTTGAACAACTTTGAAAGGGGACCACCTAAGGAACACTCCTGTGAAGTTTGGTCAAAATCTGATCAGTGGATTAGGAGATGTCGTTTGAAGAAATTGTTCACGGACACATGCACACACGCCCACACTGACAACGGACGTAAAGTGATCACAAAAGCTCACCATGTCACTAGTTGACAGGTGAGCTAAAAATAGAAACAAATGTAAAACTTACAGTTTTAAATTTGCCCCCAAGCTTGTCAGCAAACTGATCAGGTGTTTTACCCATTGGGACCAATGATTCTAGAGTTCTACCTGATCTCTCGCGGGAGTAACTATCCTCTAATCCTCGTGGAATGTATTCTGTATCCACTTCCACCTGGAAAAAATGCATGATTATTTTAACTTTTATAGTCTTCACTTTTTGGATTGATTGTTTATCAACAGAATTGAACATACAAAAGTACTACAGTGAAATTTTGTCAATAAGAACACCTAAAATTAAGACTAATTATCCTTAAAAAAGCATATTCAAAAAGGTTTCAGCCATTTGTTATGTGTGTTTTCTGCACTTGGTGTCTTCTAGAAGGAGACCAGCTTTGGGACTGTTCAAAAGTGGTCTTAAAGACCACTTTTGAACAGTTCCAAAGGTGGTCTTATAATAGGAATTTTACTGTATTTGAATCTGCTTTACGTTGCTAATGTCAATGTCCTATCAATGACAATGCAAATTAATAATTGTGTGAAATCCTGGTTACGTTTATAGCCGTGCCATTCTTGTCCCTGTGAGGTCACTGAGCTGTGTAAGAAGGGTTAGTTATCTGTAAAATCTGGATCGGGCACTTGTGCTAGGACATTAGCAACCCGTGTAGACCCAGATCAGCTGGACCAGAATGTGGAATCTGATCAGGGTCTACACTGAAAAGGGTCTACACTGTATGCTTACAATACTGGAATTTAAGCATTAATTAAAACAGTCCAAGTCTCAGTTTAGGACTATTGTTTCCAGCCTACCCTCTTATCAACAGTACTTTATAAAACATCTTCCCATGACCAACAAAGAACCTACCAGTCTATTATGAACAACATCTGACACCAATTCATCATCCCTCCTAGCATCTGCCAGTCTCAGGAATATGGAACAACCCTCTATCAGATGAAGCTGAAAACATAATCATAATCAGACTTAGACATAGAAATTATTATTTAGAAGAAAAGCAGCAGAACAACTTTTTATAACACAAAAATTAAGCTGAAATCAAAACTACGCTTCAATAAAAACTGGAAGGAGATGGGGAGTGGAAGGGAGAGACAGGAAGTGTAAGAGTGAGGGAAGGAGAGAGGGAGGAAGAGAGAGAGTTTCAACATGGCTTTACAAGTAGTTTTCATTAAGACTTTTGGCTACTGAACTCGAATTGACAAGTATGAGTTAATATGAAATAGGCGCGACCTAACTGCAACCAACCGTTTTGATGCTTACAAACCTCCCATTTTGTGCATTCAGTATTAGGTGGGTCTTTTTGAAATGAAAAGGTTTTCTAAATGGACATTTGCAGAAGTACCGCAAAATTCCTATATTAAGACCTCCTTTTGGACTGTTCTAAAGTTTAACAGTCTCAAAGGTGTCGACAGCAACAAAGCTTAACATGAACTGTGCAGTAGATAGTTGACCGAAAAAAAAAAAACTAGATCAGCAGTCGATGGTATACCATCGCAAATACCCGCTTTTTCTATGAGTAACACAAATGACTATGTATTAGTATAAAGCCAAAACTATATGTAAGTTAAAAAAAAGTTGTAAAGAACATTCTAACTGATAAGCAAAATTTCAGAAGTGTAACTCTTATAGTTTAGAAGATATGGCAAGTCATACTTTTTGACCTTTAACCTTGGGGTTATGTTGAGGTCCACCCAAAGTATCCCAATTTATTCTATATTCCAACAGCCATCAAATAACCAAGTTTCAGAAGTGTAACTCTAATAGTTAGGAAGATATAGCAAAGTCATACTTTTTTTACCTTTGACCTTGGGTCGAGGTCACACCAAAAGTAGCCGAAAATATTCTATATTCCAAGGACCATCCGATAAGCAAAGTTTCAGAAGTGTAACTCCAATAGTTTAGGAGATATGGCAAATCATAACTTTTGACCTTTGACCTTGGGGTCATGTTGAGGGGAAGGTCACACCATAAGTGTCCAAATTTATTCTATCTTCCAAGGGCCATCCAATGATTAAAGTTTCCGAAGTGTAACTCATATGGCAAAATCATACTTTTTGACCTTTGACCTTGGGGTCAAGGTCACACCAAAAGTAGACCGACATATTCTGTATTCCAAGGACCATCCAATAAGCAAAGTTTCAGAAGTGTAACTCCAATAGTTTAGGAGATATGGCAAATCATAATTTTTTTACCTTTGACCTTGGGGTCATGTTGAGGTCAAGGTCACACAAAAAGTATCCAGATTTATTCTATATTCCAAGGGCCATCCAATTCCCAAAGTTTCAGAAGTTTAACTCCTATAGTTTAGAAGATACGGCTAAATCATACATTTTGACCTTTGACCTTGGGGTCAAGGTCACACCTAAAGTAGCCCGACATATTCTATATTCCAAAAACCATCCAATAAGCAAAGTTTCAGAAGTATATCTCCAAAAGTTAAGGAGATATGGCAAATCATATTTTTTTACCTTTGACCTTGGGGTCATGTTGAGGTCAAGGTCACCAAAAAGTTGCCCACTGCCATCTACATTCCACGTAGGGTCTATCCACATGCAAAGTTTCAAAAGTGTAACTTCAGTAGTTGCAGAGGAGATCCATTTACAAGAAACGTGACGGACAGACAGACCGACGGACAGATGGACGCCGGACTCAACTGTGGTACGAAAACAATATACCCGATTTTTCTTCGAAAAAGCGGGTATAAAAAACCACTCCTTCCAGAGAATGGTATCGGTATTTAGTAGAACCAGTATTATTTTTGAAAACTGCAGTTGCATCCATACTTTAGGGTAGGGAAGAGTTATTATTTCTGTTCAAGAGATAGAAATGTCAGAATTCTATCTATTCACCATATTTGCACTATTTGCTGCCACTTTGTCAATATTGGAAAAACAGGCAACCAGACCCTCCCCACTGACCTTGAAGGTCAGGGTGTTCTGGTTACCTGTTTTTCCAACTTTGATAACCTTCAGACTAGGAACCAGCAGATAATGCAAATAAGGTGAATCTCCACCCCCCCCCCCCCCCCCCCCCCCACACACACACACACACCATTGGGACTTGAAGGAATAGATGGGCTGCATGATGCTTACACGCAAAGCTGAAACCGACCCGCACACAAGTACTGGTAAACTGCTTTGAGGATCTAAGCCTGCCCAGGCAAAGCAGTGCGAGTCAGACCGTCCATGCTTATAAACCCTATTGGTTTCATTGCGCGGCAGGGCTTGATATGTCATTTTATTTCGATGTTGGGTAAAAGTCCCACAAAATTGGAAGCAGAGTCACCAAAATGACCTTTACAGTGTTGACAGGGACATTAAACCTCAAACCAAACAAACAAGAGGGCCCTGAATCGCTCACCTGAGAATTAGTGTCTCCAGTACATTCTAGACCCAAGGCCTATAATTTGAACAAACTTGGTAATGGTCCACTAGATGAAGCTTCATACCAAATATCAAAGACCTGGGCCTTCTGGTTTCAGACAAGAAGATTTTTAAAGGTTTTCCCTATATAAGACTATGAAAAACCAAAGGGTCCCGGGGTGGGGGCATTTTTTGCCCCAGTGCTATAATTTGAATAATCTTGGTAGAGGTCCACTAGATGAAGCTTCACACCAAATATCAAAAATCTGGGCTTTGTGGTTTCAGAGAAGAAGATTTTTAAAGATTTTCCCTGTATAAGCCTATGTAAAACCAAAGGCCCCCGGGGCGGGGGCATTTTTGGCCCAAAGGCTATAATTTGAACAATCTTAGTAGAGGTCCACCAGGTAAAGCTTCACACCAAATATTAAAGACCTGGGCCTTGTGGTTTCAGAGAACAAGATTTTTTAATGATTTTCCCTATATAAGCCTATGTAAAACCATAGGCCACCGGGACGGGGCATTTTGGCCCCCAGGGCTATAATTTGAACAATCTTAGTAGAAGTCCACCAGGTAAAGCTTCACACCAAATATTAAAGACCTGGGCCTTGTGGTTTCAGAGAAGAAGATTTTTTAATGATTTTCCCTATATAAGCCCATGTAAAACCAAAGGCCCCCGGGGCGGGGGCATTTTGGCCCCCAGGGCTATAATTTGAACAATCTTGGTAGAGGTCCACTAGATGAAGCTTCACACCAAATATCAAAGATCTGGGCCTTGCGGTTTTAGAGAAGAAGATTTTTAAAGATTTTCCCTGTATAAGCCTATGTAAAGCCAAAGGCCCCCGGGGCAGGGGCATTTTTAGCCCAAAGACTATAATTTGAACAATCATAGTAGAGGTCCACCAGGTAAAGCCTCACACCAAATATTAAAGACCTGGGCCTTGTGGTTTCAGAGAACAAGATTTTTTAATGATTTTCCCTATATAAGCCTATGTAAAACCATAGGCCCCCGGGGCAGGGGCATTTTGGCCCCTAGGGCTATAATTTACACAACCTTGAAAGAGGTCCACTAGATGAAGCTTCACACCAAATATCAAAGATCTGGGCCTTGCGGTTTCAGAGAAGAAGATTTTTAAAGATTTTCCCTGTATAAGGCTATGTAAAACCAAAGGCCCCCCGGGGCGGGGGCATTTTTGGCCCCAAGGCTTTAATTTGAACAATCTTAGTAGAAGTCCACCAGGTAAAACTTCACACCAAATATTAAAGACCTGGGCCTTGTGGTTTCAGAGAAGAAGATTTTTTAATGATTTTCCCTATATAAGCCCATGTAAAACCAAAGGCCCCCGGGGCGGGGGCATTTTGGCCCTCAGGGCTATAATTTGAACAATCTTGGTAGAGGTCCACTAGATGAAGCTTCATACCAAATATCTAAGACCTGGGCCTTGCGGTTTCAGAGAAGAAGATTTTTTAAGTTTTCGTTTAAAAAATCTATTTTTAGCTCTTGTGACCTAGATGTGCAATGGACCGGAACCATTTGAACAACTTTGAATGGGGACCACCTAAGGATCATTCCTGTGAAGTTTGGTCAAAATCCGATCACTGGTTTAGGAGGAGATGTCATTTGAAGAAAAAGTTTACGCACGCACACACGCACTGACGACGGACGAAAAGTGATCACAAAAGCTCACCTTGTCACTACGTGACAGGTGAGCTAACAAAATCTATCCATCTCCACAAGGTGCCCCCCCCCCCACCGCCCCACTCCATCGGGGCTTTAAAAAATAGATTGGCTGCATGATGCTTCCACGCAGAGCTGAAACCGACAGCACAGGAGTACTGCCTGGTTAACGGCTTAGAGGATCTATGCCTGCCTAGGGAAAGCGGTGCAAGTCGGGCCGTCCATGCTTATAAACCATATTGGTTTATGGGATACAAGGCTTAAGATGTCATTTCATCTCAATGTCGGATAAAAGTAGCACAAAATTGGAAGCAGCATCATCAAAATGACCTATACAGTGTTGATGGGGATGTTAAACATCAAATCAAACAAACAAAACTCCCAATGGGAATGGAAAATGGTTCTAGAAGACCATCCTTCAGGAATCATGATTCTTCTAGCACACAAGTTACAAGTATGTCACATTAGGTGTACATTATTACATACACTCAAAAGCCTACACAGTAATTCTGTAATTACGGCATCTCTAACCTGCGCAGGCACAGGAAATTCTATATCAGAATATAGATAAGACCATTTCAATATCACAGAGTTTGTAGTTGGCCTGTTGAATTGCCAAGTAAACTTACCGAATGTGTAACAAGATGTGTTTGTGAAACACTGATGCCCCCGGACAGCGCCAATGTTAATGTTTTTAAAAATTTTGAAAAAAATAGGTCAAAGGTCAAGTTCAAGGTCAAGACATCAAAAATTATGGTACCACTGGAAAGGTCTTGTGATAAGGTATACACATGTGAAATATGAAAGCTCTATCTATTACCATTCAAAAGTTATGCCCAATGTTAAGGTTTTTGTAGACAGACAAACGGACAAACGGACAAACAGACAAACGGACAAACAGACAGACAGACCAAAAACTATAAAATTATAGTACCAATAGAAAGGGCTTGTGACAAGGAATGCACATGTGAAATATGAAAGCTCTATCAGTTACCAATCAAAAGTTATAGCCAATGTTAAAGTTTTTAAAAAGGAGGTCAAAAGTAGGTCAAATCTCAAGGTCACGAGGTCAAAAATTATAGTACCAATAGAAAGGTCTTGCGACAAGGAATGGCCATGTGAAATATTAAAGTTCTATCAGTTACTAATCAAAAGTTATAGCCAATGTTGAAGTTTTTAAAAAGGAGGTCAAAAGTAGGTCAAATCTCAAGGTGAAGGTCACGAGGTCAAAATTTATGGTACCTCTTGAAAGGTCTTGTGACAAGGAATGCACATGTGAAGTATGAAAGCTGTACCACTTACCATTCAAAAGTTATGCCCAATGTTAAAGTTTTTGCAGACGGACAAACAGACAAACGGACAAACAGACAAACGGACAAACAGACGGACAGACCAAAAACTATATGCCCCCCAGAATCTTAGATTCCGGGGGCATAAAAAGTTAAAATACGGGTCAAAAATAGATCTACGATGCAGTCCAGTAACATTGCGTACATTGAGTTTTGTTCTTTGTTCTTATATGTGACTTTGTCAAAGCCACCACCACAAACATTGCAACAATTTCCCTACCAACTATCTGCAATGAAAATTGGTCTCTGAATTTTTAACAAACAGGACAAAGAATTCTTTGAAAAGGGATACCCCCTTGAAATGGAACTACCAATTTTTTCCCCCAACACGGCACTAAAAAGTTTTAAGCTACTTGAACATGGGGCTTGACTTGAACAAGTTGTTGATTAGTTATTCTGCAATGTTGTTAGATGCAGTGAGTTTAGATATAAAATATTTGTGCCTTTTTTGAGAAAAATTGAAAAGTTCTGCGAAACTGGCACAGCTACAAGTACAAGCTCGTGTTTTCAAGGCTTTACACAACTTAATGCTGACGCATGATAATAGTGAAACTGACAATGAGGGATACAGTTTAATACTGAAAATATGCAAGTGTCGGACCGTCCATGCTTATATTAAAGCCCTATTGGTTTCATTAGCCAGCAGGGCTTGAGATGTCATTTCAACTCAGTGTCGGATAAAAGTCCTACAAAATTGGAAGCAATGTCTCCAAAATGACCTTTACGGTGTTGATGGGGATGTTAAACCTCAAATCAAACAAATATTTCTATTATTATTTACATAGTAAAGCTACTGCAACATACTGAAAACAGAAATCCATTTTATAATCAATGAGCTAAAAACATGGATTTTTATGACTTTGGTGGCAGATTTTCTACTAGACCATTCGGACCAGCCAGCCACTGATCTCACGCGACCTGACCTGGTCCAGCTTTTCACCAGACAAAATCCGTCGGTCTTGGGTTGGTGTTGATGGGGACTTTACACCTCAAATCAAACAAAACAAAACACTCCTGGTGTACATTACATATACATGTATATACACTCCAGGTTTTGCAGGATGGAGCTGCCTACATAGTAAACAGGCTGTTGTTGTTGATGTAATTATGGTAGGGATCTTTAACCTGCACGTGGGATGGTTCTCCCTGCACAGGGGGCCTCCAGTTAACATCTGGATCCAAAGGACTGTGCCAAAGACTGGTAAAAATGGAAATATTTCTTAATTTCTTACAATTTTATCGGTTAAAGAAATTCTTTTTTGCCCTGATGATATATAAATTTGATAGTTTTTATCATGTGTACATAGAAAATAAAATAAACATATCAAAATCACCTTAAATGATCTTATTTCTTATTTTCTAATGGTTTCTATTCATCACGTGAACAAGTTTGTGAAATGAACACCCTCCTAAACCCCACTTTTTATAGAGAAAACTGGGGTTTAAGGGGGTAAACATTATTTTTCTTATTTTTAATCCAAGACATAGGTTGTGGGTTCTCGTTAGAACCGCCTTGATGAGGCGGTTCTAACGAGCACCCACAACCTATGTTTGTAGTATTTATAAGTAAAAATATCGCTTATTTTAATCAGAAAAGTAGCCATTTTGGAGATGTGAAAAAATGCACTATGCCATACGGGCATGTTATCGTAATGTTTAGATTAACTTTACTAAAGGAAATGACCGAAATGTACCGAAAAGGTAAACAAGAGGACCATGATGGCCCTGGATCGCTCACCTGATCCATAGAGTAACAAGTGGGCCCCGGGGAGGGCCATTATTGACCCCAGGGTTATAATGTGCATAATGTTGAGGGAGGTCTAGAAAGATGAAGCTTCATACCAAATATCAACAAAGGCTATAATTTGAACAATCTTGGCAAAGGTCTACTAGATGAAGCTACACAACAAATATCAAAGACCTGGGCCTTGCGGTTTCAGAGAAGAAGATTTTTTTAAAGATATTCCCTACATAAGCCTATGTAAAATCAAATGGCCCCGGGGCAGGGGTATTTTTGGCCTCAGGGCTATAATTTAAACAATCTTGATAGAGGTCCACTAGATGAAGCTTCACACCAAATATCAAAGACCTGGGCCTTGTTGTTTCAGAGAAGAAGATTTTCAAAGATAATCTCTATTATAAGTCTATGTAAAACCAAAGGGCCCTGGGGCGGGGGCATTTGTGGCCCCAGGGCTATAATTTTAACAATCTTGGTTAAGGTCCACTAGCTGAAGCTTCATACCAATGTCAAAGATCTAGGCCTTGTGGTTTCAGAGTAGAAGATTTTTAAAGATTTTCCCTATATAAGCCTATGTAAAACCAAAGGGCCCCGGGGCGGGGGCATTTTTGGCCCCAGCACTATAATTTGATTATTCTTGGTAGGAGTCCTTTAGATGAAGCTTCATACCAAATATCAAAGACCTGGGCCTTGCGGTTTCAGAGAAGAAGATTTTTAAAGGTTTTCCCTATATAAGCCTATGTAAAACCAAAGGGCCCCAGGGCGGGGGCATTTTTGGCCCCAGCACTATAATTTGAACAATCTTGGTAGGGGTCCATAAGATGAAGATTAATACCAAATATCAAAGACCTGGGCCTTGCAGTTTCAGAGAAGAAGATTTTTAAAGATTTTCCATATATAAGCCCATGTAAAACCAAAGGGCCCCGGGGCGGGGGCATTTTTGGCCCCAGCACTATAATTTGAACAATCTTGGTAGGGGTCCACTGGATGAAGCTTCATACCAAATAGCAAAGAACTGGGCCTTGCAGTTTCAGAGAAGAAGATTTTTAAAGATTTTCCCTATATAACCCTATGTACAACCAAAGGGCCCCGGGGCGGGGGCATCTTTGGCCCCAGCACTATAATTTGAACAATCTTGGTAGGGGTCCAACAGATGAAGATTCATACCAAATATCAAAGACCTGGGCCTTGCAGTTTCAGAGAAGAAGATTTTTAAAGATTTTCCCTATATAAGCCCATGTAAAACCAAAGGGCCCCGGGGCGGGGGCATTTTTGGCCCCAGCACTATAATTTGAACAATCTTGGTAGGTGTCCACTAGATGAAGCTTCTTACCAAATATCAAAGACCTGGGCCTTGCAGTTTCAGAGAAGAAGATTTTTTATGTTTTCGGTGAAAAAAATCTATTTTTGGCTCCTGTGACCTATATGTGCAACGGACCGGAACCATTTGAACAACTTTGAAAGGGGACCACCTAAGGATCATTCCTGTGAAGTTTGGTCAAAATCCGCTCAGTGGTTTAGGAGGAGATGTCGTTTGAAGAAATTGTTTACGCACGCACGCACGGACGCACGGACGGACGCACGGACGGACGACGGACGACGGACAAAAAGTGATCCCAAAAGCTCACCTCGTCACTACGTGACGGTGAGCTAAAAAACGTATTATTACTGCTAGCTGGAATTAAAGAAATATAAAAATTGATTGTTATATTTGCTAACATGTATGTGTGTATTAAAATGATAAAGAAAAAATGTTATTTTTTATTTTTCTTTAATTCCAGCTAGCAGTAAACAAAATTTTCTTCCATTTCGGTCCTTTTCCGTCGTTTTCTTTAATTAAGTCAAACTAAAAATAGAAACAATTAAAAAGTAAGAAAATTGATCATTTAAGGTAGTCTCATATGTTTGTTATATTTTTCTATGGACAAATGGTGACAATAATCAAATTCAAATATTTTCAGTACAAAAAGAAGTAGATTTGCAAGGATTTAAGAAATATTATCATTTTTTCCGGCCCTGGCTTTTATACCCTGGATTTCGGAAAACGGTTATTTCAAGAAAATTAAACAATGTAGAGAGATAAACCTTCGTGCAGTTATCAAATATGTTATTTATAATAATTTGATACCCAATTGTTCTAGATATATATCTTAATTAAAACAATAGACGAAATATAAAATCTTTGGATCGGCATTTTTTGGCCCGGCCTGGCCTTGGCTTTTATACCCGACCATAAAATTATGACTAAATCTTCAGTGATTACTAATTGATTATCGATCGCAATGACAGGAATGATAATTGATTATCTTTTCAGCTTTGATTAGCCAGCCCTACTGCCAGGCTACTGGGAGGGTCTTCTGATGTTCAAGGAGAACATAACCCTGGGTTTACGCCCTGGGGTGGGGCTAGGGGTCAAATTCGAGAACACCTTTGTAAAGTTTTTTGAAACAGTCACTCACCACAAAGCATTCTTATTTACAACTTGGATACCTGGGAGTGTCTTCTGAGATTCCAATACAATTCACTCCTGTGACCTCCAATGCTGCTTTGTTTAAACAAGAGGTACTTTGAAATGAATCACCAAAGTTTGAACAAGATGTTTGCATCCCAATTCACCTATTGCTGTGATTCTGGCCATCAGTGTGCAGAGTTTTCTTCTTTCATGTACTATCTCGAGCTAGTAGCCTGGTAGCTGCATGCTTATTTTCGACAAGAGCTAGAGTCCGGTCCTGATTTTCTTCGACTGCAGTGGAAAAATCCTCACTGAGCTTTGTTGGCTGTATTTTAACAACAGGTACATTGAATTGAAACACCAATTTCTAAGCAAGATGTTTCAAGAAAAATGTACCTACTGTATTATTTTATTCACTCATCACAGCAGGAAAACTTTTGTTTACTTCTTCTCGCCAACACTAACGGCTATTAGTTTTGACACGGTCTGTGACACTGTATGTGTAGTATTACCTCATGCAGTGGAATATACCAGCGAAAGGGTAAAGAAGACACGTTTTTATCATTGAATTAGATGTAGCTGTTAAACGAGAAAAAGCTGTATTGTGAGTTGATGTAGCACAGCCAAGTTTGTTTATTTCGAAAAGATGAACGTGCATCCATGGTAACAAGGAAGTTCAAGTTTTATCCAATCAAGTTTACTTCCAGCAACAGGAAGCTGTAAAACCGGAAGTACGAAGAAATTTTTGGCCTTAGTCCTGTTGGCTTTTGAGGTTTGAATGGGTGGGGTATGTTCATAAATAAATACACGTGTTACCGTTAAGCAACCAACTCTCGTTGTTTGCCGCCTTTGGCGGCAAACAACTCGTTGGTTGGTTGCTATAAACACCTCTCTTGACATGACCTAAACCAGCCTGCACATCTCTGCAGCATAGTCAGAGTATTTACATGAGTCATCTTAAAATTCTAGGCAAAACATATTGATAAACAATGAAGAATACAATCAAACTGGATGTAGATGCACAGTCATGTGACAATTACCCAAATGACAGATATCCCTCATTACCTGACAGAATATAAGAATCTTACATGGGTGTGAGGGGTGGATGGAAAAACCCATCCCCAGGGTCACTGTCCGGCATCACGAGGCTTGCCGAGTGATACCGAACAGTGATCCCAAGGGACAGATTTTTCTATCCATTTCTGAGCGTGGGTTTTTCAATACTGCAGTCACTTCCGTTGCCGACGTCCACCATATTGTGATGACACAACAGTGTATTTAGTGACATCATGTAATGTGCTGTGACTTCAACATTAACAATGGTGCATATGAGGTCGTATTCAGCCAGTGCATTTATCAAACACGTGAGAATATTCGATTTTGGGTAAGAAAACCAGGCTTAGAACAAAATTTTTATCCCAAGCTAAAACTATGGATTTCCTTATCTGGTGTGCAAAAATTTAACCTACAGTATTATTTCTGATATTTCTCTCCATCCATTCCTTGCACGGCTCCCTGGCCAGCTGTTTCAACATGTTCTGATTAGGGGAACCAGCAAACATAGGCAGTTGATAGGCCATTGTGTTGGCATACTTGTCATTGAATATTTGCACAGCTGTCCAGGCCTGAAGAAGAAAGAGTGATGTTGAATTAGAACTTCATATTTTATGAATATCACACACACCACAACCTCTTTATAACACTGTTAATTGGGTCCAAAGCAGAAACCGTGTTAGTTAAACAACTGTGTTATATCCAAACAAAAATGTATAGATTGTATAGAAAAATGACCATTTATGGTCAATTGTCTATATAATCTATACATTTTGTGATCCATCTTGAAACCAAGTTCTACCCAAAACCATGTTATAACAAACAGTGCTATAATGAGGTTGGGGTAAACTAATAACCTGACAATGAAGATTCTAAAATAAACCACAACCTCCTTATACCACAATTGGTGGTATCCAAATAGTCGGGGATTTGAAATTCGTAGCACGCGTATTTAAGGAGTTTAATGCACCTTACTTTCTCACACTTAACTATGATACAAATGTATTTAGAGGTCTCTCAGCATCTTGAAAATGGAGTTAGAAAATCAAAAAAGTGGGGAAAAAGACATAAAAAAGGGGAGATAAATGTTCCTACCCTCTTTTCTCATTTAAGCATCCAAACAATTCCAAACGACATCTCCTCTGAAACTACAAGGCCAGCTGGAACCAAATTATATGTGAAGCCGCCATGGGGTGGAAGAACAAACATATATTCTGAATATCTGGGTCACATGACCAAAATGTCCGCCATGCCCATATATGGTAAAAACCTTTGAAAATCGCCTTCTCAGGAACCAATCGACCGATGACCTTGAAACTTGGTATATAATATATGGGACCCGGGCCCTATCGAATTTGTTCAAATTATGACATTTCCTTGACCTTGACCTTTCTTACGTCAAGGTCACATTCGGTCACTTAGGATTTTATATGGAAAAGACAGGGTTTTCTGGTTCTGTTGCAGCTTATGACATCATAGTTGATATTTGCAATCAGCTTAATGATCCTGGGGCCATAAGATTAAATAGTTTTTATTTTTTCTAAAACTACTGGGCTAACTGATACCAAATTAAATATACTGCATCAGTGTGGTCGAGAAATCCAAGTTTGTTAGAGGGATCTGTGTGATCGTCACACCAATAAACGGCCAAAAGTGATTTTAAATTCTGCATCTCAAGAAATACAAGACCTTGGTATGCAGCATTTTGGACTCTAGCTGATTCAAAGCTGACTATAATGTATGCAACGGCAACAAAAGAAAACAATGGTTGATTTCAAAATAATTTGGCATCAATAGTCCTGGGATTGGCCTCTACTAAACCATTATGGTCTGTCAAAATAGATGGCCACCACGGGTGTGTGTTGGGTGTGTGTGTGAGGGGTGGGATTTATGCCCACTTGAGCTCTGGTGAGCGTAGTTTCCCATCGACCGCTTGATTACAATTTTGTGTTCAGGGAAAAGTCGCGTAAACTTGATGGCAAGCGTAAACCATATCCAATTGGCGTTGTCATGATTCAGCAGCCACAGTTTTCTGCTTTACTGATTGCGCTTGTTTGGTTATCTTTTGTTGCTTAGCTTCATAAACAATTAATTGGTGACCAGTGGTAGTTTGGTATGCAGCATTACCTCTGAAAGACGACAATGTTCAGTGAAGATAACAGCGCGGCCCTATTTCATTTTTTTTTCAAAGGGTTGGCAGATTTTTGACGTTTAGTATTTCATAATTGAAGGAAAGTCGTGTTTTACTGAGTTTACGCCTCTGAACAATCAAGCCTCCTTTTGACTGAAGGTGTGCAAAATTTTACTGCTAACAAAAAAGAAAGATTATACAGTATTTGGTGGAACGATTTTACTTAAATGTTTTAGAGGTTTATTGTTTTGGTTTTCAACATGAATTTACTGCAAAAAAAAAAGATACTCTACTAAATTAAAATATCGGCATCTAATTCTCCAGCTGCGGATTTGATATACTCCAGCATATTTGCTGATTGAATGACTCTGGTTTTGGTCGATCTTTTGGCAAACATGCGCAAATTGAGGTCACCAAGTTACATGAAGATGCAGAAAAGTTCAGTCGAGGGTCGGTGTTAAACCCTATGTTCCCACCCTTCTTGACAAAGGTGAAGAGAAGAAGCTTGATTTACGTAGGAATCGTAACATTTGTTATGCCAAACATCGTCCCTGTTCACTGTTCAGTATATCTGACATATTAGTTTTCAACCTCAAGTAAATTCACCCGCCCGCCTAGTTCCTTTCTTATGTACGAACCCATTTCCGCCAGAACGCCTGAAGGTAGGTGTCTGATGCTCTGTCTCTGGTAGGGTTAACCGGAGCCTAATTGTTTGGTTTCCTTTGCTGCAGAATTCTAGCTATTTCATGCTGTCGAGTCCTCATCATTGTTTCATCTTTTTAGTCGTTTGATTTTCTGTTCTCGGAGATGTTGCACTGATGAGCTAGAACTCCATCATGTAGATTGAACAATTTATCGGTTTTAACCAAGACAATCAAGGGCGAGTAGTGTGACCATCTAAAATCTATTAAAGTGTCCAACCCCATCTCGGCCCCCGTAAAACTTCTTACTGACCCCGTCGTCGATCCTTTTTTGTGGAGTGCTAATGCCTTTTTTATTTTGGATAGCCGTTTGGTCATGTGGGGAGATGAATGTCATTCTGTCTTTCCAACCATGACGTTTTCATTTTGGTGTTTTGAATGGGAGGTGCGAGATATTTTGTATAGATTCCTGATCATTGCATACACTCTGTTTTTCAAACGTGATAACTCCTGATGGCTTGTTATAGAAGGCTTTTTGGCCAATCTATATGGGACAATTGGGCTGGTTGGGTGAGACAAAAGCGACGTGTATCTTGCGTCAATAGGGCGTCCAGCTGATAGTGGCTTACAGCTGGACAAGACCTGCTGTTCTTCCAGCAGTTATGGGTAGAGGGGGAAAACAGTTATTTCTTCTGTTTCTGCTTTTCCATTTTCCGATTTCTGCTCTGCCCCTTACTTTCATCTGCTCAACTATCTCTCCTGTCGCTTTTCACCCTTTCTCTGGAGAGAGGACAAAAATGACCAACAAGGGGTGACGTGCCTTTAACCCCAAACAATCAATATATGGGACAAATGTCAGAAAAAGGAAGTACGAAGTAATAAAGGAGATGAAGAACAGATTAATCAGTGTGTGACAAGAGACACAGGATGATTAAGAGCTAATGGTGAATAGAGGGACAAGGCTATCGTAGGCAGGTTGCCCAACAAAATGGTAGAAAGTAAGTGCAGGTGACATCTTAAGATGCACGTTTACAGGTTATACCACAACTCTGGGAAAAGGGAAGATAGAAGAATGTTTAATGGATGGCTTACCTTA
The DNA here is from genome assembly GCA_963580285.1 of Lucinisca nassula. NCBI lineage: Eukaryota > Metazoa > Mollusca > Bivalvia > Lucinida > Lucinidae > Lucinisca > Lucinisca nassula. Next base: position 370,213 of record CAUZLF010000480.1, on the reverse strand, counting down.
CATTAAACCTCGGGTACAATTTATTTTTAGTCGTGCGACTTAACAAAAAATCTAAAGGTACCCAGTAAGATTTCAAGTGGCCAGTAACATTTACGTGTTTAAAATATAATAATGTCGATGTTACTTGGGGAGCCTTCAGCACAAACCGGAAACTTTGGATAATGATTCTTGAAACATACAATGTATTCATTAAGGAGGGTCGCGCATAATTGACTCTGCCGTAATCAGGTTCGAATTTTTACCTCAAAATGATTTTTGTTTCTATTTAGTTTTCAAAGTGTTTTCTGGGGTTTTTGTAACATTTAATAACCATTGCAATGTGCATTGTGTTATAAATTATTTTGCGACTTCATAGACTACTTTCCAGTCTAGTCCGCATGGCTGGAAGCACAGGAAAATAGAGGGATGAACAGACTAACCCTGTATTTTTCCAGCTACTGGTTTGTTTCCTCCGATTGCAGCCCATCAGCTGTCCATGGCAAATCTGAACTCTCTTTAACGCACGATGTTTACTTTATTTTTCCATTGGTGTCAAAAATATAGCCTCGAAGAGTCTATCAGTTCACATATTCCACGGCCATACTTTGTCAACACAAACCAAAACAATGAATCAATAGTGACGTTTACTTTAGTTTGCGTGACGTCATATATATGGAAAGAAAACACTGCCATATTTGATACCTAAAAGTGCAGACTGTAATGCCTGGCAGCGCACAATATTCCTTTAACTGTCAGTCGCAGTCTCAGGTTCAATTACTGTTAAGCCATCTCAGTGAACAAATAGCCTGTGCCAGCACCCATAATTAGGATCTTGCACTCAACAGGTGTAGGCCTACTGGTAAACTGCTTAGAGGATCTAAGCCTGCCCAGGCAAAGCGGTGCGAGTCGGCCTGTCCATGTTAATAAACTCTATTGGTTCAATTGGCGGCGGGGTTTTAGTTGACATTTCATCTTAAGGTCGGGTGAATGTCCCACAAAATTGGAAGCGACGTCTCCAAAATGACCTTTACAGTGTTGACGGGGACGTTAAACCTCAAATCAAACAAACAATAATCAAGCATAAGCAAAAGGGTGTACAAGAAAAAATCCCTTTGATCTGTTTCGAATATAAAGATGATGATTTAGGTTGTGCCACACGGAGCCTTTGTATGCCCACACATCCACCATCATAACAGAATTTTGTCAATGTACCGGCTCCAGCCAATCGGGCTGCATGATGCTTTCACGCAGAGCTGAAACCGACCGCACGTGAGAACTAGTAAACCGCGTAGAGGGTCTAAACCTGCCCAGGAAAATGGGTCCATGCATATAAACCCTATTGGTTTCGTTGAGCGGCAGGGTTTGAGACGTCATTTTAACGTCAACATAATATTGGTCATTTTGGAGAGGTTACTTCCCAATTTGTGGGTCTTTTTACCCGACATTGAGATGAAACCGACAGCCAGTGAAACCAACCTATATGTTTATAAGGACCGTCCGTCTTGCACCACTTTACCTGGGCAGGGCGGTCTACTCGTACTCATGTTTGATTGGGTTAGTATCATAAAAAATAATTAGAAGTGTTTCTACTTTCCCTATAACGTTGGCAGGAACTTAAATGGGAAAAAGGAAATTTTTATATTCTTTTGCATCAGCTTATTGTATTTTTTTTTTTTTTTTTTTTATCAATTTCAACCCATTTCATAAGGGGGTGGGGTAATAAATTGTCAAAAAAGATAGCTAAAAATGTATAATAATGTTTTAATATAATATATTAATAACATACATCTGACATTGTTTGAACGTCTGCGACAATGTTTATGGCTTCATATCTTTTAAACATGAACAAAACGACAATATGGCTATATCAGAACATGCATTTTTTTGGCCAGAAAAATCCATTTTTCACACCATAAAACTTATAAATGAAATTGTGTTTCAATTCTAATGAAATACTTTGATTCATATCACATTAAGGAAGCAAAAATATGTGCAATAATAAAGGTATAATCCTTGTTCTTGTCATTTAAACAATATCTTAATGCTTTTTTAGCCATTTTTATTGGGGGGTGGGGTAATTTTTTCTGCAATATTTCTCTCAGAAGCCTGGTGACATGGTCAAATTTCACGCCTATTTCGTGTATCTAATATTATTACACAATATATGTGAAAATAAGAAAAATCTAAAGACGAAAAATGCATTCTTTTTTCAAATATAGCGAAAATTGCATCTCAAAACAGCAAAACATGCAGAAAAGGACATTTGTAAATAGGTGTTTCGACAAAAATCTATGAAAGAGTTTGTCTTTCACACATAGGTACGCAAACATGACATTATCCTGCATTAGTTTTTTTTAACCAAACTTGGAAATATTGTTTTAAACAATTGTTATCGACAATTTGTCAATGACTGGGGTAATTATTGAAACATTCGATAAATTCGAAAACAGTACCCATCTTTAAGGCTTAAAAGCTCGAAAAAAAGCCTGGTGTGCCTATATTTTTATACCGGCAAACGAGTGCAGAGATTTCAAGCTACAAAATATAAGCAAATAAAAAAAATCTAAAGAGAAAAGAATTACTCCCCACCCTCCTTAAATGTTGATTGTTTCAAGTCACCAGTTTAGAGAATCACTTGCCAGTTCACCCGCTGACAAATATGCTTGGTGATGTAAATATAAACCGGAAGGAAATGGCCATCAGTAACTTTTCAAAAATATATCTATCGGTCCCTGTTTTGATACATCTATGACCAGCCAGTAAAATAATTTAGTTTATGTTGGTTTTAATATAAAGTTTTATCACGATCTGTGACACAACAGGAAAAAGTGGTACAATGGTCCATAGGTATCGGAGTCCCTTGTTCATGCCCAGATTGAAGCAGAGTCATCAAGTTTCACATGCACGTGCAAAAATAACCGTCCTGCATGCTGACGAAAAAGAAATTGTTTCAAAAAGTACTAAAAATTAATTAGCACGAAAATAGTGAAAAATTTACCAAATTTTGGGGGTCAAATTTCAATGGTCAAAATTTATGGTAACACCGGATGTAATTACGTCATATCATGAATTTTGGTGTCTTCGAGTATTGACAAATATTTTGGCTGATGCAATAAATCAACATTCATATGTAAGCGCAAGCTACACATAACCAAACTCAATCCAACTATACCATCCGCATGGGGGTGGGTGTAAACTTATAGAATTTTCAACCCCTTTTCCCCACTAGATTTGCTAAATAATCACATGTCATATAGGTCAGGCTCCTATCTCAATGATACGGCACAAATAAAGCGTGAGAATTTTGGGTGCATTAAATTTTTCGAAATCTGGTCTCAAATCCCGGACTAAAGCAGATACTGTGTCAGTTATTCATTTGTGTCATTTCCAAATCAAAACGTGTATAGAAAATGAACATTTATGGCCATTTTACTGTATAATCTATATACTTCTGGGATCCATCTTTAAACTGTGTACTATTAATTGACTAGGCCCCTGCCCATTGGGGCTTTAAGAAAAAATGGGCTGCATGATGCTTCCACGCAGAGCTGAATCCGGCCCGCACACGAGTACTGGTAAACTGCGTAGAGGATCTAAGCTTGCCCAGGCAATGCGGTGCGAGTCGGACCGTCCATGCTTATAAACCCTATTGGTTTCATTGGGCGACAGGGCTTGAGATGTCATTTCATCTCAATGTCGGGTAAAAGTCCCACAAAATTGGAAGCAACGTCTCCAAAATGACCTACATAGTGATGACTTGGACGTTAAACATCAAATCAAACAAAATTATTAATTGATTATCCTGTATTGTTCGGAGGTCATCCCTATTAAAGGTGCATTTTTGAGCTACCGGGTCTCAAAGTTTTTATCTGGTTTTTATCTTCAATTCATACTCCTTTGTCATGTGTACACTTTTGGAGCCAAATACAGCTTCAGAACTTTTTGAAAATGGTCGTTTTCATTCGTGTTTACCCTTCCCTCTGAACATGTGTTCGGAATTTCTGTTCTAAAAATAAATATGTCACTTTACACATACATGGCGACAGTATCGTCTCTGAGTGTCGTTACTTATGGCATGGTATTCAGTGTCATATTTTTTTCAGATTCAGGCATGGCCTAAGCAAACAAGGCCAAAAATGAACGTCGCATAACGTCATATATGGGGATTCTATTTTTGTCACGAACTAAAAATAGATCTAACAAGTGTTCGAAACCTAGTTAGGGAATCCCTCTCAAACTCCTTTACCTGTCATCATAATTGTTCGCATTTTTGCATAAAATGCATTCATTTGTATTGTTTTAAAGAAAATACCGGCTATATATATTTTATTTTTGGAAGCATTTTTTACCGATAGCTCAATAATGCACCTTTAACACTGAGGTCAAAAATCAATTACCATGTTTTTAAATCAGGTCAATGAATAGAATTCTCAATAATCAAGTAATTCCGTATTGGTCCAGATACAGGTCCTCGATCTGCTTAGACACTATCTTAAAATCTGTTCAAGTGATCAGTATCAGCCCCCACTCATTGGGGCTTAAAGAAATGGGCTGCATGATAATTCCACGCAGAGCTGAAACCGACCCACACACGAGTACTGGTAAACCGCTTAGAGGATCTAAATATGTTCCAGAAAGGGTTATCCTTTTGAAGCAGGAATACACCAAAGAACTAGAAAATATGGAGTGTACATGCTTTCTGGGCCAGACTAGCTAGTTTCGGCCATTAAGGCCTCATCAGTGACCCTTAAATATTTGCAAAATTCCACAATGGAATCAATGATCCCAAAGGAAAAGAAAATATAAACTACACTATGATGTCAAAGCCTGCCCAAGCAATGCGGTGAGTCGGACTGTTCATGCTTAAAAACCTTACTGATTTCATTGGGTGGCAGGGCTTGAGATGTCATTTCATCTCAATGTCGGGTAAAAGTCCAAAAACTGGAAGCAACATCTCCCAAATGACCTTTACAGTGTTGATGGGGACGTTAAACCTCAAATCAAACAAAAACAAACAAGTGATCAGTAAACTGGATGTGTAGCAATGGAAACACAGATTCTTTCAGAAAATGGTAACCCAGATCATCAGTAGGAATCAAGTGAAAGAAGATACCGATGCTGAAGTGAATGAAAATGCTCTTCCTGGAAGCTACCTCAAAGCTCAAAAGCTTTGGTCACCTGACCAAGATGGCCACCATGCCCATGTATGGTAAGAACCTTAACCCCTAAGATGCCAATCACAATTGTCACCTGTTTTGTCATCTGCCAGTTACTTTAAAAGTCATTTTTGCAAACAGTATGGACCCAGATCAGACTGCTTCTAGAGGAGCAGTCTGATCTAGGAGCAGTCTGATCTGGGTCCACACTGTTTGCCTGTATGCAAAAATATTTCTATAAAGTTTGCAAAAAGGTTCAGCAGACAACATAACCAGACATTTTCAGATGTAGTTTTTCTCGGCATCTTAAGGGTTAAAAATGTTTTCCTTGAAGGCTTTAACTCACCTGTTCTAGAAGTCCATATTTGTAGTTTTCTTTTGCTACAGTCACTTGTATCTCTTGAAGGTGGATTATCATGGTCAGGAACCGATGGTAAGATCTTCTTGGAAAATGCTGAAATTAATAAAACTAGTAACCATAGCAACAAGGTTCTTTTATATCAATTACAGTCTAGTCACTTTATTGTGATTAAAACACGTGTGTCCAGCTAGTGTTCCAAAAATACGAGGACTGTTCAAATATGAATGCAACTAAGCACATAAAAATGATTCCGTGAAAGATTTCGATGAAAAATTTATTTTGTCCCCTCAAAGCTCAAAGTATTCCCCTTTAACAGATATACAAACTTTCAGTCTTCTGATCCAATCATTGAATGCATTTTGGTAGTCTTTTTGAGGTATACTATGCAGGCACTGGAATATTGCAGAACCGAGGTGTTTGCGCTGTACAAATTTTCGACCAGAAAGGTATTTTTTCAGCCGCAGGAACAAAAAAAAAGTCACACGGGAAAGGTCAGGGGAATACGGGGGGTGAGGGAGTTCAACAGCCTTTTCCTGCTTCAGATAGTCTTGCACAATGAACGCCTTGTGTAATGACGCATTGTCATGTAGCAATCTGACATTGGCCAAAACAGTTGCGGGTCTTCGTTCTTTGAAATATTTCTTCAATTTTCAAAGAACTTTATTCTTGTAAAACTTCGCATTTACAGATTTGCCTTTAGGCACAGCAACCTGAATAGCAGGGCCCTGATTTGAAAAGAATATGGCATACGAGGACTGTTCAAATATGAATGCAACTAAGCACATAAAAATGATTCTGTGATAGATTTCGATTAAAAAAAATTATTTTGTCCCCTCAAAGTATTCCCCTTTAACAGATATACAAACTTTCAGTCTTCTGATCCAATCATTGAATGCATTTTGGTAGTCTTTTCGAAGTATACTATGAAGGCACTGGAATATTGCAGAACCGAGGTGAACCAATGTCTCGTCACCTGTGACGACATTAGCGAAAGACTGTGCATTGTAATTTGGAAACTTTTTATCCATCTAGCACAGATCTTTCTCATTTTCAAATCTCGTATCAGAATTGTATGAGCTGCTCCTAATGAGATGCCAACCACACTAGCTACTTGCCTAGTGGTGTATCGTGCAACGGTAGCAACTATTTCTTTCACTCTAGCAACCATCTTGGCAGATGTTGCTCTTTTCGGCCGACGATCATGTGGTGCATCTTCTGTTGAGCCTAGCCCACAGCTGAATTTCTTACACCAACAAAAAAACTGTCGGAAAAGACATTTCATTATGCCCATAAACCGAACATATTTCATCAAAAATGTCTTTGCACCGTATACCAAGAATACAACGATTCTTAATATTGGACTGTATTTCAACGGCGTACACTGACCATCTTCCAACCATGTTTTGTATTAGTATACAAGAGTAGACAGTGTTTATCGAACGATATACATGGCTAAAGTGCACGGATTTTAACAGGTTTGGTATCAATGTATAGGTAAAATGTTTTTCTACGCTGTGATATTTATTTCCAAGTGATTTTCTCATTAGTGCATGAGAAAACGTTCTACTTGCAATCATATTTGAACAGTCCTCGTAGACACTGACAGTGTGAACCAAAATCATGCCATGCAGACTATCGCATCTGATCAGGGTCAACATCATTTGCCTAAAGTACAGGAACTTTTATACAACTAACTTATAAAATAAACCTGACATCCCCTATACTGCAACTGAAAAATGTCTAAAGCTTCTATTTGTCATACATTGGTTAAAGAAGTATCAGTCTACATAACCCAGTAAACTTTGATGTTAAATTCTTGTTGTTCAAAGCATCGTTAGCTTAACGAGCTTGTTAGTGGTCAAATTGTTAACTGTTTTAAAATTTTGGTATTTTTATTGGAAAAAAATTTTCAGCAAAATATTAGCATATTTGCCATATTAAATGATCAAAGTTTTACCAAATTGTTAACTAACCACGTCGTTAGTTTTGAACTGGCCTCAGATGACAATCTAATCTATTTTTTCTTTGTTTTCATAGAAAATCAGGCTTGACATTACATTTGAATCATCTACTGGCACAAATGTAATCTGCTGGTTGTGACCAGTGATCTATGGGCTATATATAAAATGGATGGTATCAATGAACATGCAAACAGCTTCTAGCTTTTTTCTACTGTTTCCTCAATCTGGCTTTCCAAACTTTAACAAAGAAAAAGTTCAGCTTTCCGAATGTAATACTTTTCAGGACGTTTTTATGTCCCCTTTAACAATGAATTGTTGATTCAGGGCAATCTAATGGAACCTTCTAAAGCTGAGCAGTTCAGATTAGGGTCTGATTCCCTGTCTGTTTCGTCACATGTTCATAAATTTGTTCATATCTGTTTGTGTTTACGGTAATCAGTAAAACAATAGAAACCTATCTGACTCTTTTATCCTAAAATTTTGGCTTCAAGTGACAAAACACCAAGTAGTTAGGTGAGGGTCTCCACTATCTATGCAAAGCACAACACGAAGCAAATTCTTTCAAGCCGGAGTAAACAGGAGGACATGTGGAAAACCCGCACCTGCTACACTTGTGCAGTGACCAGGATAAAATCTGGTGGTAAAATAAATCACTGGGGGAAGAGCATGTCGTTAAGAGCCACCTTTTTATCTCGTTTCATGACATCATTCATTGTTACCTTGACGTTAGATGGTGTAACATCATTTTCTTGTATCAGATTATCAGATATGTTGTGAAACAGGTAAATGCATGTGAAACAGTCAATTATATTGACTGATTCCTTTAAACAATGGCAGAAGATAGGGAGAATCTGAAGGAATCAATGGCATTTGCATCGATATTTAGGTTGTTTGAATCAAAATAGATCAGCTCTAGCATTATTATTTATTGAGTGATAAATCACTGTAGGCCAGTTGTAAGTAGACAAATCACTCATGGTATGTGCTCATGATTTGATCTACTTTACAAGTGACCGCCAAACAGTGATATATCACTCAATAAATCACTACAGTATAGCTCCAATATATCGCGTTCCGATATTTCGCGATGTCCAATCTATCGCGGTCGCGCAGTGGATCCGGATTTTTTTTTCCTTAAAAATTCTTAATTAAAAAAAAAAATAGAGTTTCAAGTTGTTAAAATTTATTTACAAGAGGACCATGATGGCCCTGGATCGCTCACCTGATCCATAGAGTAACAAGTGGGCCCCGGGGAGGGCCATTATTGACCCCAGGGTTATAATGTGCATAATGTTGAGGGAGGTCTAAAAAGGTGAAGCTTCATACCAAATATCAACAAAAGACTATAATTTGAACAATGTTGGCAAAGGTCCACTAGATGAAGCTACACAACAAAATATCAAAGACCTGGGCCTTGTTGTTTCAGAGAAGAAGATTTTCAAAGATTATCTCTATTATAAGTCTATGTAAAACCAAAGGGCCCTGGGGCGGGGGCATTGTGGCCCCAGGGCTATAATTTGAACAATCTTGGTAGAGGTCCACTAGCTGAAGCTTCATACCAAATGTCAAAGACCTAGGCCTTGTGGTTTCAGAGTAGAAGATTTTTCAAGTCTATGAAAAACCAAAGGGCCCAGGAGCGGGGGCAATTTTGGCCTCAGGGCTATAATTTGAACAATCTTGATAGAGGTCCACAAGATGAAACTTCATACCAAATATCAAAGACCTGGGCCTTGCAGTTTCAGAAAAGAAGATTTTTAAAGATTTTCTCTATATAAGCGTATGTAAAACCAAAGGGCCCCGGGGTGGGGGCATTTTTGGCCCCAGCACTATAATTTGAACTGTCTTGGTAGGGGTCCACTAGATGAAGCTTCATACCAAATAGCAAAGACCTGGGCCCTGCAGTTTCAGAGAAGAAGATTTTTTAAAGATTTTCCCAATATAAGCCCATGTAAAACCAAAGGGCCCTGGGGCGGGGGCATTTTTGGCCCCAGCACTATAATTTGAACAATCTTGGTAGGGGTCCACTAGATGAAGCTTCATACCAAATATCAAAGACCTGGGCCTTGCGGTTTCATAGAAGAAGATTTTTAAAGGTTTTCCCTATACAAGCCTATGTAAAACCAAAGGGCCCCGGGACGGGGCATTTTTGGCCCCAGCACTATAATTTGAACAATCTTGGTAGGGGTCCATAAGATGAAGATTCATACCAAATATCAAAGACCTGGGCCTTACAGTTGCAGAGAAGAAGATTTTTAAAGATTTTCCCTATATAAGCCCATGTAAAACCAAAGGGCCCCGGGGCGGGGGCATTTTTGGTCCCAGCACTATAATTTGAACAATCTTGGTAGGGGTCCACTAGATGAAGCTTCATACCAAATATCAAAGACCTGGGCCTTGCGGTTTCAGAGAAGAAGATTTTTAAAGATTTTCCCTATATAAGCCTATGTAAAACCAAAGGGCCCCGGGGCGGGGGCATCTTTGGCCCCAGCACTATAATTTGAACAATCTTGGTAGGGGTCCACCAGATGAAGATTCATACCAAATATCAAAGACCTGGGCCTTGCAGTTTCAGAGAAGAAGATTTTTAAAGATTTTCCCTATATAAGCCCATGTAAAACCAAAGGGCCCCAGGGCGGGGGCATTTTTGGCCCCAGCACTATAATTTGAACAATCTTGGTAGGGGTCCACTAGATGAAGCTTCATACCAAATATCAAAGACCTGGGCCTTGTGGTTTCAGAGAAGAAGATTTTTAAAGATTTTCCCTATATAAGCCTATGTAAAACCAAAGGGCCCCGGGCGGGGGCATCTTTGACCCTAGCACTATAATTTGAACAATCTTGGTAGGGGTCCACCAGATAAAGATTCATACCAAATATCAAAGACCTGGGCCTTGCAGTTTCAGAGAAGAAGATTTTTAAAGATTTTCCCTATATAAGCCCATGTAAAACCAAAGGGCCCCGGGGCGGGGGCATTTTTGGCCCCAGCACTATAATTTGAACAATCTTGGTAGGGGTCCACTAGATGAAGCTTCATACCAAATATCAAAGACCTGGGCCTTGCAGTTTCAGAGAAGAAGATTTTTTAAGTTTTCGGTGAAAAAAATCTATTTTTGGCGCCTGTGACCCATATGTGCAATGGACCGGAACCATTTGAACAACTTTGAAACGGGACCACCTAAGGATCATTCCTGTGAATTTTGGTCAAAATCCGCTCAGTGGTTTAGGAGGAGATGTCGTTTGAAGAAAAAGTTTACGGACGGACGCACGCACGCACGCACGGACGACGGACGACGGACAAAAAGTGATCCCAAAAGCTCACCTCGTCACTACGTGACGGTGAGCTAAAAACCAGGTTAAACCAGGCGCTAATTGTCAGTTCACACATTATAACCAAATAATCCAATTAGCGTTGGTTACCAGGTATTGGCGAACAATTAATCTTAATCCCCAAACTTGTCATAACTGAGTAATCCACTCAATGCTCAATCAGACAACGATGTCCGTGCGCCCTCATGCAGAGCATCCTCATCTTGATTTATCATGCCTTCCACGTGAAAATAAAATGAAAGAAATCAAAACACAATAAAATGATAGTTTTGTTGTTGTATAGTTTTTCGGCCTGTAGTAGATGGTAAATATTTTTTTTCCAACCGCTACTTTTAATGATTCTGACCTCTGGCAAGCCAAGGGAAACAACTTGAATTGCTTTAGCGCTTAGCGCTTATGGTAGTTGCGCCCCTTGGTCGTCACGAATACAGACAACCAGGGGAACCCGCACATCCAAAATGGTGTCCTGTTTTGACATTTTAGCAATCACGTGTTTTCAGACGCAGATTTTCAGCTGTTCTCGAATGTAAGTTAATTGGTAGACATAGTCCCCTTTGTTTGTTCTTTCATTGAGTAATTCTGAACCTACTTTAATGGTGAAATACGGCCGATAGCATTACTGACAGCCATTAGTGTGGATTGATAAAAGGTATCTCACCAAACTGTCACCGCCACTTGTATTGGCATCTCGGCAAACTACCATGACTTATATTGCGCTCTGACCACATGGCGGTTTTCGGGCTATGGACCCCGACTACCGCGATATATTGGAGCTATACTGTACTAGAGCTGATCTATTTCTGAAGAATACATAATGTACTCACCTTAAATCCATCCTTCCACTGTGGGGATGAGTTTGTACTTTTCATATCTAACAACTCTGTAAATACTAGTTTATCATAGGTTGCATGTGGAGCTCCCTGTAAAGAACAATCATAAACCAAGAAAAGATTGAAGATTCACACAGGACCTTTAGAGTACATGCACTTTATTCTGACTAACCCTTATCCCAATGAATAATAAATTTAGCCATACCCATTTCTGATTTTGAACCAATGAGACCACTTGATGTATTTTATCCCTACAAATTCCCTGACTGAATGTCAAACAGTGTAGAGCCTGATCAGATGGCTTCTGAAGAAGCCATCTGATCTGGATCTACACTGTTTGCAGAAGTAGGGGTTGACGTGATCAGGGGGGATAAGGGTTGAAGTATGTTCCATCAAGTTTGTATGTACAGTTGCTCCTACAAGACAAGAGTAATATTTTCAATATGTTTATTTTTCTTTGCATTTGTTTTGAAAACAAGAATTCTGTCAAAAGCTATGTCACTCTTGTGGGGGCCAAATCTGATGTGGACGATCGACACTGGGAGTTGACACAACTGTGAAAGGTGGATGAACAAACAAACTGATGGAAAATGAAAACCCTATATTGTGGTATATTACAAGCAGACAGGACGAAAATGCAGCTTTACCAAGTTAGATTTATTTGGGTAATGCATGAGCATGTACATAAGTTTTAGCATTACCTATGAAGTCATTCATGTCCATTCATTCTCTTTGTATAGCTTACAGTGGAATTTGCCAGGGTTTTGATTATTTTTTAATTTTTACTCAGAAACACAGATTACAAGTTTGTTTTGTTTGTTTAATTCGAGGTTTAACATCCCCATCAACACTGTATAGGTCATTTTGGAGATGCTGCTTCCAATTTTGTGGGACTTTTACCCAACACTGAGATGATATGACATCTCAAGCCTTGTTGCCCTATGAAACAAAGGGTTTACTTACTTGCACAGCTTTGCCTGGGCAGGCTTTGATCCTCTAAGCTGTTTACCAGTACTCGTGTTCGGCCGGTTTCACCTCTGCGCGGAAGCATCATGCAGCCCACAGATTACAAGTACATGCACATATATTCATTAGAACATAGAAAAATTATCAAGTCTCCACCAGGATTCATGAAAGATAAACTATATCACACAGGTATATTTGCCTTTTGATTTTCCGATATCTGAGTTTTGTATGAACACTTACGAGATAGAAGGCAGCAGGAGGATTGAGACACATGTGAGCATGAGTGAAGTTTGACCAAGGTAAGTTTACCGCACTGTCCACAGCCACCTACAACAATGAAGGCACAAGTAATAATATAATGTTTTGTCTAACATACTGTAATGATCCTAAATATTGGGACAGATAGTCCTTAGCAAACAGTGCTAACCCAGATCAGGCTGCTCCTCTAGGAGCAGTCTGATCAGGGTCTACACTGTTTGCCATTCAGTTTGCACCTGGACTCCTTGTTGGGTCTTGAAACAAATTTCTTGACAGTTTAGGAGAATTACAGCCAATCCTCAAGGTGTCTGAATTTTTTGGATTTTTATGGCAATTCATCTACATTACACTAACAACATCGTGTAATGAATATCCTTTCAAACCCAAAATCATAAAAGGAACAGTGTGTTTACAAGGGTAAAAAATATTTTTCCTTATTTCAATCAAAAGCATGAACAATGGGACAATTCTAATCTGTTCTAATTAGCATCCTCTAGCTAGGTTTGGAGCAGAAAATAAGGAAAATACCAAAAAAATTCATCCAAAAAAAATAGTTCTCATTACGAAAACACACTTATACAAATACATTGCTCGTAACCTTTATCGCCGAAAAAATGAGATAGATTGTTGGTAAACGTTAAAACCGCCTCATTGAGGCGGTTCTAACAAGTACCCACACTCTATATTTTAGAGCAGAAATAAGAAAATTAAGGTTTACCCCTGTAAACCCCAGTTTTACTGTATAAATGTGGGGTTCGAGGGGGTCAAAATTATATAAGCGTATTTTCATGATGTGCAGATATAAAGACGCCATTAGAGCACACAGGTGTGTTATTGTAATGATATAATCAATACAAAATCATTAAATTTTCATGTGAGTGGTGCTAGCCCATGGGCTGTTCAGACTTTGCCAGCTTCACTAAAAACTGACCAAAATCCAAGGTGAAGCTAACATAATGTTCTGTAAACTTTATAATTTACTCAATAACCCATTTTATCTTGAATGAACTCTTCCATTTACCCCATAAAATGCCAGTCATGGCAAATGTCATCTGCTTGGTCATCTGCCGATTAATTTAGAGGTTGTTTTTGCAAAGAGTTTGGACCTCAGATCAGACTGTTCCTCTAGGAGCAGTCTGATCTGGGTTCACACTGTTTGCATTTAAAATGTTTGCAAGAAGATTCAGCAGACTTTCAGGTGTAGTTTTTCTTGGCATATTAAGGGATACTATATTGAAAGAGTGCATTTTCATTTTATAGGTGTAAAATGGAGTTACCTACATATAGAAATTTATTTAAAACAAAAAAAAAAAAAAACAAAAAAAAAAAAAGACTAAAAAAGGGAAGGCTCAGATTAGAATGTGCCTGCACCATTCTTGAGTTGAGACACTAATAAAGTTTGTTAGGTCAAGGCACAGTATGTTGCGCCATGGTACGGTACTGTTTGTCAATGTCCCATTTTTAGGATTCCCAGTCTTCAATGGGTTATTCTATTGAGAATACAACATACTCTTATGTTCTTAACTTCCCTATTTGCCAGACACTACTTCTTTATATCTTTATATCTTTATTAGTGTCTCAACTTAGAATGGGCCTGCACTGTTTGCCAATGTCCTTCTGTATGTATTAAATTGATTGTGCATAAACTGCAATGTGTCAGAAGAACACAAAATGTCAACATACCTTTATTCCATTTTTGGGGCTGTACTGACAAATGAAGTTGAGGTCTTGATCTAGTGGTTTCTGGTCAGCACCTTTGGTTAGCTGATTCTATGGAAGAAATAATAAATCTTATGAGTTCTCATATGGCTGACAATATTATAATTCAAAAATGTATATAGAAAAGCAATGGACAAACAAAGCTCAAAACACATAAAACCCGTGTGACATAGTGCATTGTTTCATATCTCCAAAATGGCTCTACTTTTCCCACAAACATTTGTGATATTTTTTCTTTTTTAATACTCCAAAGCATAGGTTGTGGGTGTTCGTGGCTGAGGCAGTTCTAACAAGTACCCACAACCTATGGAGTAGAAATAAGAACAGCAGTGAAAACGCCTGTAAACCCCAGTTTTCTCTATATAAAACTTGGGTTTAAGGGGATGTGGTGGTGGGTGGGGGGGGGGGGGTTAATTTCAAAGACAGGTGATGGAAGATTACTGATAGCTCTATGGAAGCCCTTTTTTTTCTTCAAAATACACAGAAAAACTACATCACTGAAGTCACCATCAATTTCAAGGACATATACAATATGAAAACGGAAGCAACTTGCTTTCGTATTTTGTACTTCCCCAAAACTGATGGTGATTGGCGATGGAGTTGCTTGAAATTGTTGGTGACCACTGATGTACAGTTGAACGTCAATGGGATCACAAAAATCTGTTCGAGACAGGGGTAATTCGAGCCACTGAGGGTTACTGCCAGGAGGCATTACTTAGTTGTTTAGGAGGCATTACTGGATTTATTTTGGGAGATCTTTTTGGTGTTCTATAATAAAAATGTATGCTGTGTGTATTCATTAGAATTGCCTCACTGAGGCGATTCTAATGAGTACATACAGCATACATTTGCAAGATAAAAGTCTAAAATCTCTTAAATTATCCCATATTACTGCTTATATAGAGAAATTCCCCAGGGACTCAAAATGTGTTCAAATCAGCCATGGTAAACAAGCCATTGGTGTTCCACCTATCAAAGTTCTACTGTAGTTGTTTCTATTCTCATTTTGTGTACTTCTTTGAATTGATGGCGACTTCAGTGGTGTAGCTTTTCTCTGGATATTGTGTTGCTGTTTTTTCTGAAGAAGGCCACTGGCCCAAATATTAAAACTAGGTGGATTTATAGAATTATCCACAAATTCCTACCCAAATAATATTGACGGCTTAATGGCCAGGCTGCTGTAGGACCCTACAGCCAGAAAATATTAATTGGTTTTCTGAACTTTTGTTGGAATCAGCTGATATATTGGAATTTGTGTACACAACTATATACTTGCAGCCTCAATGTGACTGGTGTTTATGCCTGTCAAACATGTTCCTTTCATCTTCTTTCTCATTTTTAGCCAAGATTATCATTTAGTGTGCCTTTTGTATGAACTGTTGTGTAAGAATGAGCTGCTCCCTGGAAATCTGACCACAGAGTGACCCCTGATCATGTTCCAGAATTTTCCTGCTGCATAAGGGCAAACAGAAAGGATTTGGCTTTTAATTCAAATAATTTTGATACAGATATTACATAATTCAGAGTAGTTAATATTATAATAATATGAGCAATAAGTGGCTTTTTGTGTCTTCATGTAGTTGTAGCAGAATAGATGTACAAATCAGGTACTGCAGGATATCCTGTGTAGAGCCCCTTATGTAACCTGTATCCCTAACAATGACCTTCAGGCCCAGGCACAGGAATCTACCGCCATTTAGTTCAGAAGTGTAATAGTTCTTTGTATTTTAGCAGTCAATATGGAAATAACAAAACAGGTTTTCTTATAACATGGCTCAAGTTATAGCCTTCACAACCTGATATGTCTCTCAACACTATTTATGTCATATTGAGCTGCTCAGTTTACATAACCACACTTAAGCTTCCTGGGCAGGCCTATATGTATAAGTAATTACCCAGTACAGTGTACATTCTTTTGCCAGAAACTAACAACTGCCCTTTTAGAATCAGCATAAAGGAGAAAATGACTGTAGAAAAAAGATTTCATGATTAAACTCTATGAAAGACTGTGGCCTACTTGGCAGGTATGGAACCTATGACCTCATGATCACCAGTCAGCTGCATGTCTGACTGAGCTAATGAGGCTGGCTTGCCTTCACAACTGCAATATGAAGTTTTCCATAGCATTTTCTTTTCAATATATAGATCTTAATCAAAGAAGCAGGTATGGCATGGTCAGTCAAAATGTTCATTATGTCTTACTGGCTTCATCAATGGAGAAAATTCTCAATCATCTCCTTCTCCCAATTGTGATAGATCTACTTTATCAAGCTTCAAACCTTCACAACAGTTACCTACCCTAACTAAGAAGCTTTAATTGAAATTTGAACGAGGGCAATAACCTTTTTCACACTGCATAATATTTGCATCATCATTATAAGGAGGATTGATTGTTGGATTGATTGAAGTTTAACGTCCCCATCAACACTGTATGGGTCATTTTGGAGCTGTTGCTTCCCATTTTGTGGGACTTTTACCCGACATTGAGATGGAATGACATCTCAAGCTCTGTCCCCCAATGAAACCAATAGGGTTTATCAGCATAGACGGTCCGAATTGCACTGCTTTGCCTGGGCAGGCTTAGATCCTCTAAGCGGTTTACCAGTACTCGTGTGCAGTCGGTCTCAGCTCTGTGTGGAAGCATCATGCAGCCCATATATTTCTTCAAGCCCTTATGGGCAGGGGCCGATTATAAAGGGGAGTAATGAGAATAATATTGGGATAATTTTTCTCCATAAGCAGTAAAATTCCTATATTAGGACCACCTTTACGACTGTTCAAAAGTGGTCTTAAGACCACTTTTGAACAGTCCTAAAGGTAATCTCCTTCAAGATGACTGCGTGTAGAAATCACAAAGAAAGAATAGCTTAAATTATTTTAATATTCTTTTAAAACCGGAATGTGTTTTAATTTTGGTTGGTTTTAATAGCATAATTCGGCTGTAAATATTTTGTGTGGTTACTTGTTAGAATGAGGCAATTCTAACAAGTACCTTCTGCATATGTTTCCAAAGAGGAGTGTTATCGTAATGGTTCCCAAATAAGAAATAAGGAAAATTATCATTCAGTTATCCTCATTACACCTTATCTTGAGCTATAATCATTAAACAAAAAGTGTATCAATGTCCACTTTTCTTGCAGAACTAGAGTTACCTACCCTGATATACTCCTCCATGTTTTTATCACTTCTCAGAAAGCTCTCCTTGGCCTGAGCAACAAGGGCAATAACTTCTCTCACACTCCTTCTTGTCCTCCTCATCATACTATGAAACAATCTTGTCTCCCCCTTGGTTGGCATACACTTGGAAGAGTAGTACACCCTGTCTGTGTATTTTGGTCGAGGTTGCCATAAACCCATTCGCAGCCAATCACCTTGTGGTATTTTACTTGACTGTCAAAAAAGAAAATGTTTCAACTTTAGATTCACTATTGCTATCATTTAAGAGGAATGGGAACACCTGACAAATTTTTCCGCCATTTTTCAAAGGGAGACAACTTTCGGAACTTCCTGTTTGCTTTTCTATAAGCCTTATCACACTGAAAAAGGGGTCTACTCTTAAAGGAGCAAATTCTTTACTTTAAGAGTTGACCCCTATTGACATGGGAGACAAAAATACTTTTGCAGGAGTTGCCTCCCCTGAAGGTGTTCCCATTCCCCTTAAGTGGAAGCTTTGAAATTCTAAGAGTAATGCAATACATCATGACGCCATGACAACCCAATTTTCTTTTGAACTTCTTGGGCACAAAAAAATCAAATTTTAAAGCTTTATATGATAAGTACAATCTTACACTCATGGCTTGTTCCATAAGTTTCATATGAAATTACCACTGGTGTAAGTTACTCTATAAATCAGATCAGAATAGTTCTTTGCATCATACTTTACACTAATTGTAATCAAAATGCATTTTAATTGCACAAATGTTTGGCATTATTATCTATATATTTTGCATTTAATTCCAGAAGCTGTCAAACTTTAAAGATGATATTGTTCTCCGTGATACTATCAATGAGAAAAATCTTCAGCATGTTTAGGGTTCAACTCTTTTGAAACAAAAGGCAGTAGGCCATTTATACCAGAATCTTGACAGAGAAATGTGCTATCATACATACCTCAAGAGCTTTGCCCCCAGCACCTCTGTGTACCTTGGTAACTCTGATCAATATGGAGGCACAGGGGATAATTCTGACCCCAGCATGTTTGAGACAGCTCTCGGACAAGGGGTCCACTCCATTAGGACCTTGGCCATATAACCTCAGCTGGTGAGCCCCTTCATTCAATGATACCTTAAATTAAGCAGAATCACTTACATAATGACTGTATGTATTTCATTAAGATGTGCCAGCCTTGATAGCTCAGTCAGATGATCAGGTCGTTTTTTTTTTTTTTTGTTTTTGTTTTTTTTTTTGTTATGGTTTTACGGCCTTTTCAAGATTATTTCACTTATATCAAGATTATCGTTAATCAGAGGTGGGCAAATACTGGAGTACCTGGAGAAAAAACACCTGACCTTCCGTTGCACAACTTTGGGTCTCACATGTGACCTGAGTCAGGCTCAAACCCACAGAGCTATCAATTAAGTACCAGCACTCTTATCCATTAGGCCATTGACCACATAGGCCCGTAATGATGATCAGGGGTTACCGGGGTCAAATCCTGCCAAGTCACCAACATTCTTCCATGAAATCATTTGTATGGTCATTCCCTCCCTTACGCCGAATTAAGAATGGTAGATGTCAGTTTCTGGAGAAAGAATGTGCACTGTACTGGTTAACCGCTAATGTATAAGCCTGCACAGGAAGTACGGTTAGTAAAAACTGACTGTCTCGATGTGACCTATATAATGTTGACTGGGCCATTAAACTCCAAAATAAACAGCATGTATGCCTGAGAATGTAATAACGCCATGTATTAAATTCAGTAATCCAATAGTGGATTAAATAAGCAAATTAGTTAGATATGCCCTGTAACGTTACATGTTCAACATCCTTAATGACATCCCATTTACAAATGACAGAATATTGATATTTTTGTTAAACAAGAGGGCCATGATGGCCCTGGATCGCTCACCTGATCCATAGGGTAACAATTAGGCCCCAGGGAGAGCCATTATTGACCCCAGGGCTATAATGTGCATGTTGTGGGAGGTCTAAAAAGATAAAGCTTCATACCAAATATCAACAAAGGCTATAATTTGAACAATCTTGGCAAAGGTCCACTAGATGGAGCTACACAACAAATATCGAAGACCTGGGCCTTGCGGTTTCAGAGAAGATTTTTTAGAGATAAATCATACATAAGCCTATGTAAAACCAAATGACCCTGGGGCGGGGGCATTTTTGGCCTCAGGGCTATAATTAAAACAATCTTGATAGAGGTCAACTAGATGAAGCTTCACAACAAATATCAAAGACCTGGGCCTTGCTGTTTCAGAGAAGAAGATTTTCAAACATTATCTCTATATAAGTCTATGTAAAACCAAAGGGCCCCGGGGTGGGGGCATTCGTCGCTCGGGGGCTATAATGTGAAAATCTTGGTAGAGGTCCACTAGATAAAGCTCCATACCAAATATCAAAGACATGGGCCTTGCAGTTTCGGAGAAGAAGATGTTTAAAGATTTCCCTATATCAGACTTTGTAAAACCAAAGGGTCTTGGGGCGGGGGCATTTTTGGCCCCAGGGCTATAATTTGAACAATCTTGATAGCGGTCCACTATATGAAATTTCACACCAAATATCAAAGACCTAGGCCTTGTGGTTTCACAAAAGAAGATTTTTAAAGATTTTCCCTATATAAGTCTATGTAAAACCAAAGGGCCCTAAGACAGGGGCATTTTTGGTCTCAGGGCTATAATGTGAACAATCTTGGTAGAGGTCCACCAGATGAAGCTTCATACCAAATACCGAAAGCCTAGGCCTTGTGGTTTCAGAAGAAGATTTTTCAAGATTTTCCCAATAAAAGTCTATGTAAAATCAAAAGGCCCCGGAGAGGGGGCATTTTTGGCAACAGCGCTATAATTTGAACAATCTTGGTAGAGGTTTACAAGATGAAGCTTCATATCAAATATCAAAGACCTGGGCCTTGCAGTTTCAGAGAAGAAGATTTTTAAAGATTTTCCCTATATAAGCCCATGTAAAACCAAAGGGCCTCGGGGTGGGGGCATTTTTGGCCCGAGCACTATAATTTGAACAATCTTGGTAGAGGTCCACTAGATGAAGCTTCATACCAAATAGCAAAGACATGGGCCTTGCGGTTTCAGAGAAGAAGGTTTTTAAAGATTTTCCCTATATAAGCCCATGTAAAACCAAAGAACCCCAGGGCTGGGGCATTTGTGGCCCCAGCACTAATTTGAACAATCTTGGTAAGGGTCCACTAGATGAAGCTTCATACCAAATATCAAAGACCTGGGCCTTGCGTTTTCACAGAAGAAGATTTTTAAAGATTTTCCCTATGCCCCCGCCCGTAGGGGCTTGAAGAAATATATGGGCTGCATGATGCTTCCACGCAGAGCTGAATCCGGCCCGCACACTAGTACTGGTAAACTGCTTAGAGGATCTAAACCTGTCCAGGAACCGCGGTGCAAGACGGACCGTCCATGCTAATAAACCCTATTGGTTTCATTGGGCGGCAGGGCTTGAGATGTCATTTCATCTCAATGTCGCGTAAAAGTCCCACAAAATTGGAAGCAACGTCTCCAAAATGACTTTTACAGTGTTGACCGGGATGTTAAACCTCGAATCAAACAAAAACAAACAAAAGATTTTCCCTATATAAGCCCATGTAAAACCAAAGGGCAACGGGGCGGGGGCATTTTTGGCCCCAGCACTATAATTTAAACAATCTCTGTAGCGGTTTACTAGATGAAGCTTCATACCAAATATCAAAGACCTGGGCCATGCGGTTTTAGAGAAGAAGATTTTTAAAGATTTTCCCTATATAAGCCCATGTAAAACCAAAGGGCCCCGGGGTGGGGGCATTTTTGGCCCCAGCACTATAATTTAAACAATCTTAGTAGGGGTCTACTAGATGAAGCTTCATACCAAATATCAAAGACCTGGGCCTTGCGGTTTCAGAGAAGAAGATTTTTTAAGTTTTCAGTGAAAAAAGTCTATTTTTGGCTCCTGTGACCTATATGTGCAACGGACCGGAACCATTTGAACAACTTTGAAAGGGGACCACCAAAGGATCATTCCTGTAAAGTTTGGTCAAAATCCGATCAGTGGTTAAGGAGGAGATGTCGTTTGAAGAAATTGTTTACGCACGGATGACAGACAAAAAGTGATCCTAATATAAAACACAAGAGGGCCATGATGGCCCTGGATCGCTCACCTGATCCATAGTGTAACAAGTGGGCCCCAGGGAGGGCCATTATTGGCCCCAGGGCTTTAATGTGCATAATGTTGAAGGAGGTCTTAAAGATGAAGCTTCATACCAAACATCAACAAAGGCTAAAATTTGAACAATCTTGGCAAAGGTCCACTAGATGAAGCTACACATCAAATATCAAAGACCTGGGCCCAGCGGTTTCAGAGAAGAAGATTTTTAAAGATTTTCCCTATATAAGCCAATGTAAAACCAAAGGGCCCCGTGGCGGGGGCATTTTTTGTCCCAGCACTAAAATTGGAACAATCTTGGTAGGGGTCCACTAGATGAAGCTTCATACCAAATATCAAAGTCCTGGGCCTTGTGGTTTCAGAGAAGAAAATTTTTAAAGATTTTCCCTATATAAGCCTATGTAAAACCAAAGGGCCCCGTGGCGGGGGCATTTTTTGTCCCAGCACTATAATTTGAACAATCTTGGAAGGGGTCCACTAGATGAAGCTTCATACCAAATATCAAAGTCCTGGGCCTTGTGGTTTCAGAGAAGAAGATTTTTAAAGATTTTCCCTATATAAGCCTATGTAAAACCAAAGGGCCCCGGGGCGGAGGCATTTTTGGCCCCAGCACTATAATTTGAACAATCTTGGTAGGGGTCCACAAGATGAAGCTTCATACCAAATATCAAAGACCTGGGCCGTGTGGTTTCAGAGAAGAAGATTTTTAAAGATTTTCCCTATATAAGCCAATGTAAAACCAAAGGGCCCCGTGGCGGGGGCATTTTTTGTCCCAGCACTAAAATTGGAACAATCTTGGTAGGGGTCCACTAGATGAAGCTTCATACCAAATATCAAAGTCCTGGGCCTTGTGGTTTCAGAGAAGAAAATTTTTAAAGATTTTCCCTATATAAGCCTATGTAAAACCAAAGGGCCCCGTGGCGGGGGCATTTTTGGCCCCAGCACTATAATTTGAACAATCTTGGTAGGGGTCCACTAGATGAAGCTTCATACCAAATATCAAAGACCTGGGCCTTGTGGTTTCAGAGAAGAAGATTTTTAAAGATTTTCCCTATACAAGCCAATGTAAAACCAAAGGGCCCCGTGGCGGGGGCATTTTTTGTCCCAGCACTAAAATTGGAACAATCTTGGTAGGGGTCCACTAGATGAAGCTTCATAATAAATATCAAAGTCCTGGGCCTTGTTGTTTCAGAGAAGAAAATTTTTAAAGATTTTCCCTATATAAGCCTATGTAAAACCAAAGGGCCCCGGGGCGGGGGCATTTTTGGCCCCAGCACTATAATTTGAACAATCTTGGTAGGGGTCCACTAGATGAAGCTTCATACCAAATATCAAAGACCTGGGCCTTGTGGTTTCAGAGAAGAAGATTTTTAAAGATTTTCCCTATATAAGTCTATGTAAAACCACAGGGCCCTGGGGCGGGGGCATTTTTGGTCTCATGGCAATAATTTGAACAATCTTGGTAGAGTTCCACTAGATGAAGCTTCATACCACATATCAAAGTCCTGGGCCTCGTGGTTTCAGAGAAGAAGATTTTTAAAGATTTTCCCTATATAAGCCTATGTAAAACCAAAGGGCCCCGTGGCGGGGGCATTTTTTGTCCCAGCACTAAAATTTGAACAATCTTGGTAGGGGTCCACTAGATGAAGCTTCATACCACATATCAAAGTCCTGGGCCTTGTGGTTTCAGAGAAGAAGATTTTTAAAGATTTTCCCTATATAAGCCTATGTAAAACCAAAGGGCCCCGGGGCGGGGGCATTTTTGGCCCCAGCACTATAATTTGAACAATCTTGTTAGGGGTCCACTAGATGAAGCTTCATACCAAATATCAAAGACCTGGGCCTTGTGGTTTCAGAGAAGAAGATTTTTTAAGATTTTGGTGAAAAAAACTATTTTTTGCTCCTGTGACCTAGATGTGCAATGGACCGGAACCATTTGAACAACTTTGAAAGGGGACCACCTAAGGATCATTCCTGTGAAGTTTGGTCAAAATCTGATCAGTGGTTTAGGAGGAGATGTCGTTTAAAGAAATTGTTTACGCACGGACGGACGCACGCATGGACGGACGGACGCACGCACGACGGACGACGGACAAAAAGTGATCCCAAAAGCTCACCTCGTCACTACGTGACGGTGAGCTAAAAATCATGAATAAATCACATTTCAAATGTCATATGATAAACAGAATCTTGCATTTGTGCTCATGTGTTATTGAATTCTTTAAACTCCTTGAGGAAAAGGGATAAAATGCTTGGGGAAGCCTCACATTTTTTCCCTTTTCCCCATCTCCTTTAATAAATTTAATAATACATGAGCACTCATGTAAGATCCTGTATATAAAGTGATTTGTGAAAGAGGCAAGCGCGAAAGTAAAACTGAAAAAGACAACAAATGCAAGCTATGTGAAGCCTTAGCACTTTTAACCCTTTTTGTACCAAATGAAAACTTCCTCTTTATATATAGGAGTCCACTTCAAAATTTAGGGGTGTCAGGCTGTGTTTTCTTCAAAATTTATTTGGAAAATGGCTGAACTTTTAGCCTGATCAGACGCCGCGTTCTGCGGCGTCTGATCTGGGCCTGCACTGTTTGCCAGGGTACCCGTTTTGGGGTTTCCGGTACGAAATGGGTTAATGCATTCAATGCAAATTTTCAGTTGCAGTTTTGCCTTTGCTCTCTACCAGCACCCTTTAGCAGGATGGTTTAAGAAGGGTGAGACAAGAAATTTCTATACCCTGTATACAAATGTCATCTTATCTGGGATAAAGAGGGTGAGATAAACAGGGTGAGATAAAAAATATTCCATACCATACACAAATGTCATCTTATCTGGGATAAAGAGGGTGAGATAAACAGGGTGAGATAAAAAATATTCCATACCATGCACAAATGTCATCTTTTCTGGGAAAAAGAGGGTGAGATAAACAGGGTGAGATAAAAAAAATATTCCATACCATGCACAAATGTCATCATATATGGGATAAAGAGGGTGAGATAAACAGGGTGAGATAATAAAAAATATTCCATACCATGCACAAATGTCATCATATCTGGGATAAGAAGGGTGAGATAAACAGGGTGAAATAAGAAATTTCTATACCCAGTACAAATGCCATCTTATCTGATATGCAAAAATATTATTTGTGTTACCTGCATGGGTTTATCAACTACTGGCTGTCTTTCAGTCCCAGTCTCCACAAAAATGTTGAAACAAGCATATCCCACCACAGTGAGGCTCCCGTAGAAGTTGTCTATTGTATACACCTGGAAAGGAAAGAACAGCACATCACAATAACTCTCCTGTGTGAATTAGTACAGTCTTTAACCCTTGTCCTGCTGAATAATTAATTTTGCCAAACCCACTTCTGACTATCAACCAATCAAATTACATAATATATTCTATTTGAGTTCGAAAACTGAATAACAAACAGTGTAGATCATGATCAGATGGCTTCTTCAGAAGCCAAGTGATCTGGTTCTACACTTTTTGCAAAGATAGGGGTTGTCATGTTCAGCAGGATAAGCATTCTTCTTTCTCCCCTGTCCTTCACTTTCATCTCATCTACTGTCTCTTCTATCTTTTTCCTTCCGTTTCTTTGGGAGACGACACAAAATTAAGTGTTGATGAGTTACCGTAAAAATTGGGCTATAAGACAAGGATTTTTCCCTCCAAAATGACCCCGTCTTATGGCCGAGGTCATGGACTGCAGGCTTTTTTTTCCGGCAATGTCCGGCGAAGACCAGACATACGGAAAAAGCCGATCAGTGATTTTTGAATTGATATAAATCGCCGCCCACAAACCTCCGCTATCATTCTTCTGCACGCGATCGGTAAATGACATCATTCGATGCCAGCACCCCCACACGTGTTTAATGTCATTGTGTGTATCTCTTTCATAAAAAAATGTTTGGACCCGGTAAAAAATCTTTTCTTGATAGCTAAACGGTTGTGAATAGAAGTGGATAGAAAACCAGCGCTTTGCACAGCTCCCGAATTATCCCCAGAAGCTCCGAACAACAGCATTTGACTTTTCCCACCCAGCGTCTGCTATTTGGCGCCAAAACATAACCATTCATGAGATCGTAGAAAAGTCCGTTTTTATTATGCAAACATCTACCGTTAGATGTAGCTAATTGTCTGAGGAGCAATTAAATCATTTTCACATTGATTGTGGATCAAATTTATGATCGGAGGATAAACACCAATTAGAGACATAACTTGACCATATTTTCACACCTTATCGACACGCACCGCAGGGTGGCAATTTTATGACAGGGATTAACAATAATGTCATACTTGAACCATAATAAATTCATAGATGGGTCGTCTCTGAATTGACAGTGCAGCAATTATTGAGATTTACTTACTGGTCTAGTTTTACCGCATTTAAGGACTCAAAAAGACTGACAGTTGTAGACGATTTTTTTGCACTTGCCCAACTGGGTTAGAAGCCTTCGTGGTGCAGTGGTTACGCTACTCGCCTTGTAAACCAGGGATCGCAGGATCGATCCCGGGCTTCTCCAGACTTTCGGATGAGTCTTTAAACCGAGGTCCCGTCTCCGTATGACCTTAGCTGTTGGTGGGACGTAAAACTAAAATTCACTCACTTGCCCAACTGGGCATCATACGGTCAAAGTGCACTTGCCTGGCGCGATTTCGGTCTTGTCCTGGGTGGCCGGGAAATGGATTTGTCAGCCCCTGTCGTCTATTAGATAGAAGTCTGGTTAGCTGTCTAGCCTTAGCCAGCAGAGCATGTACCGGGCCAACTTAGGGCCAACAGCGATATGACGTATGGGCCCGACATTTGCCCGCTATTTTGTGCTAGCTGGGGGCGTTGGTTCTGAATCTGAATAGCTAGGTGTTTTGTTCCCCGATAAAAAAAGTTCAGTTACTTATAGAAAAGCTGCAACAAATATTTCTAAATTTTTTGGGTGGAAATAAATTTCCCCCTTTTCCCAACGCTTAATAGACCTACCTATTCAGGTTAAATAAGAGTTGTCTCTCTTTGTAACTCTCACAAACGAAGACACAGAATGTCAACAGACATAAACAAGCCATGTGAGGGGTAAGTAGAGGGGTTTTCGGACGAAAAAAGGCCGATTTCTCAGATCTAAACGGCATCTGGCAGTAGCAGATAGGCCCCAACAGATATGGCAAAAATTTGACCCAGCTTATAAAAGAGTATAAGCAAAATCCCACCTTAGAAAAACTGAAAAAGGGGTCCCGTCTTATAGCCGAATCGCCTTATAGCCGAATCATTACGGTATTAAACCCCAACACAATAACACCAGACTCAGACAAGCTTTATCTGGGTATTGACACTAAACATGTAAATTGTTGTTTTGTTTGAATTGGAGTTTAACGGCCCAGTCAACATTTTTTAGGTCATTTTTGAACCGGTCAGTTTACCTATCCACACTTTTCCTGGGCAGGCTTATATGTAAGCGGTTATCCAGTACAAAGCACATTCTTTCGCAAGAAACTGACCTTCTTGAATCAGCGGGAGAGAATGACCGCAGTAAAGATTTCATGATCAATCTCCATGAAAGAATGTTGCCGACCCCAGCAGGTATCGAACCCGCATCCTCCTGACCACCAGCCAGAGGCGCATCGGACTGAGCTACCAATTTAGGCCGGCTGCTAAATATGTAAAATACAGTCAAATCTTTATGACTGGAATACCTTTTGGGATCACAAAAATTTGTTCATAGTAGGGGTAGTTCAACCTATTCAGGGTTACTCATAGTACCAGCCAAAAGGCATATGGTCATAACTTATCCCATAAAATACAAATCACGACAATTGTCTTATGCTTTGCTGTCTGCTGGATACCTAAAAAGTATTCTTTTTTTTTGCATACAGTGTGGACCTATATCAGACGGCTACTATAGGAGCAGTCTGATCTGGGCCCACACTCTTTGCCTGAATGCAAAAATATTGTTAAAAAGTTTGCAACAAGAGGGCCATGATGGCCCTGGATTGCTCACCTGATCCATAGATTAACAAGTGGGCCCCGGGGAGGGCCATTATTTTCCACAAGGTTACAATGTGCATAATGTTGAGGGAGGTCTAAAAAGGTGAAGCTTCATACCAATATCAACAAAGGATATAATTTGAACAATCTTGGCAAAGGTCCACTAGATGAAGCTACACACCAAATATCAAAGACCTGGGCCTTGCAGTTTCAGAGAAGATTTTTTTAAGGATATTCCTTACATAAGCCTATGTAAAACCAAATGGCCCAGGGGCAGGGGCATTTTTGGCCTCAGGGCTACAATTTAAACAATCTTGATAGAGGTCCACTAGATGAAGCTGCACACCAAATATCAAAGACCTGGGCCTTGCCATTTCAGAGAAGAAGATTTTCAAAGATTATCTCTATTATAAGTCTATGTAAAACCAAAGGGCCCTGGGGTGGGGGCATTTGTGGCCCAAGGGCTATAATTTGAACAATCTTGGTAGAGGTTCGCTAGATGAAGCTCCATACCAAATATCAAAGACCATGGCCTTGCAGTTTCAGAGAAGAAGATTTTTAAAGATTTCCCTATATAAGTCTATGTAAAACCAAAGGTGTCTCGGAGCGGGGGCATTTTTGGCCCCAGGGCTATAATTTGAACAATCTTGATAGAGGTCCACTAGATGAAATTTCACACCAAATATCAAAGACCTAGGCCTTGTGGTTTCACAGGAGAAGATTTTTCAAGATTTTCCCTATATTAGCCTATGTAAAACCAAAGGACCCCAAGGCGGGGGCATTTTTGGTCTCAGGACTATAATTTAAACAATCTTGGTAGAGGTCCACTAGCTGACGCTTCATACCAAATCTCAAGGACCTAGGCCTTGTGGTTTCAGAGAAGAAGATTTTTCAAGATTTTCCCTATATAAGTCTATGTAAAACCAAAGGGCCCAGGAGCGGGGGCATTTTTGGCCCCAGGGCTGTAATTTGAACAATTTTGGTAGAGGTCCACAAGATGAAGCTTCATACCAAATATCAAAGACCTGGGCCTTGCAGTTTCAGTGAAGAAGATTTTTAAAGATTTTCCCTATATAAGCCTATGTAAAACCAAAGGGCCCTGGGGCGGGGGCATTTTTGGCCCCAGCACTATAATTTGAACAGTCTTGGTAGGGGTCCACTAGATCAAGCTTCATACCAAATAGCAAAGACCTGGGCCTTGCAGTTTCAGAGAAGAAAATTTTTTTAAGATTTTCCCAATATAAGCCCATGTAAAACAAAAGGGCCCTGGGGTGGGGGGCATTTTTGGCCCCAGCACTATAATTTGAACAATCTTGGTAGGGGTCCACAAGATGAAGCTTCATACCAAATATCAAAGACCTGGGCCTTGTGGTTTCAGAGAAGAAGATTTTTAACGATTTTCCCTATATAGGTCTATGTAAAACCAAAGGGCCCCGGAGCGGGGGCATTTTTGGCCCCAGCCCTATAATTTGAACAATCTTTGAAAGGGGTCAACCAGATGAAGCTTCATACTAAATATCAAAGACCTTGGCCTTGCGGTTTCAGAGAAGATTTTAAAAGATTTTCCCTATATAAGCCCATGTAAAACCAAAGGGCCCCGGGACGGGGGCATTTTTGCCCCAGCACTATAATTTGAACAATCTTGGTAGGGGTCCACTAGATGAAGCTTCATACCAAATATCAAAGACCTGGGCCTTGCGGTTTCAGAGAAGAAGATTTTTTAAGTTTTCGGTGAAAAAAATCTATTTTTGGCTCCTGTGACCGGAACTATGTGCAACGGACCGGAACCATTTGAACATCTTTGAAAGGGGACCACCTAAGGATCATTCCTGTGAAGTTTGGTCAAAATCCGATCAGTGGTTTAGGAGGTTATGTCGTTTGAAGAAATTGTTTACGCACGCACGCACGCACGCACGGACACACGGACACACGCACGACGGACAAAAGCTCACCTCGTCACTATGTGACGGTGAGCTAAAAAATAATTCAGCAGACAACATTTGCAGACATAGTTTTTTCTCGGTGCCTTAAGAGTTAAGGATGTCTGTTCAATCTTCAGTAAAACAAAGGAATGATGTGTGTACTCATTAGAACTGTGTCTTTGAGATTATTCTAATGTGTACACACATAACATACATTCTCAAAGCCACTTAATAAATTTTCAAACTGCACCACAACCTCATTATAATACTGTTCTTATAACCCAGTTTTGGATATCACATGGTTTCTAAGCTATCCATGTTTGAGTTACTGAAGTTTCTTTGTTTGTACTTATCATACAGGTAAACTTAACATACAAACATACTCATTGTACACCACAACCTCTTTATAACACTATTGATGGGGTCCAAAGCAGAAACCATGTTAGTTAAACAACCGTGTTATATCCAAACAAAAATGTATAGATTATATAGAAAAATGACCATTTATGGTCATTTTTCTATATAATCTATACATTTTGGGATCCGTCTTGAAACTTTGTTATATCCAAAACCGTGTTATAATGAACCGTGTTATAACGAGGTTGTGGGGTATGAACAAACAACAAAGGGTCAAGCGGTTGTTATCATGTTAGTGCTTCTGTAATCATGATACTGTATTTGGCATGACTAGGCCCCAATGTTGGTATCGTGAAACCTGGTGGTGAAATTAACAATGAACATGTTGATAAGGTCATTGCAGCCAAGCGGCAAGCCTTTAAGGCATGGAAGACTGGTAAAGGCACTTGGGCATAATATGATGAGGCCAAACGCACAGCCAGATGTGCGGTGCACCATGCTCGTCAAGAAGCTGACATCGAGAACTACAAGAATATTGACCCTAAGTCTTCAGAAGTATACCGCCTTGCTAACCAGATGAGAAGAGAGAAAGCTGATTTTGTAGGCGACAAACCAGTAAAGAATGATGCAGGGGAGATGTCAATGAGTGAAGACACAAGGCAGAAGGCCTGGTTAGAACACTACCAAAGGCTACTCAACGTTGAGTTTGACTGCTGACTGATGAACCACCAGTGGCAGGGCCGCCAATCCCAATCACTATTGATATTGTAAAGAAGGCTATCTATCAGATGAAGGCTGGCAAAGCACCCGGCCCATTGGGCATAGTGGTGGACATGATACAATCAGTGGGTAAAATATGTTTGAAAAGTTTGCAAAAATATACAGCGAACATCATAAACAGACCATATTTTCAGATGCAGTTTTTCTTGGTCCAAGAAAAACTGCATCTGAAAATATGGTCTGTTGGTATCTTAAGAGTTAAGTTTTCAAGCTCCTAACCTTAAGTAGCAATGTGGCGGTGGGTGGAATGTTTGGTTCCCTGAATTCTGTCTTATCTTCATAGACAGGATTGTAGACATCGCTGTCAAGCTTGATACCAGTGTTAACATCCTTGCCATACACGTCATATCTCCTGTCTAGTATTCTTCCAGCAACCTACACGTGAATATAAAACACAGGTTAAAAAGTCACTTATAAAGGGGCAAATTCTTTCCTTTAATCATCGCCATGCTGAACTCAGATATATCCATTTTGGAAACAGTATAGATCCAGATCACATTGCGAAAACATGCCTATACAAATACAGTAAAATTCTGCTATTAAGACCACCTAAAATTAAGACTTAGTCTGCTTTGAAAAGTTAATATTGTAGGTTGCAGTTATTCTTTCTTTGTGTTTTCAGCATACCCTGTCCTCTGGTCAGAGACCATCTTTGGTACTTTTGGTACTTTGGTCTTCATAGACCACTTTTGAACAGTGCCAAAGGTTGTCTTAATATAGGAATTCTACTGTACATTGTAACCTTTATTGCTGAAAAATATGAAAATTTTAAGATGAAAAATTGTTAATTTTTTTCTTATTTCTGCTCAAAATATAGATTGTGGGTACTTATTGAGGCGGTTCTCTCCCCCCCCCCCCTCCCATAGGGGCTTGAAGAAATATATGGGCTGCATGATGCTTCCAAGCAGAGCTGAATCTGGCCCGCACACTAGTACTGGTAAACCGCTTAGAGGATCTAAGCCTGTCCAGGAACCGCGGTGCGAGGCAGACCGTACATGCTAATATACCCTATATGTTTCATTGGGCGACAGGGCTTGAGATGTCATTTTATCTCAATATCGGGTAAAAGTCCCACAAAATTGGAAGCAACGTCTCCAAAATGACCTTTCCAGTGTTGACGGGGACGTTAAACCTCAAATCAAACAAAACAAACAATTGAGGCGGTTCTAACAAGTACCCACAATCTATATTTTAGAGCAGAAATAAGAAAAATAACGTTTACCCCTGTAAACCCCAGTTTTACTATATAAAAGTAGTGTTCAAGGGGGTCAAAATTATATAGGCATGATTTCATGATGGCTGGCTTCTCGTAAGCCAGCTGATAAGGATCTCTACTGTTTTCAATTCTGCCTTTAAATTGAAGGTACAATTGAAATCATGCAAAACAAATAGCCAAAAACTGGGAGGAGTGTAGTATTTCAATAACAGTTTCTCCCTTTGAAAAATGGCATAATATAAGGTAATATTTCCCATAAAAAATGCTAATCACGACTATTGTCGTCTGCTTTGCCGTCTTCCGGTTACTTTAAAAGTATTTTTTTTTTGCAAACAGTGTGGACCCAGATCAGACTGCTCCTGTAGGAGCAGTCTGATCTAGGCCCATACTGTTTGCCTTAGACTGGCTCCAGTCGTTTTTGTTTTATATCTATCTCTCTCTTTCTTTACATTATTTAATCCTGCAGTGTTCCTCTTTAATCCAATTTCAAGTTAACCTTTCCCTGAACTTCTTTCTAGCCAAGGGACTGAAGTAAAACAAAATTCTATAAGCCATGCAAGCTTTATGTCCCTTCCAGAAAAAAAGAAAAAGAGAAGAAGTAAAGAAAGGGTCTGGAGCCAGACTATGTTTGCCTTTATGCAAAAATATTTTCAAAAAGTTTGCAAAAAAAAACTGAGCAGACGACATAAGCAGATGACATTTTCAGATGTTGTTTTTCTCGGCGCCTTAAGGGTTAATGAAGAGTTCTTTGAGCATAATTATGTTTGTGAGTGTATGCTATTTGCAGAATTTATAAATTTATCCAGCTCAGGAGAAATGTGTCAATATTGCATAAGCAAGCAGCAAAGGCTTAATCTTGCCAGGGCCTTTACTTTTGTAGAAGAGGCCTTGAGGTAGCTTCATGCCCAGAACTGTTAGTCGGCTGTGCATGGGCATTTGAAGAACGTAAATTCAAGAATGTTAAGGGCCCATTTCTCAATTAAAATTTTCCACTGAGTGACACATATAAGCATAGTCTCTCAAAGACATTTGCAAACAGTTCAGATCCTGGGCAGATGACGCAGAATGCGTCATCTGATCAGGGTCTAAACTGTTTGCCAAAATACAGGTATTTTTTTGTTATAAAACTTACAACAAATAAATCTTACCTGATACCTCTTATACTGAAAACGGATCTATCAGAATTTGTTAAGTGGGAATTTCTTATTGTCATATATGGGTAAATCCATCTCAGGGAGAAGTAAGTGTGGTAAGTTTGTTTGTTTGATTTGAAGTTTAAAGTCCCAGTCAACACTGTAAAGGTCATTTTGGAGACATTAAGTGGGGTAAGAAAAGATTTGCCAGCACCACTGGAAATGCCAGAAATCCTTGTCAGATATGCAAGAAAAATGGTTGGGCTGGAGCAGAGCAATGGTCTCCATGTTCACCGACAACAGGAAATCGGGGTACCACCGAACGGCTACAGCGTGGTGCCAGCATGGATTCCTTCCCTCGGACCCCACCAGCTGACGACCCGGGACAAAGGGAAACTGGAAAACAACAACAAGATCAAGTGTACTATACCTTGGAGAAAGTGACAGAATCCGGCAGGTATCGGCAACCATCAATATAAATATCAAATCCGTCTCCTTGTAAAAATGGATCCTTTGGTGGAGTCTTTCTCTCAAGTGGCAGCCAAGCAAACTATAACCAAAACAAGTAAGCAAGCACATGATAACACCTACAATACCATAATGATCCTAAGTACATATAACAGGACAGAAACTCCTAAGCCAACAGTGCAGACCCAGATCAGACTGCTCCTGAAAGTGCGGTCTGATCAGGGTCTACACTGTTTGCAATTCTGCACCTTTTGGACTCCTTGCTGGATCATATAACCAATTTGTGAAAATTTAAGGAGAATTACAACAAGTCCTCAAGGTGTCCGAATTTTTACGATTTTTACGGTAAGACCTGTGTTACAAGCAAACATTCAGGTTAGCCTGCATATTCACACTAGTGTCAGAGGAGTTTTTGCTTATCTTTCTTTGGATAGCCCGGAAGATGTAGAAGGAAAAGGGAATAAGCGGAGACTCTGATCACATTGGGCAGATGTCTTCACTGGTGACACAAGCCTTACTGTAGGTTTTGTCGTGTGCTGGCTCAAATAGCATACTGAAAGCATTTTAACCCATAAAATGCCAATCACAACAATTGTTGTCTGTTTGTCGTCTGCCCGTTACTTTAAAAGTCATTTTTGCAAACAGTGTGGACCCAGATCAGACTGCTCCTAAAGGAACAGTCTCATCTGGTTCCACACTGTTTGCCTGTATGCAAAAATATTCCTAAAAAGTTGGCAAAATGATTCAGCAGACGACATAAGCAGAAAATATTTTCAGATGTAGTTTTTCTCAGAGTCTTATGGGTTAAGTTCATATTGAACTAGAATCGCACAGTCGATGGCACGCCATCGCATATCCCCACGCTTTTTTAAAGATACGCCACTATATAAGTTCTCAATTGCAACTCCCACCCAATCTTAAGATCAAAATTCCGAAAGTGTCATGCACTCCTCAGACCAAAGACCTATCAGTTCCCAAAGTTTCATGTTTCTATCTGAAAACGGCGTAGGAGGAGTTATCTGGTAATCGTTAAAAAGGGGTTATGGGGGTGAAAATCCAAGTTTTTGACCTCTGGTGACCTCAAACCTGACCCTAGGGTTCAAATTTTGATTGTTATGTATTCTACTCATTATGCCGTTCAATTTGATATGTCACACGACCAGGTTCTGAAAACTTTGATTTTTTACCCCCGGGGCGCCCCACCCCCTGGCCTGGCCCCTAGGGGTAGGATAAAAATTCCGAAAGTGTCATGCACTCCTCAGACCAAAGACCTATCAGTTCCCAAAGTTTCATGTTTCTATCTGAAAAGGCGTAGGAGGAGTTATCCGGTAATCGTTAAAAAGGGGGTTATGGGGGTGAAAATCCAAGTTTTTGACCTCTGGTGACCTCAAACCAGACCTTACGGGTCAAATTTTGATTGTTATGTATTCTACTCATTATGCCATTCGATTTGATATGTCACACGACCAGGTTCTGAAAACTTTGATTTTTTACCCCCGGGGCACCCCACCCCCTGGCCTGGCCCCTAGGGGTAGGATAAAAATTCCGAAAGTGTCATGCACTCCTCAGACCAAAGACCTATGATTTCCCAAAGTTTCATGTTTCTATCTGAAACAGCGTAGGAGGAGTTATCTGGTAATCGTTAAAAAAGGGGTTATGGTGGTGAAAATCCAAGTTTTTGACCTCTGGTGACCTCAAACCTGACCCTAGGGTTCAAATTTTGATTGTTATGTATTCTACTCATTATGCCGTTCAATTTGATATGTCACACGACCAGGTTCTGAAAACTTTGATTTTTTACCCCCGGGGCGCCCCACCCCCTGGCCTGGCCCCTAGGGGTAGGATAAAAATTCCGAAAGTGTCATGCACTCCTCAGACCAAAGACCTATCAGTTCCCAAAGTTTCATGTTTCTATCTGAAAAGGCGTAGGAGGAGTTATCCGGTAATCGTTAAAAAGGGGGTTATGGGGGTGAAAATCCAAGTTTTTGACCTCTGGTGACCTCAAACCAGACCTTTGGGGTCAAATTTTGATTGTTATGTATTCTACTCATTATGCCGTTCGATTTGATATGTCACACGACCAGGTTCTGAAAACTTTGATTTTTTACCCCCGGGGCACCCCACCCCCTGGCCTGGCCCCTAGGGGTAGGATCAAAATTCCGAAAGTGTCATGCACTCCTCAGACCAAAGACCTATCAGTTCCCAAAGTTTTAAGTTTCTAGCTGTAAAAGTGTGGGAGGAGTTGTCCGGTAAGACGGACGGACGGACGGACGTACGGACGACGAAGACAATTACAATATCCCCACTTTTTCTTGGAAAAGTGTGGGGATAATAATGAAAAGAGAAAGAAACACATGTACTATTACAACATAAAACAGGGATAAGGAATGTTGTAATAAAATTATTATCACTAACCCTCCAACTGAATCTATGATTTTAATAAACAAGAAAAACACTCCTGTTAATTCTTGTCCTGCTGAACATAACAACCCATAACCTTTGCAAAAAGTGTAGATCCAGATCAGATGGCTTCTGAAGAAGCCATCTGATTAGTATCTACACTGTTTTTCATGAACAATTACATTATATCCAGTAATTTTATTTGCTGATAGTCAGAAATGGGTGTGTCAAATTAATTTATTCAGCAAGATTAATTTGGGTTAAGTCTATGATGCCTACAGGAAACATTAAGAACAATCTATGAAAACCAAACAAACTAGACAAAAGTGCCCAGTGGGGCACGTATACTCCCGGCCAGTGCCGAACTACAAAGGGAAATAACTCTAAAAGGCCTGACCCCTTGGCCCTTATTTTCTTTCCCACAATACAAGTAGTCATACTGATCATGTGTGCAAAATTTCAGGTTTCTATGTGAAGCAGTTCCTGAGATATCTTTGACACAAAATAATTGTTTACGGACAGACAGACGGAAAAGACAAAAACTATATACCCCCATGGCATACGCCGGGGGTATAATAACTGAATTCTATGGGTAAAGGTAATCTCTAGATATCAACTCTTACAGGTACACAAGGAAGTTCTTAAAGACTGTCCATGGCATGATTTTCATAGCAGAATTTTGGATAAAATGCAGGTTAAAAAATGTAATCTAGGAAATATGGAAAACTGACCATAAATGATCATCTTTCCATTACACATTTGTGTTTTGCGTTTTCTTTTTGTCTGGGCATAAAATATATGTCAGTTACTTAAACACTTTCCTGAAAAGAGTGATTAACCATAATATTTCACTTCTTTTGTAAGAAATTGTCAACTATTGGCACCGATACCCTTCAGAGGAAGAGAAGGAATGACCACAGAAAATATTTCATGATCAGTCTCCAGGGAAAGAAAGATGCCTGAGCCACCCCGGCTCGCCAAAATGTTTGTGATCCATCTTTAAATGGTGTACCATATTTACAGTACCATATTTACAGTATCTATTCGAACAGACATGCAAACAGTGTAGACCCAGATCAAGGCCACTTATCAAGCTATTCTTAGACACAACATTGAGTAGTAAATTGTATTTGTTCAAATTTAAGAAAAAATATGGTAAGAAGTTAAGGTATCTGTCAAACTGTTCTGTAATGTTATATTTCTACTTGAGAATGTTCTGGCTGATCTGGCAGACATAGATGCAGACATCCAAAACAATGCTACTGATGTATTCCATTAAATTTATTTGCAGGATGAATAAGAAAAGTTTTATCTGAAAAATGCCTTACTTAGAACGATGAGATATCTTTATTTGCAATGTATGAAATTTCCTATCCATGAACAGTGTTATATACAGCTTCCTGGGTATTTTTACCTCAGGCAAAGTATCTTCCTCATCAATATCAGACATATCACTGGGTGTGAGTGAGCCCGGTCTCGGCTGACCCTGGAATATATACAGTCTAAGTGTACCCTTCCCATTTTTCCCATATCTCTCCCAGTCTCGACGATATGGTTGATCATCAAAAGGAATACTATTTGGTTCTGGCACAGGTGGTTGATAAAGTTGAACAGTATGTGTTCCTTGGTTGATGCTCATTGTGCTCGCATTGAAATTACGTCTCTTCTTTATTGGCAAGTCTGTAAATACATCAAAAGACAGTGACTAAACAAATGTCAGTCCATTTCACATCTACAGATTTTAACCCATAAATGCCAATCACGACAATTGTCGTCTGCTTTGTCATCTGCCGGTTACTTAATTCAAAAGTCATTTTTTGCGAACAGTGTGGACCCAGATCAGACACCTCCTAACTGCTCCTTTAGGAGAAGTCTGATCTGAGTCCACACTGTTCGCCCGTATGAAAAAAATATTTCTAAAAGCTTGCAAGAAGATTCAGCAGACGACATAAGCAGACGACATTTTTCAGGCAACTTAAGGGTTAAAACATTTATTACTGGATTCACTGTTATACGGGCACAGTGCTCTTAGACATTGCATTCTGATCATAAAAATCCTAAATATTCAGACACCTTGTTTCATGATCCAGCAAGGAGTTCAAAAGGTACAGACAAAATGACAAACAGTGTAGACTCTGTCATCAGATAGCTCCTTCAGGAGCAAACAGTGTAGACTCTGATCAGACTGCTCCTTCAGGAGCAGTCTGATCAGGGTCTGCACTGTTTGCATAGACCTAACTGACCCAGTACTTAGGATCATTACAGTAATCATAAAAACAAGTCCTAGAAACTCTTTCTGTCAGGCACAAGGTCAGGTACAACCATCACTGAACCAAGTGCTCCTTATGTGAACTCTGGACATGTTTGTTTGAAGCAAACATGCTCAAAGTTGGTATAAGCAGCATGTATATTAAATAGAGGATCTTACATGAGTGCTCATGTATTATTGAATTTATTAAACGAGTTGAGGAAAAGGGATAAAATGCGAGGCTTTGCCGAGCATTTTATCCCTTTTCCTCAAGGTATTATTGAATTTATTAAACTCGTTGAGGAAAAGGGATAAAATGCTCGGCAAAGCCTCGCATCTTATCCCTTTTCCTCAACTCGTTTAATAAATTCAATAATACATGAGCACAAATGCAAGATTCTATTTATCATATGATGTTTAAAACGCATTTTATACACCATTGTTTACAAATATATCAATATTCCGCCATTAGTAAACGCGACGTCGTTAAGGACGTCGTACATGTAACGTTACGGGACGTATCTAGCTGATTTGCATATTTAATCCACTAGTGGATTATCGAAAATATTACATGGCGTTATTACACTCTCAGACGCGACGTCATATGATAAACAATAATAATTTTCTTAATAAGCACAAGTCAGCACTTTGTTCCTCTTTATTGCAAAAACGTAACAATATACAAATTAGATTAATGCTTTTGCACTCTGACTGCCAAATCTTGCAGTCTGAATTGGTGTCAACCATTATCCCGCTGAACATGTCAACCTTTCCTTTGTAAACAGTGAAGATCCAGATCAGATGGCTTCAACACTGTTTGGTATGCAGTGCATGAATTAAATGAATACATAATATCAAGTAATTTGATTGATGGATAGTTAGGAATCAGTGTGGCTAAGATAATTTATTCAGCAGGATAAGGGCTGACTTCTTGAAAAAGTATTGGTGTGTGCTTATTAAGGTAGCATCATCATTATCATCATAGTTTTGATAAACATGCAGGAAGAGAGGCATCATCCACATTAGTAGGCCCCCTTCCAGATAGCTGGCTTGCTGCACATATGGCAGATCTCACACCAGATCTCCAGGTATGCCTATCATGATGAATGTGCCTTATTTAGGACAAATAGGGGAATGTTTGTTTGTTTGTTTGTATTGGAGTTTAACGGCCTAGTCAACACTATTTAGGTCATTTTTGAGCCGGTCAGTTTACCTATCAACACTTTCCTGGGCAGGCTTATACGTAAGCGGTTAACCAGTACAGTGCACATTCTTTCGCCAGAAACTGACAACTGCCCTTCTTGAATCAGCGGAAGGGAGAGAATGACCATAGAAAAGATTTCATGATCAATCTCCACGAAAGAATGTTGCCGACCCCGGCGGGAGTCGAACCCGCGTCCTCCTGATCAACAGTCAGACGCGCATCCGACTGAGCCACTGAGGCCGGCAGGGGAATGTATAATGCTTATTCTAAATATTAGTTGGTACTTTTAAGATAATCTGAATCATTACCCAACATTTGTATGGTTTAATACACTAAATATAGAGGCAATGTAGATCCAGATCATGCTGTTTGTCAATGAACAGTGTATTTTTGGTCTACACGATTTTGGAATTTTGTGAGTGTTTTTAACCCTTATAAAGTGCCAAATACAATCACAGCAGATGGTATTTTCATATACTTCTTTCTTATTCTGAAGTGAAAACAAGGTTTGACATTGCAAGTGAATTGTCTGCCTATCATATGGCATGTCAAGCCCGAATTTCCATGAAAAACAGTTAACCCATAAAATGCCAATGCTACCGGCCCTGATAGCTCACTGGTAGAGCGCCCGCTTCAGGAATGGGAAGTCGTGGGTTCGATCCCCGGCCGCGCCATACCAAAGGCATGAAAAATGGTACTAGGAGCTCCCCTGGCTGACGCTCGCATTATCAGGGGTAGTCCTAGGAAGATAAATGAAGGCAGGTAAGTATTTGTTACAGGATACTTTGTTTGTCGCAATAAAAGCTCTACAGAGTTTATGATATTTGTTTTGGATATGCGACGTTAAATAAAGCTTCTTTATCTTTTATCTTTTTACGACAATTTTTGTCTGCTTAGTCATCTGCCGGTTGCTTTGGAGGTCATTGCTGCAAACAGTATGGACCCAGATCAGCTAGAGGAGCAGTCTGATCTGGGTCCACACTGTTGGCCTCTTTGCAAAAATATTTTTTTAAAATTTGCCAAAACATTCAGCAGACGACATCAGGAGCAGGTTTTTTTCTTAGCATCTTAAGGGTTAAAGCACAATTTGGAATGACATCAGCTCTGATTTTGCTTGGTAACTAAAAGATTTAAAATAGAGAGTAAAATGTATTCTAATTAGCCAATTTTCAGAGTAATTACAGTTGAACTCATGTACTTACTTTCAGTGGAATGGACCAATGGAATAGCAGCCCATGCCACACAGGCCTCCTCATCATAGAGTGACGGTTCTTGAGAAGCACCAGCAGCTGGCATCATGAAGTCGTCAAGATTATCTTGTGTTCGTCTCTTTAGGTAAAATCTTGCAATGAGGACCATATCTCCTTGAAAGTCTACATCTTCAAATGAAGCCTCTTGTTGGCCAAATACATGGTAGCCATATTTAAAATTAGATCTAACAGCAGTAGTACTACAGGTTACAGGACTAGTAGCAGATTGTACAACCTGAAATGTAATGTAGCGTCTTAATGAATAAACTAAGTCTGTCCCACCCATTTCTGACTTTCGACCAATCAAATTACTAGATATAATGTATTCATTCAATTCACGAACTGAATGATAAACAGAGTAGATCCAGATCAGATGGCTTCAGAAGCTTCTTCAGAAGCCATCTGATCTGGATCTACACTGTTTGCAAAGGTATGGGTTGTCATAATCAGTGGAACAAGGGCTAATATACTTCTAATCTGTCCTGACTGCCGGCCTCTGTTACATGCACATCTGACTGGTGATCAGGAGGACGCAGGTTCGATACCTGCGGGGGTAGGCAACATTCTTTGGTTGCGATTGATCATGAAATCTTTTCTACGGTCATTTTTTCCCTTCCACTGATTCAAGAAGTGCAGTTGTTAGTTTCTGGCGAAAGAATGTGCAATGTCCTCGTTAACTGCTACATATAAGCCTGCCCAGGAAAGTGTGGATAGATAAACTGACTGGCTAAAAATGACCTAAATAGTGTTGACTGGGCCGTTAAACTCCAACACAAACAAATGAAACAAAACAAAATCTGTCCTGACTAAAATATAGAAACTGAGGGCTACCAAGCAAATTATCAAACAGTATGCAGATATAACTTTGCCTGTGTCATAATCAGATATAAATTCACTAACACAATATCACAACCACAACAGCAAAGAATATTAAATGACATAGCCACAATGGGAATGGATACACCTTCAGGGGAGGCAACTCCTTTAAAAGTATTTTTGTCTCCCATGTCAATCTCAATCTCCTCAGGAGCAAATTCTTTCCTTTAAGAGTGGAACCCTTTTTCGGTGGGACTGAGCCTATAGAAAAACAGACAGGAAGTGCCAAAAGTTGTCTCCCTTTGAAAAATGGCAGAAAAATGTGCTATGTGTTTCCATTCCCCTTAAGTAATGACAACAATGCTTAAGTAATGTTAAGTGTCACAGCAACGAAGTTTACCATAACGGGAATGCTTAAGTAGTGTTCTCTGTCACAATGAAAATGCCAAAACTAAAGCTGTGAGAGGATCTGCCTATACAATCAGAGGAGAAAAACCCACAGTTTTGAGATATGCTAATTCCAAGAGTTATGGGCCCTTGATTTTAACTCCAAGAGTTATGGGCCCTTAGCCCTGATTCCAATATACACAATACATCAACCCCCTGTCCATGTGTGTATCACGTTTCAACTTTGTAACCCTTACAGTTTTTGAGAAAAGTGTGACGAAAATGTTTCATTTAACCTATCAAGGGATGTAACTCCAGGAGTCATTGGCCCTTTGGCCCTGATTCTGTTATACACAATACATCAGCCCTGTCAATGTGTGTATGAAGTTACAGCTTTATAGCCTTCATAATACCAGAGAAATCTGTGATGAAAATTTTTCATTAATGGTAAATTTTAGAACTTTTCAAGGAATGAAGCTCCAAGAGTTATGAGCCCAAGGCCCTGGTACATCAACCAACTGCTCATGCGTGTACCAAGTTTTAACTTTGTAACCCTAATTGTTGTTGAGAAAGTGTCTGATCTGTGACATATACAGTCAGTGTTCATAACAAGATTTGGTTAACTAACTCGGTCCATGAGTTGAACTCGCAGTTCCATGTTTTAACGAGATTGAGGTGTATTAAATAAGTTTAAAAATTTTAATGTGCATCTTTCACATCATAGAATACCTTGTGAATATTAATGAGGCTTTTTCAAGTTGTTCTGTTTCCATGAAATATATGCAAAATTTAATTCGTTTTTCGCCCTTTTGCCACAACCACACTGCAAAGCCAAACCACAAAACTAAATTTAACCAATCCCCTTATTTCATTAAAGTCAATACAGAGGACCTGCATTAAAACAACAGTATTTGTTCCCTATTATTGTGCCAATATAATGAAATTGCCATTATAAAGAACCCCAGTAAGGAGTATGATAGGTTATAAAAGGAATTTTCCACATCATTACTCCCAGAAACGAATGTTATAGACATTTGTTAGAATCACCTCGGTGATAACATTTGTTTCTTGGAGTATTAAATTACAAGAATCTTTCATGACTATGGATTTTATTTGAGCATTTCCAACCTGAGGGAAGCGCACGTCGCTCAGAATCGATGCTAAACCTTGAGCTATGAATTCATTCCATTGAAATTGTTGTTATAACGAGTTTTGCTGTTATAACAAATGTCGGTATAAAGAGGGTTGCCTGTACTTACCTTTCCAGTAGAAGCATAATAAGCAGTAAGTCTAACTTTCCCCTCCCCCTGTTCAGCAAACTTCACCCTGTCAACTTGGAAACCCAGCCTCAAGTCCTGTTGACCCAGGACCGGGGCCGGCGAAGGTAAGTGCGCTATCCTGGTCGGCAGTGTAGGCAGTTTCTGCTCCGGCGTAGGATGTCGTGGTGCGCTGTCAAAAGATAAGATTATAGGAATCTTACAAGGGTGTCAGGGGTGGATTGAAAAAAACACCCCAAGGGACACTGTCTGGCATAGCCGAGTGATGCCGGACATTGATCCCCAGGGATGGATTTTTCTATTTACCTCTCAAACAAATGTTACATTCTTTTTCTCGCATATCTTTCATTTCTGAGAGTGGTTATTTTATTATGCAGTCAGTTCGATTGTCGATGTCTGCCATATCTTGATGACATTAATGCAGCATTTTGATGTCACTGTATGTGCAGTGATGTCAAACTTAACAACGGCATTTGTAACGTCCTATTCAAACAGTGCAAAACAAACACATTAAAATTCTTGATTTTTATTCTAGAATTTCTATCCCAGGGTTCAGTCCAGGATTTCCTTATCTGATGTGCAAG
The DNA here is from genome assembly GCA_963580285.1 of Lucinisca nassula. Taxonomy (NCBI): domain Eukaryota; kingdom Metazoa; phylum Mollusca; class Bivalvia; order Lucinida; family Lucinidae; genus Lucinisca; species Lucinisca nassula. Next base: position 326,309 of record CAUZLF010000480.1, on the reverse strand, counting down.
CAACCTCTGTCTTACTTAACCCATTGTATACCAGTGGACTCTTCCTTCACTATAATTGTGTTGGACAAGTCCATTTGTCATATAAAGGGTTATAGGCCTATTTTTCATTTTATTCTATTTTTGATGGAAAATTCTGTTAGCAAATAGTGCAGGCCCAGATCAGATGCCACGTTCTGGATGCAAAATTTACCCTTCAAGCACTATATGGAATACTCAAGTGCACATTTTCATTTTGCAGAGAAAATAATGCTTCGAGTTACATGTGAATCAACCTCTAGCAGATAATCCACATTTAATGTATAATTAAATACGCTTACCTTAAGCCTCAATAATTAAAACTATGAATAATTCAATCAAACATGAGGACCATGATGGTCCTATATCGCTCACCTGTGCTAACAGATTCAAAGTTTCAGGAAGTTCCAATCTTTACCAAAGGATTTATGCTGATGACAAGGTCAAAAACAGGTATTTTGAGTATTCAAGGGGACGCAACTCTATGAGAGATAGGCAGACATCACCAGTTTTCAAACTCATCTGAACTTTCATTCCCAAACTATTTATATGCTAGTGTCAGGAAGATTCAATCAAAACTAAATGACTTATGGTGATGACAAGGTACAATATAGGCACTTTCAGCAAAGAAGGGGACTTAACTCTATGAGTAATGTGCCAACAATGTTAGTCTGCAAACACATTCAAGCTTTCATCTCTAACTTAACGTAAAAATTCTAATAAACGCCCGGGTGTTGAATAGAATCATTACCTTTCATGAAAAAGAGGGTGGTTGTTTATAAGAGGCTACAGTTTCCAAAAAACGGCATTAAAGCATTCCGAGAGTGTAATTTCTCGCCAATGACCGCCATCTTGAAATACCATATTCGGGCAGTATTACTCGCAGTTTTTTCCCTGGAATTACAGGCCCAAGTTCAGAGTGTGGGTAATCCACCAGAATTATTTTTGGACCGTATTTTTTTTTACTTTTGTCAGCTGAAAATTCGTTGCATCTCAATGTTATGCTCTATCCCTTTACGATTCCCAACATAAATAATGTTAATTGTCGACTCATTTTCTGCAAACAAAGTGACATAATGCCTACACCACCGGTTTTTGAAAGCAATCAAGCTTTTTCCCTGACTTGCTTATATGTATGTTTCAAGAAGATCCGATCAAAACTGAAGGGGTGACGGTGATGACAAGGTCAAAAATAAGCATTTTCAGCAAAGTAGGGAACATAACTCTGTGAGTTATTGACCAACACCTCTAGTTTTCGAACTCATCTGAGCTTTTAACAATGACTTACTTGTTTGAACTGACCCCGCCCATCGGGGCCTGAAGAAATAGATGGGCTCCATGATGCTTCCACGCAGAGCTGAAACCGACTGCACAAGAGTACTGGTAAACTGCTTAGAGGATCTAAGCCTGCCCAGGCAAAGCGGTGCCAGTCGGACTGTCCAGGCTTATAAACCCTATTGGTTTCATTGGCCGACAGGGCTTGAGATGTCATTTCATCTCAATGTCAAGTAAAAGTCCCACAAAATTGAAAGCAACGTCTCCAAAATTACCTATACAGTGTTGACAGGGATGTTAAACCTCAAATCAAACAAGCAAAAACTTGTTTGTAATTTTCAAGAAGACGTGATGAAAACTGTAGGAGTTACGGTGATGACAAGGTCAAAAACAAAAGCTGTCACTTTAGGTGACCAATGCCCCCCTTGGAAGCCAATTTCTGAGTTTTTGCAAAATTTCAAGGGGAGATAATTCAGCCAAAAATGACAACAGAGTTATGGCCTTTGGTCAGAATGTAGCCCTGGTGATGGTGAATAAGTGTGTGAAGTTTCATGGGTCTAGGTCAAATACTTCTGAAGTTATGATCAAGGTTAAAGTTTTTGTGATGGACAGACAAACAAACAGACAGACAGGGCAAATACTATATGCCCCCCAAATCAAAGATTCTCAGGGGGCATAATAGGCATTTTCAGCAATCAAAGGGAGGTAACTCTATGATAAATACACTGACTTCAAATTTTTCAAATTTATCCAAGCTTTTATCCCTGACTTACTTACATGTAAGTTTCTGGAAGGTCTGCTAAAAACTGAAGGGGCTACAGTGATGACAAGGTCAAAAATATGCATTTTTGAAAACAAGGGGGACATAACTCTCTGAAATATAGGCCGGCCTCACCAATTTTTAATCTCTGCCGAGCATTTTATTCCTTACTTACTTAAAGGTAAGTTTCAAGATGATCCGATGGAAACTGAAGGGGCTACAGTGATAACAAGGTCAAAAATAGGCATTTTCAGCAATCAAGGGGACATATTTCTATGATAGATAGGCCAACCTCGTCAGTTTTCAAACTCATTCGAGCTTTTATCCCTGAGTTACTTGTTTGTAAGTTTCAAGATCCAATTAAAACTGAAAGGGCTACAGTAGTGACAAGGTCAAAAATAAGCATTTTCTGCAAAGTAGGGGACATAACTTCACAAGTAATCAATCGACATCGCTAGTTTTCGAACTCATCCACACTTTTAACACTGACTTACCTGTATGTAAGTTTCAGGAAGATCCGATCAAAACTGAAGTGGGCACCATGATGACAAGGTCAATAGGCATTTTCAGCAATCAAGGGGACATAACTCTATGATCAATGAGCCGAATTGGCCAGTTTTGGAATTCATCCTAGTTTTTATCCACAGCCACCTTATATATAAGTTTAAGAAAGATTTGATCAAAACTGAAGGCTACAGTGATGACAAGCATTTTCCCATTGGAAGTCTATGGGACCTTGTGGTTGCCAAAGTTACCAAAGTTTTTGTTCAATTTGGAAAAAAAAAGGTTTAAGTCATCAATGCCTCACTAGAGGCATGCTACAGATGAGAAATGGTTGAGATCAGCCTGCAGGTTGCAGAGATATAACTGGTCAAAGGTGTGGACGGACGGATGACCCGCTATACTATAAGCTCCCCTAGAGCCTTCGGCCCAGGTGAGCTAAAAATGTAGAGTACATTGGATTTTGAATGATCAAGATTCTAATTTATTAACCAAATGTAAAGTTTTGGAATAATAGTGAAATTAAAATATGCTGAAATATTCTTGCTTTCTTTTATTCTCTCTGGGTTTTTTTTTACCCTCACTGTATACATTAACCCATTGTATACTAGTGGACCCTTCCAATTCTATATGTTGGACAAGTCCATTTGCCATATAAGGGGTATCAGGCCCATTTTTTTGTTTTTATTCTATTTTTGAAGGAAAATTCTCTTAGCAAATAGTGTAGGCCCTGATCAGACATCGCATTCTGTGGCATCTGATCTGGGCCTGCACTATTTGCCAAGGTACCCCTTTAGGGGTTTCCCGTTTCAATGGGTTAATGTCCATTTTGAAATTAAGGTATCAGAAAATAACCAGAAAATGGCTGAACATTTTGCAATAACAGTGAATTAGGCCCTGATCAAACACACTGCATTCTGTGGTGACTGCATTCTGTGGTGACCACATTCTGTGGACAGTAGTGTCTGAACTTGACCTTCACTGTTGCTAATGTCACATTTTAGGGTTTCCCATCTGAAAAAGTTTAACCCTTTTTGTACAAAATGGAATCTTCCTCCTTATATATAGCATGAGTCCATTTCAAAACTAGAGAAAGCGACCAGTGGGTCACGTATACCCCCAGCCAGAGCCATACTCTGATATAGCTTTCAAGCTTGTATGTAATATGAATGAAGATGTCAAGAAGCTATAAGAATCTATAAATGTGCTTGTAAAAGCTTAACTAAACATAAAATTTCTAAATGGACCAAGGGAGTGAGGGCATCAAAGTTACTGAAGGAGTGGGGGTATCAATGTTACCGAAGCAGCACGGTGGGTTATGCATCAGTGAAATGTTTGGACTGGTATGCAACATCGATGCAAGTATCAATTGATTTTGTCTTAGAGTTTAAAACATACAGGCATCTATAAACTTTGTCAGAAAACTTTAACCAAATGTAAAATTTCTAAGTCCATGGCCTTGAGGTCAAGGTCACCCTGGGTGGGGGAAGGGACATACATCACGAAATGTTGGAACTGGTACATTGATGCAAGTATCAACTGAATTTGTCTTAGAGTTTAGAACATACAGGCATCTTTAAACTTTGCCATAAAACTTTAACCAAATGTAAAATTTCAAAGTATGTGTCCTTGACCTGAAGGTCACTGTGGTGGGTAGGACATGCATCAATAAAATCTTAAGACCAGTACGTAACTTCAGTGTAAGTATCAACTAAATCTATCAAAGGGTTCAGAAGATACAATGTCTCAGAAACTTTGGCGCAAAACTTTAACCAAATGTAAAATTTCTAAGTCTGTAACCTTGACATCAAGGTCACTGGGGGGGGGGGGGGGGGACATGCATCAATGAAATCTTTAGACCAGTATGTAACTTCAGTGTAAGTATCAACTCAATCTATCAAACGGTTCAGAAGATACAATCTCCTAGAAACTTAGACGCAAAACTTTAACCAAAATGTTAACGGATGGACGGACGGATGGAAAGACGGACACACGGAAGGATGGACAGAAGAATGGACGAATGGCAGGATGAAAACTATATACCCCCACAGCATACTTCGTATGCCGGGGGTATAATTAAGGGGTGTCAGGTTGTGTTTTCTTCAAAATTTATTTGGAAAATGACTGAACTTTTAGCAAACAGTGGAGGCCCTGATGAGACGCCGCATTCTGCGGCATCTGATCTGGGCCTCCACTGTTTGCCTGGGTACCCGTTTTGGGGTTTCCGGTACAAAATAGGTTAAATAGTACACAACAGCTTCTCCAAGTAATATATGTTAATATATGTTATCTAATTCTACATACACTACAGCTTTACTTTTTTTACAATAAGCATGCAAAAAAAGTTAGTACCCAAAGCCACATACGTTAGCATTCTCCAGCCAACAATCTGCCCCCGACCATTGGGGCTTGAAGAAATAGATGGGCCGCATGAGCTGAAACCAGCCACACACGAGTACTGGTAAACCGCTCAGAGGATCCAAGCCTGCCCAGGCAAAGCGGTGCAAGTCGGACTGTCCAGGCTTATAAACCCTATTGGTTTCATTGGGCTACAGGGCTTGAGATGTCATTTCATATCAATGTCGGGTAAAAGTCCCATAAAATTGGAAGCAACTTCTCCAAAATGACCTATACAGTATTTATGGGGGCGTTAAACCTCAAATCAAACAAACAGAACCCCAGCAAACAGTACTGTCACAGATCAGATGCTACAGCATGCAGCAATGAATCAGGGTCCTAACTGTTTACTAAAAATACATGGATTTCTGTGAAACTTAAAATAAACAAAACAAACCAGACAGCCCTAAATTTTGAAATGCATCTGTATAAGATATTAAGTGAAAGACACCATTTTTTATATATTTGTTAAAGCTGCCAGCCTCGGTAGCTCAGTCGGATGCACGTCTGACTGGTGATCAGGAGGACGCGGGTTCGATACCTGCCAGGGTCGGCAACATTCTTTTGTGGAGATTGATCATGAAATCTTTACTACGGTCATTCTCTCCCTTCCGCTGATTCAAAAAGGGCAGCTGTCAGTTTCTAGCGAAAGAATGTGCACTGTGCTGGTTAACAGCTTACATATAAGCCTGCCCAGGAAAAGTGTGAATAGGTAAACTGACCGTCTCCAAAATGACCTAGTGTTGACTTGGTCGTTAAACTCCAATACAAACAAACAAACAAAAATATTTGTTAACAAGCCACTTGTTCAGAACACAGTGAAGAATCTTGCTCTTATTACTAAACAAACCATTAGCAATAACTCAAGTTTCTTAATTCACCATCACCAAAATTTCAGGGGAAATTACTCTACCTTCTGTCAGCATTTATAGGAGAAACCCTCGGAGATGCCTGGGCAATGTTTTGTTGGGGAACAATGACTGGAAATTCAGGGCTTGCCACAATCCACTGTAAATAAACTTCAACTAAAGCAAAACAGAAGACTGGTTAGTAGCAAATGTGATACAGATATATTACTAAGGTGTTTAATGGATGCCTGCATGTAGCATATAAGGTGGAACAAAATAGGTTAACCCTTCTCTTGCTGAATATTCAATTTAGCCACACCCATTTCTGACTTTGAACCAATCAGATTACTTGATGTAATTTATTCCTACAAATTCATAAACTGAATGTCAAACAGTGTAGATCCTGATCAGATGGCTTCTTCAGAAGCCATCTGATCTGGATCTACACTGTTTGCAAAGATAGGGGTTGTCGTGAACAACAAGATAAGGGTTTATTTTAAGTAAACAGGCTACCACAGAGCCAGTTAAAAGTGGTGACAATACATGTGTGTATATAAATATATATATATACTGTGAAGTTAGGTGACTACACAGGAACCTTTCAATAAAGCACAATATTACAGGATGGATCACTACAAAATCTGTATCTGAACAAAGTATATATATTATATAGAAAACTGACCATAAATCATAAATATAAGAACAAAGCATCACGTGAACAAATCCGTAAAATGAACACCACCCTAAACCCCACTTTATATAGAGAAAACATGGGGTTTACGGGGTAAACATTATTTTTCTTATTTCTGCTCCAAGACATAGGTAGAACTGCCTCAATGGGGCGGTTCTAACGAGTACCCACAACCTATGTTTGCAGTAACAATATGAATAAGTAAAATATCACAGATTTTCATCAGAAAAGTAGCCATTGTGGGGATGAGAAAAATTCACCTTGTCGCAAGGATGTGTTATGAGGATGATTATGAGACATTACGCAAACACACCTATACAAATACATTGCCACCTTTATCGCCGAAAAAATGAACATTTTATGCTGAAAAATTGTGATATTATTCTTATTTCTACTCCAAATATAGATTGTGGGCACTCGTTAGAACCGCCTCATTGAGGCGGTTCTAACGAGTACCCACAATCTATATTTTAGAGCAGAAATAAGAAAAATAAGGTATACCCCCGGAAACCCCAGTTTTACTGTATAAAAGTGGGGTTCAAGGGGGTCAAAATTATATAGGCGTGTTTTCGTAATGTAATTTTCCTTATTTCTTCTTCCAAACATAATATTGTGGATACTTGTTAGGCATGTGAGGCATTCTAATGAGTACCAATAAGTTATACAGTCAAACTTCAATGGCTCGAACACCAATGGGACAAGGAAAATCTGTTCCAGACAATAGTAGTTCAAGCCACTGAGGGTTACTGCCAGAAGGGGTAACGGGTTTAATTTTGGGACATATTTTCGGTGTTCTATAACAAAAATGTATGGTGTGTACTCATTAGAATCGCCTCATCGAGGCGATTCTAATGTGTACACACAGCATACATTTGCAAGATAAAAGTCGAAAATCTCTTTAATTACCCATCACTACTTCTTATGCAGAGGACTTCCCTACGCACTCAAAAGTTGGTTCAACTCAGCCATGGTAAACGAGCCGTCAGTGTTCGACCCATCGAAGTTCTACTGTATTTATGCAGAAAAATATCCACAAAATTATTCTCATTTCTCCTCCTTATCTGGATTTACGATAAATGGTGTTTTTTCTATATAATATATAAAGTCTGGTTTGAGTCCCCGCCCTTCAGGTTTTGGAGAAATAGATTGGGCCGCATGATGTTTCCACAAAAGGCTGAAACTGACCCCACATGAGTACTGTACCTCTTAGAAGGACAGAGCCTGCCCCGGCAAAGTGGTATTAACTCTATAGGTTTCATTGAGCAGCAGGGCTTGAGAAGTCATTTCATCTTAGTGTCGGGTAAAAGTCCCACAAAACTGGAATCACTGTATCCAAAATGACCTAAATAATGTTGACAGGGATGTAAAACCTCGATTCAACGAACAAACAAACAAAAGTCTGGTTTAAATATGACAGCATGGTAACTAGCATGGATTTTGGTTTCAATCCCAATTATTGAGTGATAAAAAGGCTGTTGTGTACAGTGTACTCATCTAACACTCAAATTAACCCTTATCTTGCTGAATAATTCATTTAAGCCACACCCATTTCTGACTATCAACCAATGAAATCACTTGATGTAATTTATTGCTACAAATTCATAAGTTCTTCAGAAGCCACCTGATCTGGATCTACACTGTTTGCAAAGATAGGGGTTGTCGTGAACAGCAAGATAAGGATTAAGTCAGAAAAGTTAGAAAAAGGTACTTATTGCTTAGAACCGTTTTCTCTTGTTTTTGCTCAAATGGTTATTCAAATGGTAACAATTAGTATTAAAACCAGAAACATCATATAGTGACATCATAGCTGTAGTCATCATAATTGTAATCAAACTGTAAAAACCAAAAACCTCACATTTAACCCTTAAGATGACATGAAAAACTGCATCTGAAAATGTTAGTCTTTTTATGTCATTTGCTGCAAGATCTTGCAAACTTTTCAAACACATTTTTGCATACAGGCACACATTGTGACCCAGATCAGACTGCTCCTAGAGGAACAGTCTGATCTGCTCCTGATCTGGGTCCACACTGTTTGCAAAAAAGACATTTGAAGTAACCAGCAGCCGACAAAACAGACAACAATTTTTGTGCTTGGCATCTTATAGGTTAATCTATTTACTGATATTCTTTAGGGCTGTAGTTACACCTTCAGGGGAGGCAACTCTTTCACAAATATTTCTGTCACTGTTATTAACCCATATATGACAATGGAATCTTCCACCTAGTAAGTTTGGAGGGGTCCATTTCCAATTATAGGGGTGTCAGGTTTGTTTTCCTTAGTGGCAAATATTACAAAAATGAATTTTCTTTAAGCAAACAGGGTAGACCCAGATCAGATGCCACGTTCTGTGGCATCTGATCTGGGTCTGCACTGTTTGCCAATGTCCCAGAACAGGACTGCTAGGCATATACGGGCTAATATGGGTTGACTCTTTAAGGAAAGAATTTGCTCCTGGAAGTCCTGAGATTGTCTCCCTTTTTAAAAATTGCAGAAAATATGCCCTTAATGTGATTGAATACACTTTAACCCTTGTCCTGCTGAGCCCGGATATGTCTTATCTTTCAAACAATGTAGATCCAGATCAGATGGCTTCTGAAGAAGCCATCTGATCTGGATCTTCATTGTTTGTCATTCAGTTTATGAATTTCTTGCAATGATTTGCATCAAGAAATCTGATTGGTTGATAAGCAGTGGTGCGTGTGGCATTTATAAATATTCAGCAGGTCAAGGGTTAAACATAAAAACTATTTTCTGCCATATTTACAAGGGAAACAACTGTAAAGTACTGTTTGCTTTCTTGTCAAATGATTCTCTCTTTAAACAAGAGGGCCATGATGGCCCTGGATCGCTCACCTGATCCATAGTGTAACAAGTGGGCCCCAGAGAGGGCCATTATTGGCCCCAGGGCTTTAATGTACATAATGTTGAGGGAGGTCTTAAAGGTGAAGCTTCATACCAAACATCAACAAAGGCTAAAATTTGAACAATCTTGTCAAAGGTCCACTAGATGAAGCTACACATCAAATATCAAAGACCTGGGCCTAGCGGTTTCAGAGAAGAAGATTTTTAAAGATTTTCCCTATATAAGCCTATGTAAAATCAAAGGGCCCCGGGACAGGGGCATTTTTTGCCCCAGCACTATAGTTTGAACAATCTTGGTAGGGGTCCACTAGATGAAGCTTCATACCAAATATCAAAGTTCTGGGCCTTGTGGTTTCAGAGAAGAAGATTTTTAAAGATTTTCCCTATATAAGCCTATGTAAAACCAAAGGGCCCCGTGGCAGGGGGGGATTTTTTGTCCCAGCACTATAATTTGAACAATCTTGGTAGGGGTCCACTAGACGAAGCTTCATACCAAATATCAAAGTCCTGGGCCTTGTGGTTTCAGAGAAGAAGATTTTTAAAGATTTTCCCTATATAAGCCTATGTAAAATCAAAGGGCCCCGGGACAGGGGCATTTTTTGCCCCAGCACTATAGTTTGAACAATCTTGGTAGGGGTCCACTAGATGAAGCTTCAAACCAAATATCAAAGTTCTGGGCCTTGTGGTTTCAGAGAAGAAGATTTTTAAAGATTTTCCCTATATAAGCCTATGTAAAACCAAAGGGCCCCATGGCAGGGGGGGATTTTTTGTCCCAGCACTATAATTTGAACAATCTTGGTAGGGGTCCACTAGACGAAGCTTCATACCAAATATCAAAGTCCTGGGCCTTGTGGTTTCAGAGAAGAAGATTTTTAAAGATTTTCCCTATATAAGCCTATGTAAAACCAAAGGGCCCCGGGGCAGGGGCATTTTTGGCCCCAGCACTAAAATTGGAACAATCTTGGTAGGGGTCCACTAGATGAAGCTTCATACCAAATATCAAAGTCCTGGGCCTTGTGGTTTTAGAGAAGAAAATTTTTAAAGATTTTCCCTATATAAGCCTATGTAAAACCAAAGGGCCCCGTGGCGGGGGCATTTTTGGCCCCAGCACTATAATTTGAACAATCTTGGTAGGGGTCCACTAGATGAAGCTTCATACCAAATATATAAGACCTGGGCCTTGTGGTTTCAGAGAAGAAGATTTTTAAAAATTTTCCCTATATAAGCCAATGTAAAAGCAAAGGGCCCCGTGGCGGGGGCATTTTTGTCCCAGCACTAAAATTTGAACAATCTTGGTAGGGGTCCACTAGATGAAGCTTCATACCAAATATCAAAGTCCTGGGCCTTGTGGTTTCAGAAAAGAAAATTTTTAAAGATTTTCCCTATATAAGCCCATGTAAAACCAAAGGGCCCCGTGGCGGGGGCATTTTTTGTCCCAGCACTAAAATTTGAACAATCTTGGTAGGGGTCCACTAGATGAAGCTTCATACCAAATATCAAAGACCTGGGCCTTGTGGTTTCAGAGAAGAAGATTTTTTAAGATTTTCCCTATATAAGCCTATGTAAAACCAAAGGGCCCCGGGGCGGGGGCATTTTTGGCCCCAGCACTGTAATTTGAACAATCTTGGTAGGGGTCAACTAGATGAAGCTTCATACCAAATATCAAAGACCTGGGCCTTGTGGTTTCAGAGAAGAAGATTTTTAAAGATTTTCCCTATATAAGCCTATGTAAAACCAAAGGGCCCTGTGGCGGGGGCATTTTTTGTCCCAGCACTATAATTTGAACAATCTTGGTAGGGGTCCACTAGATGAAGCTTCATACCAAATATCAAAGTCCTGGGCCTTGTGGTTTCAGAGTAGAAGATTTTTGAAGATTTTCCCTATATAAGCCTATGTAAAACCAAAGGGCCCTGGGGCGGGGGCATTTTTGGCCCCAGCACTATAATTTGAACAATCTTGGTAGGGGTCCACTAGATGAAGCTTCATACCAAATATCAAAGACCTGGGCCTTGTGGTTTCAGAGAAGAAGATTTTTAAAGATTTTCCCTATATAAGCCAATGTAAAACCAAAGGGCCCCGTGGCGGGGGCATTTTTCGTCCCAGCACTCAAATTTGAACAATCTTGGTAGGGGTCCACTAGATGAAGCTTCATACCAAATATCAAAGTCCTGGGCCTTGTGGTTTCAGAGAAGAAGATTTTTAAAGATTTTCCCTATATAAGCCTATGTAAAACCAAAGGGCCCCCGTGCGGGGGCATTTTTGGCCCCAGCACTATAATTTGAACAATCTTGGTAGGGGTCCACTAGATGAAGCTTCATACCAAATAACAAAGACCTGGGCCTTGTGGTTTCAGAGAAGAAGATTTTTTAAGTTTTTGGTGAAAAAAATCTGTTTTTGGCTCCTGTGACCTAGATGTGCAACGGACCGGAACCATTTGACCCATATTCAAACTTGACCGAGATATTGTCATGATGATCATTCTGAGCAAGTTTGATTAAGATTGGACCAAAATTGTGGCCCCTAGGGTGTTCACAAGGTTTTTATATGATTTGACCCGCTGACCTACTTTTTAACCCGATATGACCCATATTCGAACTGGACTGAAATATTGTCACAATGGTCATTCTGAGCAAGTTTCATGATAATTGGACCAAAACAGTGGCCTTCAGAGTGTTCACAAGGTTTTTCTATGATTTGACCTACTGACCTACTTTTTGACCGGACATGACCCATATTCGAACTTGACCAAGATATTGTCATGATGATCATTCTGAGCAAGTTTGATTATGATTGGACCAAAATTGTGGCCTCTAGGGTGTTCACAAGGTTTTTCTATGATTTGACCCGCTGACCTACTTTTTAAGCCGACATGATCCATATTCAAACTTCACTAAAATATTGTCACAATGATCATTCTGAGCAAGTTTGATGATGATTGGACCAAAATTGTGGCCTCTCGAGTGTTCACAAGGTTTTTCTATGATTTGACCTACTGACCTACTTTTTTACCCGACATGACCCAAATTCGAACTTGACCGAGATATTGTCATGATTATCATTCTGAGCAAGTTTGATGATAATTGGACCAAAACTGTGGCCTCTAGTGTGTTCACAAGAAAAAGTTTACGCACGACGGACGACGGACGACGCACGACGACGCCGGACATCTTACTGTCACAAAAGCTCACCATGACCTTCGGTCAGGTGAGCTAAAAAAGGTGTCAACACCCCAAAGGAAAACAACAGGAGCACTGCATGCGGGTGCCCACGCTCGGCTGCAGCCCCTTTTCATAATGAACAACTAGTCCGAGTTTCAAGTAAATATGTTCAGTAATGACAGAGATATTTCAAAATGTCCAAGTTTTTGCACCATGACGCAGACGAAAATGTCCAAGTGTTTGCACCACAACGACGCCAGAGCTATGACAATACCCGGTCGTTTTCTTCGAAAACAGCCGAGCTAATAAGAGCAGATCCTAACTGATACAAAAATATTTTGATACAATAGTCTCCCCTGAATGTGTAACCATTCCCCTATATATCACCAGATTTTTATGTAAAAGAATATGCTTTTCAATGGTCTAGCAACATTTTACAATGGTCTACTACATAAGATTCTGGTTGAATAAAAAAAACAAAAAACATCAGCTGTGTGACAAATTGCAATGATAAAACTACTAGTTTGAATAACCATATATCAGATGTATTTATCTTCAACATCAAATATTTTTTAAACTCAATTGATTCAAAGAATACATTGCAGAAGAGCATAGGAAGGGAAATATTTTCTATACCGTAAAAATTCGGCTATAAGGCGATTCGGCTATAAGACGGGACCCCTTTTTCAGTTTTTCTAAGGTGGGATTTTGCTTATACTCTTTTATAAGACGGGTCAAATTTTTGCCATATCTGTCGGGGCCTATCTGCTACCGCCAGATGCTGTTTAGATGTGAGAAATCAGACTTTTTTCGTCAGAAAACCCCTCTACTTACCCCTCACGATCCCGGCCGCCCAGGACAAGACCGAAATCGCGCCGGGCAGGTGCACTTTTACCTTATGACGCCCGGTCGGACAAGTGCAAAAAAAAAAAATCGTCTACAACTCAGTCTGTACGGTAAAACTAGACCAGTAAGTAAATCACAATACATGTAATTGCTGCACTGTCAATTCAGAGACAAACGATCTGTGTATTTATTACGGTTCAAGTATGACACTATTGTTAATCCCTGTCATATAATTGCCACCCTGCAGTGCGTGTCGATAAGGTGTGAAAATATGGTCAAGTTATGTCTCTAATTTACGTTTATCCTCCAATCATAATATTTAATCCGCAATCAATGTGAAAATGATTTAATCGCTCCCCAGACAATTAGCTACATCTAACGGTAGATATTTGCCTAATAAAAACGGACTTTTCTATGATCTCATGAATGGTTATGTTTTGGCGGGAAAAGTGGAATGCTATTGTTGTTTATTGACACGGAGCTTCTGGGGATAATTCGGGAGCTTTGCAAAGCGCTGGTTTTCTATCCACCTCTATTCACAACCGTTTAGCTATCCAGAAAATATTTTTTAAAGGTTCCAAACATTTTTTTATGAAAGAGATACACGCAATGACATTAAACACGTGTTGGGGTACTGGCGTCGGATGACGTCATTTACCGATCACGTGCAGAAAAATGGTAGCGGTGGTTTGTGGGCGGCGATTTATATCAATTAAAAAATCACCGATCGGCATTTTCCGTACGTCTGGTCTTCGCCGGACATTGCCGGAAAAAAGCCTGTAGTCCATGACCTCGGCTATAAGACGGGTCATTTTTTTTTGGCTCATTTTGGAGGGAAAAATCCTCGTCTTATAGCCGAATTTTTACGGTATATATCTTGATTTGGCTGGGTTTTCGGACAACAAAAAGTCACACAAATCTTCAACAACTCCTACCTTTTTTTTTTGGTCAATTAGTTTTCACTGGTTTATTTCATACAAGTACTGATTAATAAGAAAGTAGAAAACTAAGAAATAATTAACCCATTTTGTACCAAATGGAATCTTCCTCCTTATATATAGCAAGATTCCATTTCCAAAGTCAGGGATGACAGGTTGTGTTTTCTTCAAAATTGATTTGGAAAATTGTTGGATTGGATGCAAATAGTGTAGGCCCTGATCTGTTTGGGGTTTCCGGTACAAAATGGGTTAAAAAGGTCAGTACCTGCCTTATTTTGTTCTCAGGCATGTTGAAGATAAATACAAAATAAATTATATGTATTTCAAAATATATTTGTAAAATCAGATTTATAGTTAATTCTGTCAAATTCTAAATATTGGGACACCTGCACATCAGTGTAGATCCTGATCGGAGCAGTCTGATCAGGATCTACATTGTTTGCCATTTAGCCAGGACCATTTTGAATACTTCCAGACAACACAGTATCCTTGTTCAAATTTTAGGATAAACACGGTAACAATTTATAGTGTCCCAATTTTTCAGATTGATAACAGTGTAGAATAAGCCTAAGTTTAATCATTTGAGCCCTACATATATGTGTGTGTGTACAAAATTACCGTTTTTTAGCTCCACCCTCCCTTTCTTCTGGGATCTATGAATAACAAGACATTTTATGCTTTATGTCTCATGAGACTACGTGACAATCAAGAACCTATCAATTGTATGCTCTTTTACAAATATCTTGATGTTGAAGATAAATACAGAACATATTTTTTCGCTATATACTGAAGCATTAATAACTAAACCAGTGCCGAACTACAAAGGGAAATAACTCTAAAAGGCCTGACCCCTTGGCCCTTATTTTCTTTCCCACAATACAAGTAGTCATACTGATCATGTGTGCAAAATTTCAAGTTTCTATGTGAAGCAGTTCCTGAGATATCTTTGACACAAAATAATTGTTTACGGACAGACAGACAGACAGACAGACGGAAAAGACAAAAACTATATACCCCCATGGCATACGCCGGGGGTATAATTAGTTAATACAAGTGTTTTTTTTACTGAATTGTAATTGTAATTCTATTGTAATTGTTAACCCTTCTCTTGCTGAATATTCAGTTTAGCCACACCCACTTCTGACTTTGAACCAATCAGATAACTTGATGTAATTTATTCCTACAAATTCATAAATTGAATGTCAAACAGTGTAGATCCTGATTAGATGGCTTCTTCAGAAGCCATCTGATCTGGATCTACACTGTTTCCAAAGATATGGGTTGTCGTGAACAGCATGATAAGAGTTAAAAGGGAAAAGATGCATCTGAAATATTTTCTGCAAGTTTTAGTGTAATGATTCTAAGTATCGGGACAGAAAGGCCTAAGCAAACAGTGCAGACCCTGATCAGACTGCTTCTTCAGAAGCAGTCTGCTCAGGGTCTACACTGTTTGTCATTCCGTCTGTACCTTTAGGATTCTTGCTGGATTTGTGAAACATCCATCAAAAATTTAGGAAAATTACAGCAAGTCCTCAAAGTGTCCGAATTTTTAGGATTTTTACGGTATAAGGGAGATAACTTTCATATGGCTTCCTGTTTTATTTCAAGGGGTTACTGTTGCTTGAACTGGTGTTGCAGGATCATGTGACTTTAGTTGGAGCAACTTGGTCTGGCTCTACACTGATGATTTGAAAGAGTAGAGTGTTTTGAATATTAATAGTTGCTTCTCTATCACTGTTGTTTGCCTCATCATTCATCAAAGTTATGGAGTGGACACTAAACTATAAGGGGCTGGTGGACAGACAAATGGACACTCAAAATGTCGGAGAGTATAACATAATACCCCAACACATTTGGAGTGGCAGGGCATAACAATATGTTAACTAACGACATCATTAGTTTTAACAACTGGCCCCAGAAGATATGAAAGTTGTCTCCCTTGTAAAGTTGGTAGCAAAATCCAGCCACTGGCTGCCAGTGTGCACACTCCCCAGCTATGACATCATACCTGTGGTACCATATACTGGCCATAGTTTGCTGTAGATATCTGCTGCATGGAATGAAGTTCAGAGTTTCTCACATCCACCAGTCTGTAGAAGAGTTCTGGACCATACTGCCAAGAAATGAAAAGCATAACAGAAATGAGATATGCCATAAGATTTTTTATCATATGACGTCGCGTTTGAGAGTGTAATAATGCCATGTAATATTTTCGATAATCCACTAGTGGATTAAATATGCAAATTAGTTAGATACGCCCCGTAACATTACATTACGGCGTCCTTAACGATGTCGCGTTTACTAATGGTGAAATATTGATATTTTTGTAAACAATTGTGAACAAGAGGCTCAATGAGCCTAACCGCTCACCTGAGGAACATTTTAGTTAGCTGTTTGTCTCATGGTCTTTGAGCACAATTTGTTTTTGAAGTTCTTCCTAATGGGACACGGCATTGTCAATTTGGACCCTAGGGGCATGTTTGGTATGATTAATGTAGGGCACCACTTGACATTGCTACATGCTTAATATGTAAGCTCTGGGCCTAGTGGTTTCAGAGAAGATGATTTTTGAAGTTTTTTTTTTTTTTTCATTATAAGTCTATGGGGGCTAAGGGGCCCCAGGGCATGCCCAGTTTAGATCCCAGGGGCATGATTGGCACAATTTATGTAGGGGACCACTTGACATTGCTACATGCTTAATATGTAAGCTCTGGGCCTAGTGGTTTCAGAGAAGAAAATGTTTTAAGTTTTTCCCATTGTAAGTCTATGGGAGCTATATGCTGCCATGGCAACACCAGTTTCAATCTGAATTGCCCCAAAACATACTGCATCTTCTCCCCCTACCGGATAATGCTTCTCATGAAATTTAATCATGATTGGCCAAGTGGCTTTAAAGATATACTTATTTGAAAATTTAAACGGACGCCGGATGCCGGACCATTAGCATACTAATACCTCACACAAGCCTTTGGCTCAAGCGAGCTAATAATACTAGCCGTTTCAGAGAAGAAGAGTTTTTAAGCTTTTTTTCCATTTTAAGTCTATGGGGGCTAAGGGGCCCCAGGGCCTGGCCAGTTTAGATCCCAGGGGCATGATTGGCACAATTTATGTAGGGGACCACTTGACATTGCTACATGCTTAATATGTAAGCTCTGGGCCTAGTGGTTTCAGAGAAGATGATTTTTTAAGTTTTTATTCCATTATAAGTCTATGGGGACTAAGGGGCCCCGGGGCGTGGCCAGTTTAGACCCCAGGGGCATGATTGGCACAATTTATGTAGAGGACCACTTGACGTTGCTACATGCTTAATATGTAAGCTCTGTGCCTAGCGGTTTCAGAGAAGAAGATTTTTAAGCTTTTTTTTCCATTATAAGTCTATGGGGGCTAAGGGGCCGCAGGGCGTGGCCAGTTTAGGTCCCAGGGGCATGATTGGCACAATTTATGTAGGGGACCACTTGACATTGCTACATGCTTCATATGTAAGCTCTGTGCCTAGCGGTTTCAGAGAAGAAATTTTTTTATTTAAGCTTTAATTTCTATGGGGGTTAAGAGACCCCGGGGCGTGGCCAGTTTAGACCCCAGGGGCATGATTGGCACAATTTATGTAGGGGACCACTTGACATTGCTACATGCTTCATATGTACACTCTTGGCCAATTGGTTTCAGAGAAGAAGATTTTTTAAGTTTTTCCCATTGTAAGTCTATGGGAGCTATATGTTGCCATGGCAACAAGAGTTTCCATCTGATCTGCCCCAAAACATAATGCATCTTTTCCCCTAACCTGATAATGCTTCTCATGAAATTTAATCATGATTGGCCAACTGGCTTAAAAGATATACATAGTTGAAAATGAGAACGGACGGCGGACGAAGGCCCACGGACGCCGGACGCCGGATCATTGGCATACTAATACCTCACATGAGCCTCCGGCTCAGGTGAGCTAATAAAATGCGTTTTAAATGTCATATGATAAATAGAATCTTGCATTCGTGCGCATGTATTATTGAATTTATTAAACTCGTTGAGGAAAAGGAATAAAATGCTCGGCAAAGCCTCGCATTTTATCCCTTTTCCTCAACTCGTTTAATAAATTCAATAATACATGATTTGTTTGTTTGATTTGAGGTTTAACGTCCCCGTCAACACTGTAAAGGTCATTTTGGAGACGTTGCTTCCAATTTTGTGGGACTTTTACCCGACATTGAGATGAAATGACATCTCAAGCCCTGTCGCCCAATGAAACCAATAGGGTTTATTAGCATGGAGGGTCTACCTCGCACCATGGTTCCTGGACAGGCTTAGAACCTCTAAGGGGTTTACCAGTACTAGTGTGCGGGCCGGATTCAGCTCTGCGTGGAAGCATCATGCAGCCCATATATTTCTTCAAGCCCCTATGGGCGGGGGCTTAATAATACATGAACACTCATGTAAGATCCTCTATGTTTGTTTGCTTAGGGTTTTATAGCCCAGTCAACACTATTTAGGTCATATCAAGCTGGTCAGTTTACCTAACCACACTTTCCACTTAACCCATTATAGGTGGGAAATCGCTAATAGACAACCTGGGGTCAGTTGTTCAAAACTAACGATAGTTAACGTATAGTTAAAACTTTGATAATTAAATATGGCAAATATGCTGAAATTTTTGCTGAAAAAATGCGAGCAGCTTTTGCGGACGCAACACATTTTTTCAGCAAAAATACCAAAATTTACGATATTGTACTTGCTAGAAGAGTTAACAATGTGACCACTAACGAGCTCGTTAAGCTAACGATGCTTTGAACAACTGGCACCAGGTAAACAGCACAGGCCCAGATCAGAAGCTGCAGAATGCGGCCCCTAATCAGGGCCTGCACTACTAGCTAACATAATTTTGCTGTCAAAAATAGAATAGAAAGGATAAATAGGCCTACCACCCCTTATATCACAAATGGACTTGTCGAACATATAGCAACGGAAGAGTCCACTAGTATACGATGGGTTAAGCTGTGGCAGGTTTCAATGCCAGAAACTGACAGGAGTTAACTGCCCTTCTTGAAACAGTTGAAAGTGGAGAATGACTGTAGAAAAAAATTCATAATCAGTCTTCACAAAAGAATGTTGCAAACCCGGCAGGTAACGAACCCGGGACCTCCTGATTACCAGTTAGACAGGCATCTGACATAGCTACGGAGGCTGCCATGCCATGAGAAAGCAGATTTCCATGATCATGTGCCCAGTGAAGACACAGATTAGCCTCTGCATCTGTAGAACCAAGTGAGCCACAGCTGTTTGCCCTATGGGTAGACTAGGGATCGATGAAGCTTCGGTAAAGACAGCTAAGACTCTGATTGGACTGCATGGATGCACAGGCCAATGGAAGCCTTAACCCATTGTATGCCGGAAACCCCTACAGGGGTACCTTGGCAAATAGTGCAGGCCCAGATGATATCAGACGCTGCAGAATTTGAAGGGATCAATAGCATTTTCATCGACTTTTAAAGCGTTAGAATAGAAATACAGTCAAACTTCAATGGCTCCAACACCTCTGGGACCTCGAAAATCTGTTCGAGACAGGGGTAGTATGAGACACTGAGGTTAATATCAAAAGGCATAACGAGATACTTTTTGACATCTTTTCGGTGTTCTATAATGAATATGTATGCTGTGTGTACTCATTAGAATCGCCTCATCGAGGCGATTCTAATGAGTACACACAGCATACACTTGCAAGATAAAAGACTAAAATTTCCTTTATTATCCCCCACTATTTCTTATGTAGAGGATTTCGCTAGGGGCTCAAGAATGGTTTCGACACATCCTTGGTAAATGAGCCATCGGTGTTCGAGCCATCGAAGTTCTACTGTAGATCAACTCTAGTGCAGTGATTTATTGAGTGATACATATCAATGTTTGTCAGTCAGCTGCAAGTAAAAGAATACTCGTCCTACAATCATGCTCCTGTCTTGATCTACATTACAACTAACTGCCAAACAGTGATATATCACTCAATAAATCACTGCTAGAGCTGATCTATTTCTTAACCCTTGTCCTGCTGAATATTTTAATCTGCCACACCCACTATCGATTATCAACCAATCAGATTACTTGATGCAAATTATTGCAACAAATTCACAATCTGAATGGCAAACAATGTAGACCCTGATCAGATGACTTCTTCAGAAGCCATCTGATCTGGATCTACATTGTTTGAACGATAAGACATATCCAGCAGAACAAGGGTTAAATAAAAATATATTGACATTTTACCTTCATGATTTTCTGAACCTGACTGACATGCAGGAATGGTTTTATTGGAATGTTTCTAAACGGAATTCTAAATCTTCCAGTAATAAGTCTCCCATGGTTATCAAAAACTGGAATCTTTGTCCAAGCTCGAGTAATAAGGCTGCGTCTATCATGTTCTGAGCCAGGTCCACCAGAAGTTTGAAGTTCCACTACTATACCCAGATCAGTCTCCGGCGAACATCTGAAAAACAAGCATTACATTAACCCTTTTTGTATCAACTGGAATCTTCCACCTTAAAAAAGCAAAAGTCCATTTAAAAATTTAGGAGTGTCAGGTTGTGTTTACTTCAAAATTGATTTGGAAAATTGTTGGATTTTTTTGCAAACAGTGTTGGCCCAGATCAGATTCTGTCTTCTTTCTCCTTCAACCAATAGTCCTCCAGCCAGTGATATTCAAGATCAATGTATAAATATTTAAAGCCAATAGGATTTTTGTGGTTGTTTTGTGGTTTTACGGCATGTGAACCCTTGCGGTCATTTTGCAAAGCAACATGCTACATTGTGCATGCCCATCAGGGCTTAAAACCAGAGGACCAGTGGTCCTGTAAACGCTCACCTGACACCTGGTCCTGGTGTACATTTTAATGTTTTTATATATGTATATAGCCTCAGAGCAGGGGTACACAACTTGTGGGGACAAAATTTTGATGTCTAACAATGTGATAAAACTTTCCACCTATTCCTACCTTTCTGACAGTTCGAAGGCCATGCTTTCATTATGGTTTATTCCATTTGTCATATTTTTTTTAACTTTTCATATTATTTAGGGAGTGTTTGATTGACAATGTGCTGGGAAAGAGCACTTGACTCCTTGATTTTCCACTTGTACAGTTTTACTTAATACCATCTACATTATAGGTGTTTCTTTGCAGTATGGTGGCTGGGACACAACATGAATTTGTTTTATCAGTTCCTGGTCATTGCATTTTATCTACTTTGTGACCAGAAACAGCAGATGAGACCTATTTGATTGAATTTTTGCATTAACCCCAATTTTGTATTATATATTCCTTCCAATTCGGTATTCTAGAAATTATAAGTCTGCAAATTTGACATAGCCATAAAATAGGTCAAGGCCATCCCAGGGTCACCATTTTTACAAACTATGATGGGCTCAAGTACCAGATGCTACAAGCCAACTTTCAAAGTCATTGGCTTCATGGTTCTGGAGAAGAAGATTTTTGAAGGCTTTTTACCATATATGGGCATGGCTGCCATCTTGGTCATGTGACCCAGACCCCGCGAAAAAACTTTCGTTCCCCCATCCTACTGAAGCTCCACATGAAATTTGGCTTTGATTGGCCTCCCTGTTTTGGAGGAGAAGATCTTTGAAAATGGTGGATGGACGGACAACGGATGGACGGACGGCAGACCATGGCTATACTATAAGCTCACCTATGAGCCTAAAGGCTCAGGTGAGCTAAAAATCAATTATTTTCACTTTTTCCCAAGCAAAAGCCTAAGTCCGCAAATTTGACATTGCCGTAAAATAGGTAAAGGTCAACCCAGGGTCACCATTTGAACAAATTATGATAGGCCCGTGTACCAGATGCTTCCTGCCAAGTTTCAAGGTCATTTGCCTTACGGTTCTGGAGAAGAAGAATTTCGAAGTGTTTTTACCATATATGGGCATGGCCACCATCTTGGTCATGTGACCTGGACCATATGAGCAAATTTTCATTTGTTCATCATATAAAGGATCCATATCAAATTTCACTTGAATTGGGCCAGCGGTTTCTGAGAAAAAACTGTTTGAAATATGGAACCTGGTTAATCTTGGTCCCAGGTCACTGAATGATGACTTTTCTTACCCATGAATCTTCATGTATTCATTTACTTTACCTGATCTACCAATTTGGTGACATTGTCTTCAATGGTTTCCTAAAAATCCATTATTTTCACTTTTTCCCATGCAAAAGCCTAATTTGACAAATTTGACACTGCCATAAAATAGGTCAAGGTCAACCCAGGGTCAGCATTTGTAAAAACTATGACGAGCCCGAGTACCATATGATATATGCCAAGTTTCAAAGCCATTGGCCTTACGGTTCTGGAGAAGAAAATTTTTGAAGGATTTTTACCATATATGGGCGTGGTGGCCATCTTGGTCATGTGATCTAGTCCGTACTGGCAACTTTTCATTTGTTCAACTCACAAAAGCTCCATATTGAATTTCACTTAAATTGGCTCAGTAATTTCTGAGAAAAAATGTTTTTTTTGAAATATGAAATCGGAGTGACCTTGGTCTAAGGTCAATGAATGACCTTGACCTTTGTTACCCATAGATCTTCATGTATTCAGTTACTTTATTTAATCTACAAATTTTGGTGACACTGTCTTCAATGGTTTCCCTAAATATCCATTATTTTCACTTTTTCCTATGCAAAAGCCTAAGTCAGCAAATTTGACATTACTGTAAAATAGGTCAAGATCAATCCAGGGTCACCATTTGAACAAATTATGATAGGCCCGAGTACCATATGCTACATGCCAAGTTTCAAGGCCATTGGCCTTACGGTTCTTGAGAAGAAGAATTTCGAAGTTTCTTTACCATATATGGGCGTGGTGGCCATCTTGGTCATGTGATCTAGACCATGTTGGCAGCTTTTCATTTGTTCAACTCCCAAAGGCTCCATATTGAATTTCACTTAAATTGGCTCAGTAGTTTCTGAGAAAAAATGTTTGAAATATGGAACCTGCGTGACCTTGGTCTAAGGTCAATTAATGACCTTGACCTTTCTTACACATAGCTCTTCATGTATTCAGCTACTTTACCTTATCTACTAATTTTGGTGACACTGTCTTCAATGGTTTCCTAAAAATCCATTATTTTCACTTTTTCCCATGCAAAAGCCTAAGTCGGCAAATTTGACATTGCTGTAAAATAGGTCAAGGTCAACTCGGGGTCACCATTTGTACAAACTATGATGGGCCTGAGTACCATATGCTACATGCCAAGTTTCAAGGCCAATGGCCTTACGGTTCTGGAGAAGAAGAATTTTTAAGGCTTTTTACCATATATATAGGCGTGACGGCCATCTTGGTCATGTGATCTAGACCGTATTGGCATTTTTTCATTTGTTCAACTCACAAAGGCTCCATATTAAATTTCACTTAAATTGGCTCAGCAGTTTTGGAGAAAAAAATGTTTGAAATATGGATCCTGAATGACCTTGGTCTAAGGCCAATGAATGACCTTGACCTTTCTCACCCATAGATCTTCATGTATTCAGTTACTTTACCTGATCTACAAATTTTGGTGACACTGTCTTCAATGGTTTTCCAACCGGCCCCGATAGCTCAGTTGGTAGAGTGTCCGCTCCGGGGAACCGGAGGTCTCGGGTTCGATCCCGGGCCGCGACATACCAAAGTCGTTAAAAATGGTACTAGCTGCTCCTCGTTTGGCACTCAGATTTACGGGATAGAGCTAGGACTGGTCGATCCAGTGTCAGGATAATGTGACTGGGTGTGGTATCATGTAATGTGTCTGGGACATGATACTTCAGTGAGGCAGCACTATAAACGTGAGCATTGAGCTCCCTGTCGCAACCAGACACCGTCGTGATATGACTGAAAAATTGTTGAAAGCGACGTTAAACCCGAATTCACACACACACACACAATGGTTTTCCTATAAATCCATTATTTTCACTTTGCCCCATGCAAAAGCCTACTTCGGCAAATTTGACATTGCTGTAAAATAGGTCAAGGTCAACCCGGGGTCACCATTTGTACAAACCATGATGGGCCCGAGTAACATATGCTACATGCCAAGTTTCAAGGCCACTGGCCTTATGGTTCTGGAGAAGAAGATTTTTGAAGGCTTTTTACCATATATGGGCATGGTGGCCATCTTGGTCATGTGATCCAGACCCCGCAAACAAACTTTCGTTCCCCCATCCCACTGAGGCTCCATATGAAATTTGGCTTTGATTGGCCCTGCAGTATAGGAGAAGAAGATCTTTGCAAATGGTGGACGGACGGACGGACGGACCATGGCTATACTATAAGCTCACCTATGAGCCTAAAGGCTCAGGTGAGCTAAAAATAGATTGGGATGCATGATGCTTCCATGCAGAGTTGAAACCAGCTGCTCATTTCTCCATTAAAGTGTATGTGTTGTGGGTTACGTAAAATCTTTAATAGACGCCCGGGCTTTTATTAGAATCATTACCTTCCATGAAGAGGGGGTTGGGCGTTTCTTAGAGGCTATAGAAACCTGCAAGTCACATATGACGGTCCAAAACAATCATATGGCCGCCCTCTTGTTTCTCAAAAAAGGACTGGTGATACAATAGCCATGGCGGTGATACAATAGACTTCTTCAGGCATGACTCGTCGGGTATATCATATAACAGACCAACAAAATTGGAAGCAACCTCTCCAAAATGACCTTTACAGTGTTGACAGGGACGTTAAAACCTCAAATAAAAACAAGAGGGCCATGATGGCCCTGGATCGCTCACCTGATCCATAGAGTAACAAGTGGGCCCCGGGGAGGGCCAATATTGATCCCATTATAATGTGCATAATGTTGAGGGAGGTCTAAAAAGGTGAAGCTCCATACCAAATGTCAAAGACATGGGCCTTGCAGTTTCAGAAGAAGATTTTTAAAGATTTCCCTATATAAGTCTATGTAAAACCAAAGGGTCTCGCGGCGGGGGTATTTTTGGCCCCAGGCCTATAATTTGAACAATCTTGATAGAGGTCCACTAGATGAAATTTCACACCAAATATCAAAGACCTAGGCCTTGTGGTTTCACAGAAGAAAATTTTTAAAGATTTTCCCTGTATCAGTCTATGTAAAACCAAAGGGCCCCGAGGCGGGGGCATTTTTGGCCTCCGGGCTATAATTTGAATAAGCCTGGTAGAGGTCCACTAGCTGAATTTCATACCAAATATCAAAGACCTAGGCCTTGTGGTTTCAGAGAAGAAGATTTTCCAAGAGTTTCCCTATATAAGTCTATGTAAAACCAAAGGGCCCCAGAGGGGGGCATTTTTTGCCCCAGGCCTATAATTTGAATAATCTTGGCAGAGGTCCACAAGATGAAGCTTCATACGAAATATCAAAGACTTAGGCCTTGCAGTTTCAGAGAAGAAGATTTTTAAAGATTTACCCTACATAAGCTAATTAAAACCAAAGGGCCCCTCGGCGGGGGCATTTTTGGCCCCAGCACTATAATTTGAACAATCTTGGTACGGGTCCACTAGATGAAGTTTCATACCAAATAGCAAAGACCTGGGCCTTGCAGTTTCAGAGAAAAAGATTTTTAAAGATTTTCCCTATATAAGCCCATGTAAAACCAAAGGGCCCTGGGGCTGGGCATTTTTGGCCCAAGCACTATAATTTGAACAATCTTGGTAGGGGTCCACTAGATGAAGCTTCATATCAAATATCAAAGACCTGGGTCTTGCGGTTTCAGAGAAGAAGATTTTTTACAGATTTTCCCTATATAAGCCCATGTAAAACCAAAGGGCCCCGGGTTGGGGGCGTTTTTGGTCCCAGCACTATAAATTGAACAATCTTGGTAGGGGTCCACTAGATGAAGCTTCATACCAAAAATCAAAGACCTGGGCCTTGTGGTTTCAGAGCAAAAAGATTTTTGAAGATTTTCCTATATAAGCCCATGTATAACCAAAGGGCCGCATGGCAGGAGCATTTTTGGCCCAAGCACTATAATATGAACAATCTTGGTAGGGGTCCACTAGATGAAGCTTCATACCAAATATCAAAGACCTGGGCCTTAAGTTTCAGAGAAGAAGATTTTTTAAGTTTGCGGTGAAAAAATCTATTTTTGGCTCCTGTGACGTATATGTGCAACAGACCAGAACCATTTGAACAACTTTGAAAGGGGACCACCTAAGGATCATTCCTGTGAAATTTGGTCAAAATCCGATCAGTGGTTTTGGAGGAGATGTTGTTTGAAGAAATTGTTTACGCACGGATGACAGACAAAAGGGGGGGGGGGGGGGGGGGGGACATTTTTGGCCCCAGCAGTAAAATTTGAACAATCTTGGTAGGGGTCCACTAGATAAAGCTTCTTACCTAATATTGAAGACCTGGGCCTTGCGGTTTCAGAGAAGAAGATTTTTAAAGATTTTCCCTATATAAGCCCATGTAAAACCAAAGGGCCCTGGGGCGGGGGCATTTTTGGCCCCAGCACTTTAATTTGAACAATCTTGGTAGGGGTCCACTAGATGAAGATTCATACCAAATAGCAAAGACCTGGGCCTTGCAGTTTCAGAGAAGAAGATTTTTAAAGATTTTCCCTATATTAGCTTATGTAAAACCAAAGGGCCCCGGGGCGGGGGCATTTTTGGCTCCAGCACTATAATATGAACAATCTTGGTAGGGGTCCACTAGATGAAGCTACATACCAAATATCAAAGATCTGGGCATTGTGATTTCAGAGAAGAAGATTTTTAAAGATTTTCCCTATATAAGCCCATGTAAAACCAAAGGGCCCCGGGGCTGAGTCATTTCTGGCCCCAGCACTATAATTTGAACAATCTTGGTAGGGTTTCACTAGATGAAGCTTCATACCAAATATCAAAGACCTGGGCCTTGCCGTTTCAGAGAAGAAGATTTTTAAAGATTTTCCCTATATAAGCCCATGTAAAAACAAAGGGCCCAGGGGCGGGGGCATTTTTGGCTCCAGCACTATAATTTGAACAATCTTGGTAGGGGTCCACTAGATGAAGCTTCATACCAAATATCAAAAACCTGGGCCTTGTGGTTTCAGAGAAGAAGATTTTTTAAGTTTTCGGTGAAAAAAATCTATTTTTGGCTCCTGTGACCAAGGTGTGCAACGGACCGGAACCATTTGAACAACTTTGAAAAGGGTCCACCTAAGGATCATTCCTGTGAAGTTTGGTCAAAATCCAATCAGTGGTTTAGGAGGAGATGTCGTTTGAAGAAATTGTTTACGCACGGATGACAGACAAAAAGTGATCCTAATATAAAACACAAGAGGGCCATGATGGCCCTGGATCGCTCACCTGATCCATAGTTTAACAAGTGGGCCCCAGAGAGGGCCATTATTGGCCCCAGGGATTTAATGTGCATAATGTTGAGGGAGGTCTTAAAGGTGAAGCTTCATACCAAACATCAACAAAGGCTATAATTTGAACAATCTTGGCTAAGGTCCACTAGATGAAGCTACACATCAAATATCAAAGACCTGGACCTTGCGGTTTCAGAGAAGAAGATTTTTTTTAAAGATATTCCCTACATAAGCCTATGCAAAACCAAATGGCCCCGGGGCTATATAAATCTATGTAAAACCAAAGGGCCCCGGGGTGGTGGCATTTGTGGCCCCAGGGCTACAATCTTGGTAGAGGTCCATTAGATGAAGCTTCATACCAAATTTCAAAGTCCTGGGCCTTGTGGTTTCAGAGAAGAAGATTTTTAAAGATTATCCCTATATAAGCCTATGTAAAACCAAAGGGCCCCGGGGCGGGGCCACTTTTGGCTCCAGCACTATAATTTGAATCATCTTGGTAGGGGTCCTTTAGAAGAAGCTTCATACCAAAAGTAAAAGACCTAGGACTTGTGGTTTCAGAGAAGAAGATTTTTAAAGATTTTCCCTATATAAGTCTATGTAAAACCAAAAGGCCCCGGAGCAGGGGCATTTTTGGCCCAAGGGCTATAATTTGATAATTTGAACAATCTTGGTAGGGGTCAACTAGATGAAGCTTCATACCAAATATCAAAGTCCTGGGCATTGCGGTTTCAGAGAAGAAGATTTTTAAAGATTTTCCCTATATAAGCCTATGTAAAAACAAAGGGCCCCGGGGTGGGGGCATTTTTTGCCCCAGCACTATAATTTGAACAATCTTGGTAGGGGTCAACTAGATGAAGCTTCATATCAAATATCAAAGTCCTGGGCCTTGAGGTTTCAGAGAAGAAGATTTTTAAAGATTTTCCATATATAAGCCTATGTAAAACCATAGGGCCCTGGGGCGGGGACATTTTTGGCCTCAGCAGTATAATTTGAATAATCTTGTTAGGGGTCCTTTAGATGAAGCTTCATACCAAATATAAAAGACCTAGGCCTTGTAGTTTCAGAGAAGAAGATTTTTTAAGATTTTCCCTACATAAGTCTGCGTAAAACCAAAGGGCCCCGGGGCGGGGGCATTTTTTGGCCCAAGGGCTATAATTGAACAATCTTGGTAGAGGTCCATTAAATGAAGCTTCATTCAAAATATCAAAGTCCTGGGCCTTGCGGTTTCAGAGAAGAAGATTTTTAAAGATTTTCCGTATATAAGCCTATGTAAAACCAAAGGGCCCTGGGACGGGGGCATTTTTTGCCCCAGCACTATAATTTGAACAATCTTGGTAGGGGTCCATTAGATGAAGCTTCATACCAAATATCAAAGTCCTGGGCCTTGTGGTTTCAGAGAAGAAGATTTTTAAAGATTTTCCCTATATAAGCCTATGTAAAACCAAAGGGCCCCGGGGCGGGGGCATTTTTGGCCCCAGCACTATAATTTGAACAATCTTGGTAGGGGTCCACTAGATGAAGCTTCATACCAAATATCAAAGACCTGGGCCTTGTGGTTTCAGAGAAGAAGATTTTTAAAGATTTTCCCTATATAAGCCCATGTAAAACCAAAGGGCCCCGTGGCGGGGGCATTTTTTGTCCCAGCACTATAATTTGAACAATCTTGGTAGGGGTCCACTAGATGAAGCTTCATACCAAATATCAAAGTCCTGGGCCTTGTGGTTTCAGAGAAGAAGATTTTTAAAGATTTTCTATAGATAAGCCTTTGTAAAACCAAAGGGCCCCAGGGCGGGGGCATTTTTGGCCCCAGCACTATAATTTGAACAATCTTGGTAGGGGTCCACTAGATGAAGCTTCATACCAAATATCAAAGACCTGGGCCTTGTGGTTTCAGAGAAGAAGATTTTTTAAGTTTTTGGTGAAAAAAATCTATTTTTGGCTCCTGTGACCTAGATGTGCAACGGACCGGAACCATTTGAACAACTTTGAAAGGGGACCACCTAAGGATCATTCCTGTGAAGTTTGGTCAAAATCCGATCAGTGGTTTAGGAGGAGATGTCGTTTAAAGAAATTGTTTACGCACGCACGGACGCACGGACGGACGGACGCACGACGGACGACGGACAAAAAGTGATCCCAAAAGCTCACCTCGTCACTACGTGACGGTGAGCTAACAAGAGGGCCATGATGGCCCTGGATCGCTCACCTGATCCATAGTGTAACAAGTGGGCCCCACTGTGGGCCATTGTTGGCCCCAGGGCTTTAATGTGCATAATGTTGAGGGAAGTCTTAAAGGTGAAGCTTCATACCAAACATCAACAAAGGCTTTAATTTAAACAATCTTGGCAAAGATCCACTAGATGAAACTACACACCAAATATCAAAGACCTGGGCCTTGCGAATTCAGAGAAGAAGATTTTTTTAAAGATATTCCCTACATAAGCCTGTGCAAAACCAAATGGGCCCGGGGCTATATAAGTCTATGTAAAATAAAAGGGCCCCGGGGAGGGGGCATTTGTGCCCACAGGCCATAATTTGAACAATCACTAGATGAAGCTCCATAAAAAATATCAAAGACCTAGGACTTGCAGTTTCAGAGAAGAAGATTTTTAAAGATTTCCCTTTATAAGTCAATGGAAAACCAAAGGGTCTCGCGGCCCCGACATTTTTTGGCCCCAGGGCTATAATTTGCTCAATCTTGATAGAGGTCCACTAGATGAAAGTTCATACGAAATATCAAAGACCTAGGCCTTGTGGTTTCACAGAAGAAGATTTTTTAAGATTTTCCCCATATAAGTGTATGTTAAACCAAAGGGACCCGGAGCGGGGGCATTTTTGGTTTCAGGGCTATAATTTGAACAATCTTGAGAGATGTCCACTAGATGAAGCTTCATACCAAATATCAAAGACCTGGGCCTTGTGGTTTCAGAAAAGAAGATTTTTAAAGATTTTCCCTATATTAGTCTATGTAAAATCAAAGGGCCCCAGAGCAGGGGCATTTTTGGCCCCAGGGCTATAATTTGAACAACCTTGGTAGAGGTCCATTAGATGAAGCTTCATACCAAATATCAAAGACCTGGGCCTTGTGGTTTCAGAAAAGAAGATTTTTAAAGATTTTCCCTATATTAGTCTATGTAAAATCAAAGGGCCCCAGAGCAGGGGCATTTTTGGCCCCAGGGCTATAATTTGAACAACCTTGGTAGAGGTCCATTAGATGAAGCTTCATACCAAATATCAAAGTCCGGGCCTTGCGGTTTCAGAATGAAGATTTTTAAAGATTATCCCTATATAAGCATATGTAAAACCAAATGGCCCCGGGGCGGGGGCATTTTTGGCCCCAGCACTATTATTTGAATAATCTTGGTAGGGGTCCTTCAGATGAAGCTTCATACCACATATCAAAGACCTAGGCCTTGTGGTTTCAGAGAAGAAGATTTTTAAAGATTTTCCCTATATAAGTCTATGTAAAACCAAAGGGCCCCGGAGCGGGGGCATTTTTTGCCCTAGCACTATAATTTGAACAATCTTGGTAGGGGTCCACTAGATGAAGCTTCATACCAGATATCAAAGTCCTGGGCCTTGCGGTTTCAGAGAAGAAGATTTTAAAAGATTTTCCCTATATAAGCCCATGTAAAACCATAGGGCCCCAGGGCGGGGGCATTTTTGGCCCCAGCACTATAATTTGAACAATCTTGGTAGGGGTCTACTAGATGAAGCTTCATACCAAATATCAAAGACCTAGGCCTTGTGGTTTCAGAGAAGAAGATTTTTTAAGTTTTCTGAGAAAAAAATCTATTTTTGGCTCCTGTGACCTAGTTGTGCAACAGACTGGAACCATTTGAACAACTTTGAAAGGGGTCCACCTAAGGATCATTCCTGTGAAGTTTGGTCAAAATCCGATCAGTGGTTTAGGAGGAGATGTCGTTTGAAGAAATTATTTACGCACGGATGACAGACAAAAAGTGATCCTAATATAAAACACAAGAGGGCCATGATGGCCCTGGATCGCTCACCTGATCCATAGAGTAACAAGTGTGCCCCAGGGAGGGCCATTATTGACCCAAAGGTTATAATGTGCATAATGTTGAGGGAGGTCTAAAAAGGTGAAGCTTCATACCAAATATCAACAAAGACTATAATTGTCCACTAGATGAAGCTCCATACCAAATATCAAAGACATGGGCCTTGCAGTTTCAGAGAAGAAGATTTTTAAAGATTTTACTATATTAAGTCTATGTAAAACCAAAGGGTCTCGGGGCCAGGGAGTTTTTGGCCCCAGGGCTATAATTTGAACAATCTTGATAAAGGTCCACTAGATGAAATTTCACACCAAATATCAAAGACCTAGGCCTTATGGTTTTACAGAAGAAGATTTATAAAGATTTTCCCTATATAAGTCTATGTAAAACCAAAGGGCCCCACAGCCGGGGCATTTTTGGCCCCTGGGCTATAATTTGAACAATCTTGGTAGAGGTCCACAAGATGAAGCTTCATATCAAATATCAAAGACCTGTGCCTTGCAGTTTCAGAGAAGAAGATTTTTAAAGATTTTCCCAACATAAGCCTATGTAAAACCAAAGGGACCCGGAGCGGGAGCATTTTTGGCCCCAGCACTATAAGTTGAACAATCTTGGTAGGGGTCCACTAGATAAAGCTTCATACCAAATAGCAAAGACCTGGGCCTTGCAGTTTCAGAGAAGAAGATTTTAAAGATTTTCCCCATATAAGCCCATGTAAAACCAAAGGGCCCGGGGTTGGGGGCATTTTTAGCCCCAGCACTATAATTTGAACAATCTTGGTAGGGACCCACTAGATGAAGCTT
Organism: Lucinisca nassula; assembly: GCA_963580285.1. Classification (NCBI taxonomy): domain Eukaryota; kingdom Metazoa; phylum Mollusca; class Bivalvia; order Lucinida; family Lucinidae; genus Lucinisca; species Lucinisca nassula. Next base: position 293,900 of record CAUZLF010000480.1, on the reverse strand, counting down.
CATATCAAATATCAAAGACCTGGGCCTTGCGGTTTCAGAGATGAAGATTTTTACATATTTTCCTTATATAAGCCCATGTAAAACCAAATGGCCCCGGGACGGAGGCATTTTGGCCCCAGCACTATAATTTGAACAATCTTGGTAGGGGTCTACTAGATGAAGCTTCATACCAAATATCAAAGACCTGGGCCTTGTGGTTTCAGAGGAGAAGATTTTTTAAGTTTTCGGTGAAAAAAATCTATTTTTGGCTCCTGTGACCTAAGTGTGCAACGGACCGGAACCATTTGAACAACTTTGAAAGGGGACCACCTAAGGATCATTCCTGTGAAGTTTGGTCAAAATTCGATCAGTGGTTTAGGATGAGATGTCGTTTGAAGAAATTGTTTACGCACAGATGACAGACAAAAAGTGATCCTAGTATAAAACACAAGAGGGCCATGATGGCCCTAGATCGCTCACCTGATCCATAGTGTAACAAGTGTGCCCCAGAGAGGGCCATTATTGGCCCCAAGGCTTTAATGTGCATAATGTTGAGGGAGGTCTTAAAGGTGAAGCTTCATACCAAACATCAACAAAGGCTATAATTTGAACAATCTTGGCAAAGGTCCACTAGATGAAGCTACACATCAAATATCAAAGACCTGGGCCTAGCGGTTTCAGAGAAGAAGATTTTTAAAGATTTTGCCTATATAAGCCTATGTAAAACCAAAGGGCCCCGGGACGGGGGCATTTTTTGCCCCAGCACTATAATTTGAAAATCTTGGTAGGGGTCCACTAGATGAAGCTTCATACCAAATATCAAAGTCCTGGGCCTTGTGATTTCAGAGAAGAAGATTTTTAAAGATTTTCCCTATATAAGCCTATATAAAACCAAAGGGCCCCAGGGCGGGGGCATTTTTGGCCCCAGCACTACAATTTGAACAATCTTGGTAGGGGTCCACTAGATGAAGCTTCATACCAATTATCAAAGTCCTGGGCCTTGTGGTTTCAGAGAGAAGATTTTTAAAGAATTTCCCTATATAAGCCTATGTAAAACCAAATGGCCCCGGGGCGGAGGCATTTTTGGCCCCAGCACTATAAATTGAACAATCTTGGTAGGGGTCCACTAGATGAAGCTTCATACCAAATATCAAAGACCTGGGCCTTGTGGTTTCAGAGAAGAAGATTTTTAAAGATTTTCCCCATATAAGCCAATGTTAAACCAAAGGGCCCCGGGGCGGGGGCATTTTTGGCCCCAGACTATAATTTGAACAATCTTGGTAGGGGTCCACTGGATGAAGCTTCATACCAAATATCAAAGAACTGGGCCTTGTGGTTTCAGAGAAGAAGATTTTTAAAGATTTTCCCTATATTAGTCTATGTAAAACCAAAGGGCCCCGGGGCGGAGGCATTTTTGGCCCCAGCACTATAATTTGAACAATCTTGGTAGGGGTCCACCAGATGAAGCTTCATACCATATATAAAAGACCTGGGCCTTGTGGTTTCAGAGAAGAAGATTTTTAAAGATTTTCCCTAGATAAGCCAATGTAAAACCAAAGGGCCCCGTGGTGGGGGCATTTTTTGTCCCAGCACTAAAATTTGAACAATCTTGGTAGGGGTCCACTAGATGAAGCTTCTTACCAAATATCAAAGTCCTGGGCCTTGTGGTTTCAGAGAAGAAAATTTTTAAAGATTTTCCCTATATAAGCCTATGTAAAACCAAAGGGCCCCGTGGCGGGGGTATTTTTGGCCCCAGCACTATAATTTGAACAATCTTGGTAGGGGTCCACTAGATGAAGCTTCATACCAATTATCAAAGACCTGGGCCTTGTGGTTTCAGAGAAGAAGATTTTTAAAGCTTTTCCCTATATAAGCCTATGTAAAACCAAAGGGCCCCGTGGCGGGGGCATTTTTTGTCCCAGCACTATAATTTGAACAATCTTGGTAGGGGTCCACTAGATGAAGCTTCATACCAAATATCAAAGTCCTTGGCCTTGTGGTTTCAGAGAAGAAGATTTTTAAAGATTTTCCCTATATAAGCCTATGTAAAACCAAAGGGCCCCGGGGCGGGGGCATTTTTGACCCCAGCACTATAATTTGAACAATCTTGGTAGGGGTCCACTAGATGAAGCTTCATACCAAATATCAAAGACCTGGGCCTTGTGGTTTCAGAGAAGAAGATTTTTAAAGATTTTCCCTATATGAGCCAATGTAAAACCAAAGGGCCCCGTGGCGGGGGCATGTTTTGTCCCCGCACTATAATTTGAACAATCTTGGTAGGGGTCCACTAGATGAAGCTTCATACCAAATATCAAAGTCCTGGGCCTTGTGGTTTCAGAGAAGAAGATTTTTAAAGATTTTCCCTATATAAGCCCATGTAAAACCAAAGGGCCCCGGGGCGGGGGCATTTTTGGCCCCAGCACTATAATTTGAACAATTTTGGTAGGGGTCCACTAGATGAAGCTTCGTACCAAATATCAAAGACCTGGGCCTTGTGGTTTCAGAGAAGAAGATTTTTTAAGTTATTGGTGGAAAAAATCTATTTTCGGCTCCTGTGACCTAGATGTGCAACGGACCGGAACCATTTGAACAACTTTGAAAGGGGACCACCTAAGGAACATTCTTTTGAAGTTTGGTCAAAATCTGATCGGTGGTTTAGGAGGAGATGTCATTTAAAGAAATTGTTTACGCACGCACGGACGCACGGACGGACGCACACACGACGGACAAAAAGTGATCCCAAAAAGCTCACCTCATCACTACGTGACGGTGAGCTAAAAAAGAAAAACAAAGGCACAACTGTTGTCCTCTAACTTCAATACAGCAAGTATCAAATAACATTTTTCTCGTTTCGTGTCAAAAATGGCAGAGACACTTTAACAAGAGGGCCATGATGGCCCTGGATCGCTCACCTGATCCATAGTGTAACAAGTGGGCCCCAGGGAGGGCCATTATTGGCCCAAGGGCTTTAATGTGCATAATGTTGAGGGAGGTCTTAAAGGTGAAGCTTCATACCAAACAAAAACAAAGGCTATAATTTGTACAATCTTGGCAAAGGTCCACTAGATGAAGATACAAACCAAATATCAAAGACCTGGGCCTTGCGGTTTCAGAGAAGATTTTTATAAAGATATTCCCTACATAAGCCTATGCACCAGGGCTATATAAGTCTATGTAAAACCAAAGGGCCCCGGGGTGGGTGTCATTTGTGGCCCCAGGGCTATGATTTGAACAATCTTGGTAGAGGTCTACTAGATGAAGCTCCATACCAAATATCAAAGACCTGGGCCTTGCAGTTTCAGAGAAGAAGATTTTTTAAAAATTTCCCTTTATAAGTCTATGTAAAACCAAAGGGTCTCTAAGCAATGACGTTTTTGGCCCCAGGGCTATAATTTGAACAATCTTGGTAGAGATCCACTAGATGACGCTTCATACCAAATATCAAAGACCTGGGCCTTCTGGTTTCAGACGAGAAGATTTTTAAAGTTTTTCCCTATATAAGCCTATATAAAACCAGTGGGACCTGGTGCGGGGGGCATTTTTTGGCCCCAGGGCTATAATTTGAACAATCTTGGTAGCGGTCCACTTGACGAAGCTAGTTACCAAATATCAAAGACATGGGCCTTCTGGTTTCAGACAAGAAGATTTTTAAAGGTTTTCCAAATATAAGCCTATGTAAAACCAGTGGGCCCCGGGGCGGGGCCGGTTTATGGCCCAGGACTATAATTTGAACAATCTTGGTAGAGGTCCACTAGATGAAGCTACATACCAAATATCAAAGACCTGGGCCTTCTGGTTTCAGACAAGAAGATTTTTAAAGGTTTTCCCAATATAAGCCTATGTAAAACCAGTGGGCCCCAGGGCGGCGCCGTTTTTGGCCCCAGGGCTATTAACCCATCCACTGGTTAAGCAGAAGAAGCTCTGGTGGCCATTTTGTTCACCCAAGCTGAACAGTATGAGCAATTTTGGTAGAGGGACACCAAACGAACATTCCTGTGAAATAATTTCAAAATCCATCCACTGGTTAAGGAGAAGAAATGGTCTAAAGGTTTTTCTATTTTTAGCTCTGGTGGCCATTTTGTTCACCCGAGCAGAACGGTACAAGCAATTTTGGTAGAGATTCACCAAAGGAACATTCCTGTGAAATAATTTCAAAATCCATCCACTGGTTAAGGAGAAGAAGTCGTTTAAAGGTTTTTTCTATTTTTAGCTCTGGCGGCCATTTTGTTCACCCGAGCGTAACGGTTTGAGCAATTTTGGTAGAGGGTCACCCAAGGAACATTCCAGAGAAATTATTTCAAAATCCATCCACTGGTTAAGGAGACGAAAACGTTTAAAGGTTTTTCTTTTTTTAGCTCTGGCGGCCATTTTGTACACCCGAGCAGAACAGTTTGAGCAATTTTGGTAGAGGGTCACCCAAGGAGCATTCCAGTGAAATAATTTCAAAATCCATCCACTGGTTGAGGAGAAAAAGTCGTTTAAAGGTTTTTCTATTTTTAGCTCCAGCGGCCATCTTGTTCACCCGAGCAGAACGGTTTGAGCAATTTTGGTAGAGGGTCACCCAAGGAACATTCCAGAGAAATAATTTCAAAATCCATCCACTGGTTAAGGAGAAAAAGTTGTTTAAAGGTTTATCTATTTTTAGCTCCGGCGGCCATCTTGTTCACCCGAGCAGAACGGTTTGAGCAATTTTGGTAGAGGGTCACCCAAGGAACATTCCTGTGAAGTTATATCAAAATCCATCCACTAGTTAAGGAGAAAAAGTCGTTTAAAGCTTTTTCTATTTTTAGCTCTGGCGGCCATCTTGTTCACCAGAGCGGAATGGTTTGAGCAATTTTGGTAGAGGGTCACCCAAGAAACATTCCTGTGAAGTAATTTCGAAATCCATCCACTGGTTAAGGAGAATAAGTCCTTTAAAGGTTTTTCTATTTTTAGCTCTGGTGGCCATTTTGTTCATCTGGGCGGAACGGTTTGAGCAATTTTAGTAGAGGGGCACCAAAGGAACATTCCTGTAAAATAATTTCAAAATCCATCCACTGGTTAAGGAGAAGAAGTCTTTTAAAGGTTTTTCTATTTTTAGCTCCTGGGGCCATTTTGTTCATCCGAGCGGAACGGTTTGAGCAATTTTGGTAGAAGGTCATCCAAGGAACATTCCTGTGGAATAATTTCAAAATCCATCCACTGGTTCAGCAGGAGAAGTCGTTTAAAGGTTTTTCTATTTTTAGCTCTGGCGGCCATCTTGTTCACCTGAGCAGAACGGTTTGAGCAATTTTGGTAGAGGGTCACCCAAGGAACATTCCTGTGCAATAATTTCAAAATCCATCCTCTGGTTAAGGAGAAGAAGTCCTTTAAAGGTTTTCCTATTTTTAGCTCTGGCGGCCATTTTGTTCACCCAAGCGGAACGGTTTGAGCAATTTTGGTAGAAGGTCATCCAAGGAACATTCCTGTGAAATAATTTCAAAATCCATCCACTGGTTAAGCAGGAGAAGTCGTTTAAAGGTTTTTCTATTTTTAGCTCTGGTGGCCATCTTGTTCACCCAAGCGGAACAGTTTGAGCAATTTTGGTAGAGGATCACCCAAGGAGCATTCCTGTGAAATTAGATCAAAATCTGTCCAGCAGTTTTGGAGAAGAAGTTGTTTAAAGCAAAAGTTGATGACGGACGCACGGACGACGGACGACGGACAAAGACCGATCCCAAAAGCTCACCTTGAGCACCTCAGGTGAGCTAAAAATGTTGATCCCATCATTACAAGGCAGTGTCACAAAAAAGTTCCTATGAATCAACATCGGAGGTAAGGCTTTCCTCTCTGTCTGTCATGTAGCTGTCTTCCTCTTCACTAAAGTCATTTCGCCTGTTCTGCTGTTGAGGCTCATTATTTATTGATCAGCCCTAATCAACCACTTGTTGATAGACGCTGGCTCTAAAATTTCCACGGGAAAAATCCTGCGGTGCCGCCTTTGATGTAAGGTAAACATGCGTCAAACACATGATGGCTGTCGGCAAGATCATGTCTGTCAAATGTGTTATTAAATTTAAAGGTCACCACGTTTACAGGAGTTCTTATTCTTGTGGGACAAATTTGGATTGTTTCTTAGAGCCTGACAATCAGCATAGTGACCGTGCAATCATTGTGAAGAAAAGTGATACTACTGTCGGACATATTCCCGAAGGATTATGTCAGCTTTTGACATTTTTGTACAAGGACAGCAGTATTGTTCAGATCACAGCCGAAATTACCGGAGGCCCACACTCCGCTGCGGAAGGGACTTTTGTTCAAGGCGAAGGACCAGAAATTCCCTGTGTTTATCATTTATTTGGACCACGAGAGAAACAAACAAGAGGGCCCAGAGGGCCCTGGTTCCCTCCCCTGATCCAATGTATAACAAGTGGGCCCCGGGCAGGGTCAATTTTGGCCCAAGGGCTATAATTTGAACAATCTTGGTAGAGGTCCACAAGATGAAGCTTCATATCGAATATGAAAGACCTGGGCTTTCTAGTTGCAGAAAAGAAGATTTAAAAGGTTTACCCTGCATATAGAAGTCTATGTAAAACAAGATTTTCCCTATATAAGTCTATGTTAAACCAAAGGGCCCCGGAGCAGGGGCATTTTTGGCCCCAGGGCTATGATTTGAACAATCTTGGTAGAGGTCCACTAGCTGAAGCTTCATAACAAATATCAAAGACCTAAGCCTTGTGTTTCAGAGAAGATGATTTTTAAAGATTTTCCCTATAAAAGTCTATGTAAAACCAAAGGGCCACATGGCGGAGGCATTTTTGGTCTCAGGGCTATAATTTGAACAATCTTTATAGAGGTCCACTAGCTGAAGCTTCATAACAAATATCGAAGACCTAAGCCTTGTGGTTTCAAAGAAGAAGATTTTTCTAGATTTTCCCTATATACGTCTATGTAAAACCAAAGGGCCCCGGAGCGGGGGCATTTTTTGCCCCAGGGCTATAATTTGAACAACCTTGGTAGAGGTCCACAAGATGAAGCTTCATACCAAATATCAAAGACCTGGGCCTTGCAGTTTCAGAGAAGAAGATTTTTCAAGATTTTCCCTATATAAGCCTATGTAAAACAAAAGGGCCCTCGTGCGGGGGCATTTTTGGCCCCAGCACTATAATTTGAATAATCTTGGTAGGGGTCCACTAGATGAAGCTTCATACCAAATATCAAAGACCTGGGCTTTACGGTTTCAAAGAAGACGATTTTTCAAGATTTTCCCTATATAAGCCCATGTAAAACCAAAGGGCCCCTGTGTGGGGGGCATTTTTAGCTCCAGCACTATAATTTGAACAATCTTGGTAGGGGTCCACTAGATGAAGCTTCATACCAAATATCAAAGACCTGGGCCTTGCGGTTTCAGAGAAGAAGATTTTTAAAGATTTTCCCTATATAAGCCAATGTAAAACAAAAGGGCCCTGGTGCGGAGGCATTTTTGGCCCTAGCACCATAATTTGAACAATCTTGGTAGGGGTCCACTAGATGAAGCTTCATACCAAATATCAAAGACCTGGGACTTGCGGTTTCAGAGAAGAAGATTTTTCAAGAATTTCCCAATATAAGCCCATGTAAAACCAAAAGGCCCCCGTGCGGGGGCATTTTTAGATCCAGCACTATAATTTGAACAATCTTGGTAGGGGTCCACTAGATAAAGCTTCATACCAAATATCAAAGACCTTGGCCTTGCGGTTTCAGAGAAGAAGATTTTTAAAGATTTTCCCTATATAAGCCCATGTAAAACCAAAGGGCCCCCGTGCGGGGGCATTTTTGGCCCCAGCACTATAATTTGAACAATCTTCGTAGGGGTCCACTAGATGAAGCTTCATACCAAATATCAAAGACCTGGGCCTTGCGGTTTCAGAGAAGAAGATTTTTAAAGATTTTCCCTATATAAGCCCATTTAAAACCAAAGAGCCCCCCTGCGGGGGCATTTTTAGCTCCAGCACTATAATTTGAACAATCTTGGTAGGGGTCCACTAGATGAAGCTTCATACCAAATATCAAAGACCTGGGCCTTGCGGTTTCAGAGAAGAAGATTTTTAAAGATTTTCCCCATGTAAAACCAAAGGGCCCCCGTGCGGGGGCATTTTTGACCCCAGCACTATAATTTGAACAATCTTGGTAGGGGTCCACTAGATGAAGCTTCATACCAAATATCAAAGACCTGGGCCTTGCGGTTTCAGAGGAGAAGATTTTTTAAGTTTGCGGTGAAAAAAATCTATTTTTGGCTACTGTGACCTATATGTGCAACAGACCGGAACCATTTGAACAACTTTGAAAGGGGACCACCTAAGGATCATTCCTGTGAAGTTTGGTCAAAATACGATCAGTGGTTTAGGAGGAGATGTCGTTTGAAGAAAAGTTTACGGACGCACGCATGCACGCACGACGGACGACGGACAAAAAGTGATCCCAAAAGCTCACCTTGTCACTACGTGACAGGTGAGCTAAAAACTTGTGCATTCGGCGATCAAGCAGCAAATTCGGAAATTTTCAGCATACGGTAAGATTTTTTTTTGCTGATTTTTTTTCCAGTGGGCGTTTATTAGAGGCTGGTATTTTTCTGAGAATTGCCCCAAAAATTGCCATTTTTAACATCAACAAGAGGGCCATGATGGCCCTGGATCGCTCACCTGATCCTATTTTACAAACGGAATTGTGGGTAATATATGGTGGAGTGGAGGGTTTGAGCAATTTTGGTTGGACCCAAAGACCATTTCTGTGAAATTAATTCAAAATCAGTCTGCCTGTTTAGGAGTAGAAGTCATTTTGAGAAGTAGAAGTCATTTTTGATGAAATGACATCTCAAGCCCTGCCGCCCAATGAAACCAATAGGGTTTAAACTGAACACTTTGAGCAATTTTGGTAGAGGGTCACCCAAGGAACCTTCCAGTGAAATAATTTTAAAATCCATCCACTGGTTAAGGAGAAAAAGTCGTTTAAAGCTTTTTCTATGTTTAGCTCTGGCGGCCATTTTGTTCACCCGAGCGGAACGGTTTGGGCAATTATGGTAGAGGGTCACCGAAGGAACATTCCTGTGAAGTAATTTCAAAATCCATCCACTAGTTAAGGAGAAAAAGTCGTTTAAAGCTTTTTCTATTTTTAGCTCTGGCGGCCATTTTGTTCACCCGAGCGGAATGGTTTGAGCAATTTTGGTAGAGGGTCACCCAAGGAACATTCCTGTCAAGTAATTTCGAAATCCATCCACTGGTTAAGGAGAAGAAGTCCTTTAAAGGTTTTTCTATTTTTAGCTCTGGTGGCCATTTTGTTCACCCGAGCGGAATGGTTTGAGCAATTTTAGTAGAGGGGCACCCAAGAAACCTTCCTGTGCAATAATTTCAAAATCCATCCACTGGTTAAGGAGAAGAAGTTGTTTAAAGGTTTTTCTATTTTTAGCTCTGGCGGCCATTTTGTTCACCAGAGCTGAACGGTTTGAGCAATTTTGGTAGAGGGTCATCCAAGGAACATTCCTGTGAAACAATTTCAAAATCCATCCACTTGTTAAGCAGGAGAAGTCGTTTAAAGAATTTTCTATTTTTAGCTCTGGCCGCCATCTTGTTCACCCGAGCGGAACAGTTTGAGCAATTTTGGTAGAGGATCACCCAAGGAGCATTCCTGTGAAATTAGATCAAAATCTGTCCAGCAGTTTTGGAGGAGAAGTTGTTTAAAGCAAAAGTTGACGACGGACGGACGCACGCACGCACGCACGGACGACGGACGACGGACAAAGACTGATCCCAAAAGCTCACCTTGAGCACTTCGTGCTCAGGTGAGCTAAAAACGGAGGGTGGGCATTTATTAGAGCATGGGCTTCTAATAGAGATTTACGGTACTTGTTAGAATAGCCTCAATTTTTGTATCCATTATGATAACACACCCGTGCGAAATAGTGCATTTTTAATTGGCTACTTTTCTGATGAAAATCCGTGAATTTTTTCTTTTTCTTATAAATACTGCAAACATAGGTTGTGGGTGCTCGTTAGAACTGCCTCATTGAGGCGGTTCTAACGAGTACCCACAACCTGGAGCAGAAATAAGAAAATAATGTATACCCCCCGTAAACCCCAGTTTTCTCTATATAAAGTGGGGTTTAGTGGGGTCTTTATTTCACAGACTTCACGTGATGTAACAAGAAATAATAAAGTTATTTCTTATCCTCATTACTCCTATTTAATCCTTTAACCCTTTTTGTACTAAATGGAATATTCCTCTTTATATATAGCAGATGTCCATTTCAAAACTTAGGGGTGACGGGTTGTGTTTTCTCCAATATCTATTTGGAAAATGGCTTAACTTTTCGCAGTGTAGGCCCTGATCAGATGCCGCATTCTGCGGCGTCTGATCTGGGCCTGCACTGTGTACCAACTACCTGTTTTGAGGCGGGTTAAACATTATGATTTACATGATTGTGATTTGGAGCCTTATTTATTCTGAAAAACAAGAGGGCCATGATGGCCCTGGATCGCTCACCTAATCCATAGTGTAACAAGTGGGCCCCAGAGAGGGCCATTATTGGCCCCAGGGCTTTAATGTGCCTAATGTTGAGGGAGGTCTTTAAGGTGAAGCTTCATACCAAACATCAACAAAGGCTATAATTTGAACAATCTTGGCAAAGGTCCACTAGATGAAGCTACACATCAAATATCAAAGACCTGGGCCTAGCAGTTTCAGAGAAGAAGATTTTTAAAGAGTTTGCCTATATAAGCCTATGTAAAACCAAAGGGCCCCGGGGCGGGAGCATTTTTGGCCCCAGCACTATAATTTGAACAATCCTGGTAGGGGTCCACTAGATGAAGCTTCATACCAAATATCAAGACCTGGGCCTTGTGGTTTCAGAGAAGAAGATTTTTAAAGATTTTCCCTATATAAGCCTATGTAAAACCAAAGGGCCCCGGGGCGGGAGCATTTTTGGCCCCAGCACTATAATTTGAACAATCCTGGTAGGGGTCCACTAGATGAAGCTTCATACCAAATATCAAAGACCTGGGCCTTGTGGTTTCAGAGAAGAAGATTTTTAAAGATTTTCCCTATATAAGCCAATGAAAACCAAAGGGCCCCGTGGCAGGGACCTTTTATTGTCCCAGCACTATAATTTGAACAATCTTGATAGGGGTCCACTAGATGAAGCTTCATACCAAATATCAAAGTCCTGGGTCTTGTGGTTTCAGAGAAGAAGATTTTTAAAGATTTTCCCTATATATAAGCCTATTTAAAACCAAAGGGCCCCGGGGCGGGGGCATTTTTGGCCCCAGCACTATAATTTGAACAATCTTGGTAGGGGTCCACTAGATGAAGCTTCATACCAAATATCAAAGACCTGGGCCTTGTGATTTCAGAGAAGAAGATTTTTAAAGATTTTCCCTATATAAGCCAATGAAAACCAAAGGGCCCCGTGGCGGGGGCATTTTTTGTCCCAGCACTATAATTTGAACAATCTTTGTAGGGGTCCACTAGATGAAGCATCATACCAAATATCAAAGTCCTGGGCCTTGTGGTTTCAGAGAAGAAGATTTTTAAAGATTTTCCCTATATAAGCCTATGTAAAACAAAAGGGCCCTCGTGCGGGGGCATTTTTGGCCCCAGCACTATAATTTGAATAATCTTGGTAGGGGTCCACTAGATGAAGCTTCATACCAAATATCAAAGACCTGGGCTTTACGGTTTCAAAGAAGACAATTTTTCAAGATTTTCCCTATATAAGCCCATGTAAAACCAAAGGGCCCCTGTGTGGGGGGCATTTTTAGCTCCAGCACTATAATTTGAACAATCTTGGTAGGGGTCCACTAGATGAAGCTTCATACCAAATATCAAAGACCTGGGCCTTGCGGTTTCAGAGAAGAAGATTTTTAAAGATTTTCCCTATATAAGCCAATGTAAAACAAAAGGGCCCTGGTGCGGAGGCATTTTTGGCCCTAGCACCATAATTTGAACAATCTTGGTAGGGGTCCACTAGATGAAGCTTCATACCAAATATCAAAGACCTGGGACTTGCGGTTTCAGAGAAGAAGATTTTTCAAGAATTTCCCAATATAAGCCCATGTAAAACCAAAAGGCCCCCGTGCGGGGGCATTTTTAGATCCAGCACTATAATTTGAACAATCTTGGTAGGGGTCCACTAGATAAAGCTTCATACCAAATATCAAAGACCTTGGCCTTGCGGTTTCAGAGAAGAAGATTTTTAAAGATTTTCCCTATATAAGCCCATGTAAAACCAAAGGGCCCCCGTGCGGGGGCATTTTTGGCCCCAGCACTATAATTTGAACAATCTTCGTAGGGGTCCACTAGATGAAGCTTCATACCAAATATCAAAGACCTGGGCCTTGCGGTTTCAGAGAAGAAGATTTTTAAAGATTTTCCCTATATAAGCCCATTTAAAACCAAAGAGCCCCCCTGCGGGGGCATTTTTAGCTCCAGCACTATAATTTGAACAATCTTGGTAGGGGTCCACTAGATGAAGCTTCATACCAAATATCAAAGACCTGGGCCTTGCGGTTTCAGAGAAGAAGATTTTTAAAGATTTTCCCCATGTAAAACCAAAGGGCCCCCGTGCGGGGGCATTTTTGACCCCAGCACTATAATTTGAACAATCTTGGTAGGGGTCCACTAGATGAAGCTTCATACCAAATATCAAAGACCTGGGCCTTGCGGTTTCAGAGGAGAAGATTTTTTAAGTTTGCGGTGAAAAAAATCTATTTTTGGCTACTGTGACCTATATGTGCAACGGACCGGAACCATTTGAACAACTTTGAAAGGGGACCACCTAAGGATCATTCCTGTGAAGTTTGGTCAAAATACGATCAGTGGTTTAGGAGGAGATGTCGTTTGAAGAAAAGTTTACGGACGCACGCATGCACGCACGACGGACGACGGACAAAAAGTGATCCCAAAAGCTCACCTTGTCACTACGTGACAGGTGAGCTAAAAACTTGTGCATTCGGCGATCAAGCAGCAAATTCGGAAATTTTCAGCATACGGTAAGATTTTTTTTTGCTGATTTTTTTTCCAGTGGGCGTTTATTAGAGGCTGGTATTTTTCTGAGAATTGCCCCAAAAATTGCCATTTTTAACATCAAAAACGGAGGGTGGGCATTTATTAGAGCATGGGCTTCTAATAGAGATTTACGGTACTTGTTAGAATAGCCTCAATTTTTGTATCCATTATGATAACACACCCGTGCGAAATAGTGCATTTTTAATTGGCTACTTTTCTGATGAAAATCCGTGAATTTTTTCTTTTTCTTATAAATACTGCAAACATAGGTTGTGGGTGCTCGTTAGAACTGCCTCATTGAGGCGGTTCTAACGAGTACCCACAACCTGGAGCAGAAATAAGAAAATAATGTATACCCCCCGTAAACCCCAGTTTTCTCTATATAAAGTGGGGTTTAGTGGGGTCTTTATTTCACAGACTTCACGTGATGTAACAAGAAATAATAAAGTTATTTCTTATCCTCATTACTCCTATTTAATCCTTTAACCCTTTTTGTACTAAATGGAATATTCCTCTTTATATATAGCAGATGTCCATTTCAAAACTTAGGGGTGACGGGTTGTGTTTTCTCCAATATCTATTTGGAAAATGGCTTAACTTTTCGCAGTGTAGGCCCTGATCAGATGCCGCATTCTGCGGCGTCTGATCTGGGCCTGCACTGTGTACCAACTACCTGTTTTGAGGCGGGTTAAACATTATGATTTACATGATTGTGATTTGGAGCCTTATTTATTCTGAAAAACAAGAGGGCCATGATGGCCCTGGATCGCTCACCTAATCCATAGTGTAACAAGTGGGCCCCAGAGAGGGCCATTATTGGCCCCAGGGCTTTAATGTGCCTAATGTTGAGGGAGGTCTTTAAGGTGAAGCTTCATACCAAACATCAACAAAGGCTATAATTTGAACAATCTTGGCAAAGGTCCACTAGATGAAGCTACACATCAAATATCAAAGACCTGGGCCTAGCAGTTTCAGAGAAGAAAATTTTTAAAGAGTTTGCCTATATAAGCCTATGTAAAACCAAAGGGCCCCGGGGCGGGAGCATTTTTGGCCCCAGCACTATAATTTGAACAATCCTGGTAGGGGTCCACTAGATGAAGCTTCATACCAAATATCAAGACCTGGGCCTTGTGGTTTCAGAGAAGAAGATTTTTAAAGATTTTCCCTATATAAGCCTATGTAAAACCAAAGGGCCCCGGGGCGGGAGCATTTTTGGCCCCAGCACTATAATTTGAACAATCCTGGTAGGGGTCCACTAGATGAAGCTTCATACCAAATATCAAAGACCTGGGCCTTGTGGTTTCAGAGAAGAAGATTTTTAAAGATTTTCCCTATATAAGCCAATGAAAACCAAAGGGCCCCGTGGCAGGGACCTTTTATTGTCCCAGCACTATAATTTGAACAATCTTGATAGGGGTCCACTAGATGAAGCTTCAAACCAAATATCAAAGTCCTGGGTCTTGTGGTTTCAGAGAAGAAGATTTTTAAAGATTTTCCCTATATATAAGCCTATTTAAAACCAAAGGGCCCCGGGGCGGGGGCATTTTTGGCCCCAGCACTATAATTTGAACAATCTTGGTAGGGGTCCACTAGATGAAGCTTCATACCAAATATCAAAGACCTGGGCCTTGTGATTTCAGAGAAGAAGATTTTTAAAGATTTTCCCTATATAAGCCAATGAAAACCAAAGGGCCCCGTGGCGGGGGCATTTTTTGTCCCAGCACTATAATTTGAACAATCTTTGTAGGGGTCCACTAGATGAAGCTTCATACCAAATATCAAAGTCCTGGGCCTTGTGGTTTCAGAGAAGAAGATTTTTAAAGATTTTTCACTATATAAGCCTATTTAAAACCAAAGGGCCCCGGAGCGGGGGCATTTTTGGCCCCAGCACTATAATTTGAACAATCTTGGTAGGGGTCCACTAGATGAAGCTTCATACCAAATATCAAAGACCTGGGCCTTGTGGTTTCAGAGAAGAAGATTTTTAAAGATTTTCCCTATATAAGCCAATGTAAAACCAAAGGGCCCCGTGGCGGGGGCATTTTTTGTCCCAGCACTAAAATTTGAACAATCTTGGTAGGGGTCCACTAGATGAAGCTTCATACCAAATATCAAAGTCCTGGGCCTTGTGGTTTCATAGTAGAAGATTTTTAAAGATTTTCCCTATATAAGCCGATGTAAAATCAAAGGGCCCCGTGGCGGGGGCATTTTTGGCCCAAGCACTATAATTTGAACAATCTTGGTAGGGGTCCACTAGGTGAAGCTTCATACCAAATATCAAAGACCTGGGCCTTGTGGTTTCAGAAAAGAAGATTTTTAAAGATTTTCCCTATATAAGCCAATGTAAAACCAAAGGGCCCTGTGGCGTGGGCATTTTTTGTCCCAGCACTAAAATTTGAACAATCTTGGTAGGGGTCCACTAGATGAAGCTTCATACCAAATATCAAAGACCTGGGCCTTGTGGTTTCAGAGAAGAAGATTTTTAAAGATTTTCCCTATATAAGCCCATGTAAAAGAAAAGGGCCCCGTGGGGGGGGCCTTTTATTGTCCCAGCACTATAATTTGAACAATCTTGGTAGGGGTCCACTAGATGAAGCTTCATACCAAATATCAAAGTCGTGGGCCTTGTGGTTTCAGAGAAGAAGATTTTTAAAGATTTTCCCTATATATAAGCCTATTTAAAACCAAAGGGCCCCGGGGCGGGGGCATTTTTGGCCCCAGCACTATAATTTGAACAATCTTGGTAGGGGTCCACTAGATGAAGCTTCATACCAAATATCAAAGACCTGGGCAATGTGGTTTCAGAGAAGAAGATTTTTAAAGATTTTCCCTATATAAGCCAATGAAAACCAAAGGGCCCCGTGGCGGGGGCATTTTTTGTCCCAGCACTATAATTTGAACAATCTTGGTAGGGGTCCACTAGATGAAGCTTCATACCAAATATCAAAGTCCTGGGCCTTGTGGTTTCAGAGAAGAAGATTTTTAAAGATTTTCCCTATATAAGCCTATGTAAAACCAAAGGGCCCCGGGGCGGGGGCATTTTTGGCCCCAGCACTATAATTTGAACAATCTTGGTAGGGGTCCACTAGATGAAGCTTCATACCAAATATCAAAGACCTGGGCCTTGTGGTTTTAGAGAAGAAGATTTTTAAAGATTTTCCCTATATAGGCCTATGTAAAACCAAAGGGCCCCAGGGCGGGGGCATTTTTGGCCCCAGCACTATAATTTGAACAATCTTGGTAGGGGTCCACTAGATGAAGCTTCATACCAAATATCACAGACCTGGGCCTTGTGGTTTCAGAGAAGAAGATTTTTTAAGTTTGGGTGAAAAAAATCTATTTTTGGCTCCTGTGACCTAGATGTGCAACGGACCGGAACCATTTGAACAACTTTGAAAGGGGACCACCTAAGGATCATTCCTGTGAAGTTTGGTCAAAATCCGATCAGTGGTTTAGGAGGAGATGTCGTTTAAAGAAATTGTTTACGCACGCACGGACGCACGGACGGTCGGACGCACGCACGACGGACAAAAAGTGATCCCAAAAGCTCACCTTGTCACTACGTAACGGTGAGCTAACAAGAAAAAAATATTTGGAAATGACATCTGCAAATGTTTTGATTAGCAGGGTTAAAGACTTACCTAGGTGAGTGAGTGGTTTTAGTTTTACGTCCCACCAACAGCTAAGGTCATACTGAGACGGGACCTCGGTTTAAAGACTCATCCGAAAGTCTGGAGAAGCCCGGGATCGATCCTGCGATCCCTGGTTTACAAGGCGAGTAGCGTAACCACTGCACCACGGAGGCTTCTAACTTACCTAGGTACTGGTTGCTTAGCTCCGACCACAGCATTAGCATTGTTGTAGTTGTATCTCTCCCCGCGGGTGGCCGGCTCGGTGTACACCGTCGGCAAGACTGTCGGCTCTCCAACAACAGCTGATGAGCTATGTAGACCCACAACTAGGCGGATAGCTTGTATGGTTGGATCAAGACCAAGGACGAAGTCGTAGAACATGACAAAACCAGCACTGAAAATGATTTAACCCTTAACTTACTTAACCCTTCTCTTGCTGAATATTCAGTTTAGCCACACCCATTTCTGAATTTGAACCAATCAAATTACTTGATGTAATTTATTCCTACAAATTCATTAATTGAATGTCAAACAGTGTAGATCCTGATCAGATGGCTTCTTCAGAAGCCATCTGATCTGGATCTACACTGTTTCCAAATATAGGGGTTGTCGTGAACAGCAACATAAGGGTTAACATTTATATATGCCACACCCACTACTGATTATCAACCAATCAGATTACTTGATGCAAATTAATGCAACAAATTCACAATCTGAATGGCAAACAATGCAGATCCTGATCTGATCTGGATCTTCATTGTTTGGAAAATAAGGCATGTCCAGGCTCAGCAGGACAAGGGTTAAAGTCGAAGATTTATACTTGAATGCATCTGCCAATACAGTGATTCTGGTTATCTCAGACTCCAAGGGCATGCAATTTTGGGTTTGAGATAACAGCAATTTGAGATGAAAAGAGGTGCAATCAATGAAGTTGAAGACTTATACAGTGAAATTTCGCTAAAATTAAGACTAATTCTGCCATGAAAAGCTACACTTAAATTTTCTTTATGTTTTCTGCCCGCAATGTCCTCTGGTCAGGGACCACCTCTGGAACTGTTCAAAAGTGGTCTTTAGGACCACTTTTGAACAGTCCAAAGGTGGTCTAAATATAGAAATTTTACTGTACTTGAATGCATCCGCCTATACAAGTGATTCAGGTTATCTCTGACACTAAGGGAATGCAATTTCGGTTCTGAGATAACAGCAATTTGAGATGAAAGGAGATGCAATCAATGAGACATAAATGAGATATCAGTGTTTGAAATATTGAGAGTCAGTAGACTACACCTTAGACTTCTGGACAGCGATATTCAAGATGCATTTATGCAATATATATTTTTTTTTATTTTTGGGTCCGTTGTCAGTTGACCCAAGATTACTAAGCACAGAAGTTCTTCAGTGCTGATGTCCATGTTACTTTCATTGATATATAGGAAAACCTGGTAATGATTATTTATAGAGAATAGCCATGCTATTTCAATGATAAGTCAGAGTGTTGGATAAGAGGGTCATCTTAACCCTTGTCCTGCTGAATATTCATATATGCCACACCCACTACCAATTATCAACCAATCAGATTACTTGATGCAAATTATTGCAACAAATTCATAAACTGAATGACAAACAATGTAGATCCTGATCAGATGGCTTCTTCAGAAGCCATCTGATCTGGATCTTCATTGTTTGAAAAAAAGACATATCCGGGATCAGCAGGACAAGGGTTAAAAATCTGGACTGGAATCATGTATTGAGTTTTGCAAACAATGTAGACCCAGATCAGATGCCACAGAATGTGATGTCTGATCAGGGCCTCCCTTGTTTGCTTAAACAACAGATATTTAATGGTTAAATGAAACAGTCTAAGTCCAATTCAGGGCAATTTATCCAGCCTACACTCAGACATTATGATAACACACCCGTGCAACATACTGCATTTCTCACATCTCCAAAATGGCTACTCATCACGTGAACAAGTCTGTGAAAGGAAGACCCACCTATACCCCACTTTATATAGAGAAAACTGGAGTTTACGGGGGTATTCATTATTTTTCTTATTTCTGCTCCAAGACATAGGTTGTGGGTACTCGTTAGAACCGCCTCAATGAGGCGGTTCTAACGAGCACACACAACCTATGTTTGCAGTATTTTTAAGACAAATATCACCACTTTTCATCAGAAAAGTAGCCATTTTGGTGACGTGAAGAAATGCACCATGTCGCACGGGTGTGTTATCGTGATGTTTTCTGATGAAAATCTGAGATATTTTTCTTATTTAAGCTGCAAACATATATAGGTTGTGGAGGCTCACAACCTATGTCTTGGAGCAGAAATAAGACTAGAAATGCGTCCATAGGACACGGATGCCCCCGCCTGAAATATGTCTATGTTCGTATTCATCCATAGAAGGTTATTGAACGTGTTTAAGTTTTGGACCCTTTTTATGCCATTTGACCTCTAAGTATGACCTTGACCTTGGAGGTACGGATCTGGGTTTGCAGGTGACACATTGTCTCATGATGGTTAACATTTCTTCAAAATAATTTCAAAATCCATCCAGAAATAAGTAAGTTATTGGCTGTGTTTAAGTTTCGGACCCATTTTTTTACCTTTGACCTATAAGTATGACCTTGACCTTGAAGGTACGGACCTGCGTTTTGCATGTGACAAATCGTCTCATGATGGTTAACATTTCTACAAAGTAATTTCAAAATCCATCCAGAAATAAGAAATTTATTGACTGCGTTTAAGTTTCGGACCCTTTTTTTTCACCTTTGACCTCTAAGTATGACCTTGACCTTGGAGGTACAGACCTGGGTTTTGCATGTGACACATCGTCTCATGATGGTTAACATTTCTACAAAGTAATTTCAAAATCCATCGAGAAATAAGAAAGTTATTGACTGCGTTTAAGTTTCGGACCCTTTTTTTTTACCTTTGACCTCTAAGTATGACCTTGACCTTGGAGGCACGGACATGGGTTTTGCACGTGACACGTCGTCTCATGATGGTTAACATTTCTGCGGAGTAATTTTAAAATCCATCAAGAAATAAAGAAGTTATTGACCGCGTTTAAGTTTCGGACGCACGGACGGACGGACAGACGGATGGACGAACGGACGGACGGACGGACAGGGGCAACGCTATATGCCCTTTCCACCATTCTTCGAATGGCGGGGGCATAAAAAATAATGTATAACCCCATAAACCCCGGTTTTCTCTATATAAAGTGGGGTGCTCATTTCACAGACCTGATGGAGACAATTGACCCACCAGTGCTGTCAGTGCTTTGATTTTTCTTTCTGTTTTAGAGTCCAATGGCCCAATCAACACTATTTCTGGGCAAGTTAAGTCCTAAGCAGTTTACCAGCTGGGTGCACATCTTTTCAAAAACTGGTAACTGCATTTCTTGAATAAGTGGGGAAGAAAATGACATCAGAAAATATTTCATGATCATTCTCCATGTAAGGATGTTGCAGGTCCCAGCTAAGATTGAATGTACAACCCCAAATTACCATTCAGACATGCATCTTACCTACCCACTGGACCCTTCTATTCATGCACATAAGAGGACCATGATGGTCCTATATTACTCACTGAGCTAAGACATTTACATAATTTATAGAGGTTTCACAAGGTAGAATGTTTTTAGACTTTGTATAAAATGTTTGACCCCACTTTGAACAATCTGACAAAACTGTGTACCATATATCGAGGGCCTGGGGCCAGTTGTTCGAAACTAACGACGTCTTTAGTTAACGTATCGTTAAAATTTTGATCATTTATTATGACAAATATGCAAATTATTTTGCTGAAAGAATGTGAGCAGCTTTTGCATCCGCAAAAGCTGCTCACATTTTTCCAGTAAAACACCAAACTTTTACATATTAAACTTGCTAGAACAGTTAACAATATGACCACTAACAAGCTTGTTAAGCTAACGATGCTTTGAACAACTGGGACCTGGTCTTTTGATTTCAGACAAAAAGATTTTGTTGGTCTTCCTTATGTTAGTCTATGCAAAACAAGTGGGCTATAATTTGAACAATCTTGGAAGAGGTCCACTAGATGAAGATTCATACCAAATATCAAAGACCTGGGCCTTCTGATTTCAGAGAAAAAAGATTTATTAGGTTTTCCCTATATAAGCCTATGTAAAATATGGGCCCTAGGGTGGGGCCAGGTTTGGCCCCAAGACTATAATTTGAACAATCTTGGTAGAGGTCCATTAGATGAAGCTTCATACCAAATATCAAGCCCTGATGGGCGAGGTCTGGGAAAAATCTTGGTAAAGTTGGTACAGGTCCACTAGATGAAGTTTCATACCAAATACCTGGGCCTTCTTGTTTCAGACAAGAAGATTTTTTAAAGTTTTTTTCAGATTTCCATTTTTTGTTGCCATGGCAACCAGAGTTCTGCATGGAATGGAATTGTTTTAACAACTTTGAGAGAGGACTACCCAAATATCATTTCTGCCAAGTTTGGTCAAAATCTGTTCAGTGGTTTAGGAGATGTTGTTTAAAGGAATTGTGGACGAACAGACAATGACGCACAGTGAATGATCACAATAGCTCCCCCGAAGCCTTCAGCTCAGGTGAGCTAAAATTACATTAACAAGTCTGTATCATGAAAACCCCTATAAACCCAACTTAAAATAGTGAAAAGTGGGGTTTATGTTGGTAAACATTATTTTCTTTATTTCTTATCCAGAACATAGGTTGTGGGTACTCATTAGAACTGCCTCATCGAAGCAGTTCTGACAAGCACCCTCAACCAATGTTTTGGATTTAAATAAGAAAAATATCACAATTTTTCACCAGAAAAAAAATATCCGTTTTAGAGATATGAAAGAATGCACTATGCCTCACAGCAATATATAAGAAATACTTACACATGGATACAATCCTTTGTGACAGCATGAAAAATCAAGAATCACACAGAGTATCTTGTTTCCTTTGTTATAGTACAGTGAAATTCAGCTATTAAGACCACCTAAAATTAGGACTAATTCTGCTATAAAAAGCTTATTTTGAAGGTTACACTTAATTTTTCTTTTTTTATTTTCTGCCTACAATGTCCTTCTGGGCAGGGACCACCTTTGGGACTGTTCAAAAGTGGTCTTTCAGACCACTTTTGAACAGTCCCAAAGTTGGTCTTAATATAGGAATTTTACTGCATTTCTTTTTTACCTAAGTTTCTACCCATTTTCAAATATGTATGCACTGGGGGGGGGGGGGGGGGGGGGGCTTCTCCAGATCTTTGGATGGGTATAAACCAAAGTCATGTCTCTATATGACCTTAGTTGTTGGTGGGTAGTAAAACTCAAATACACACACACACGCTGAGGGGATAGTGCAGAAAAAAAATCCTGTGTGTGGTGAAGGTGGGAAGTTCATGTGTGCAAACACGAGAGTATATTACAAACAGCAGATAGAACATTTTTTGTAGTACAAATTTAGCACAAAGTCATTGCATGCACTGAAAAAATAATTTATTTTCATATATACTATCATCCATAATTTTAGACTATCCATTCAGCATACCACATTTTTTTTACAATTTCAGAATCTTTAGTCTTTACTTTTCAGAGGCACAGAAATTTAAATCATTATTTGCACCATTGAACAATTGAAAAAAAAAATTCTACAGAAATTTAGATTTAAACCCATTGGATGCGGGAAACCCCTAAAGGAATACCTTGGCAAACAGTGCAGGCCCAGATCAGACGCCGCAGTACATGGCGTCTGATCAGGGCCTGCACTATTTGCTAACAGAATTTTCCATCAAAAATAGAATAAAAATGCCTGACACCCCTTATATGACAAATGAACTCGTGCAACATATAGTACTGGAAGAGTCCACTAGCATACAATGGGTTAACCAATTCAAGCACCAAAAACAACTAGCAGATGACATTTTCAAAGCATATTTCTCTTGCTTTTCAAAGAAAACAAGGTTTTGGTGCTACATGTGAAGATGATTCAAACCTAATTTTCACTGAAAACTAAGAAAAACAGATTGTTGTCAGCTCTATACTTTTATTGTAGGGGAAGGGGTCATCACGTGAACAAGACTGTGAAATGAAACCCCCTAAACCCCACTTTATATAGATAAAACAGGGGTTTAAAAGGGTATACACTGTTTTTCTTATTTCTGCTCCAAGACATAGGCTGTGGGTACTTGCTAGAATGGCCTCAATGAGGCAATTGTAACGAGCATGCAAAACCTATGTTTGCAGTAAAAATAAGAAAAAAATCGCAAATTTTTATCACAAAAATTACCATTTTTGAGATACGAAAGAATGCACTTTATCACACAGATGTGTTAATATTTATGGAAACCTAATCTTTCCATCTCTAACTAATAAGGAAAATAATTTTCATAATTAATGTCTTGAGAAAACATTTTTGTGTTGTAAGTTCAGACATAGAAAGGTAGACACTAGGAGACTTCACAAACAGCACTAAGATACACAGTCGTCCATTTCCATTTAAGAACATCACATTCTACAGCCAATCGTCAACCTAAGAAAGAAAAGAAAGACAAAAAATTAGTACATTATGACCTCTTTCATATATTGCATTTGTCATGTTTCTATGCCTTAAATTTTAATACACAAATGATGAAAGCCATATTGGCTTCTGGTTTTTTCAGTTTTGATCATTTAAGTAATGATTAGGGAATGGATACACAGGGCAGATTTTTTCTGCCATTTTTCAAAGGGAGACAACTTTCTGGACTTCCTGTTTGCTTTTTTATAAACTCTGTCCCACAGAAAAAGGGTTGTCTCTTTTTTAAAGCGCTATTGACATGGAAGACAAAAAATTGCTTTTGCAGGAGTTGCCTCCCCTGAAGGCATATCCATTCCTCTTAAAGCTTTAATATCTTCATTTCTTCTAAATCAAAAGCAAACTCATGCTGTTGCCGAAATGTTTATGTTTTATCTTCTTCTTGTTTTATTATCTTTTTTTTTTTTTTAAGTTTTCTTTTTGTAATGAACAAAATGTTTGTTAATTTCCTAAAAATAGATTTCTCTTCGCAAAATTAAAAGTACTTGAAAGAATTAGTATGTGATACGTGATTATACATGCATACAGAAAAAGGTCATGTATCTACAAGTGAACTATATAAAGCAAGCTGTGCATGTTAAGTCGGCTACTTCTGTCTTCTACAACCACAGACTATGGTCTGAAAAAGTGAAGAAAGTTAACTTTAATGAAAGTATACATTCAGATAAATATGAAACACAACTCATAAGCTCCTGATAAGCCCAGTACTGCAGATAATTACAAGATGTTTCATTAACCCTTATCTTGCTGAATATTCATTTAAGCCACACCCATTTCTGTCTATCAACCAATCGAATTATTTGATGTAATTTATTGCAACAAATTCAGAAACTAAATGCCAAACAGTGTAGATCCTGATCAGATGGCTTCTTCAGAAGCCTTCTGATCTGAATCTACACTGTTTCCAAAGATAGGGGTTGTCATGAACAGCAAGATAAGGGTTAATCTCTGAGTTGTGGAAATTTGACAGAATCCTGCTGATGAACATAGGAATCAGAATTGTTTACTGGTGACCCGTCCTTAGACAAGCCTTCACCAGGACCTTTGACCAACTGAACTAGTCCCTAGACCTCACAAGGGTGGTGAATCTTGAGATGCAGTCGTCTGCACCTTCTGCAGACATCAAGAGAGAAGAGGGGAGCTCGTTCCAATCTGAGATTGTCCTACAGATGAAGCTAAATTTAGAGAAATTGAAGGGCTTTTTCCTTAGTGTTGTCTTTGAAGGGGGAACAAGGTCATCCATGGGTAAACTGGCTTTACCCTTTAGACCTTTATATCAGCCCCCCACCCATTGGGGCTTGAAGAAATAGTTGGGCGGCATGATGCTTCCAAGCAGAGCTGAAACCGACCTGCACACGAGGATCTAAGCCTGCCCAGGAAAAGTGGTGCGAGTCAGACCGTCCATGCTTATAAACCTTATGGGTTTCATTGGGCTGCAGGGCTTGAGATGTCATTTCATCTCAATGTCAGGTAAAAGTTCAACAAAATTGGAAGCAACGTCTCCAAAATGACCTTTACAGTGTTGACGGGGGAGTTAAACCTCAAATCAAACAAACAAGACCTTTATAAAAGTATCAGCCTACTCAACTGTTTAGCCCCTGAGTTTCTGGATGAGTTCTTCCATTCCTGCCCTTTAGACACATCATTCTAGTACATATGTGACTTAGTAAAAATCATTTTGCACACATCCTGATGGGATGGCACATTAAGAGCCATTTTATTTAAATCTACACTGTTTGCATATATGTACCAGTCTATAGGGCTGGATGGGCTAGGGAAAATTATCCCTTAACCCATTTAGTACCAGAAACCCCCGAAAGGGCACCCTGGCAAACAGTGCAGGCCCAGATCAGACGCCGCAGAACGCGGCGTCTGATCAGGGCCACACTGTTTGCTAAAAGTTCACGCATTTTCCAAATAAATTTTGATGAAAACACAACCTGACACCCCTAGTTTTGAAATGGACCCCTGTTCTATACAAGGTGGAAGATTCCATTTGGTACAAAAAGGTTAATTAATTATCCCTGTAATTATCCCCATTAAACAGCTTATGGAGCTAGACAAATGGTTGCATATTACAGAAGACAAAGTATGTGAATTAGCCTAGACTTGAAAGGAGCTTCACTGTCACAGACAGGTAACTGTAGAGTGAAGCTACAGAATTGCCAGATAAACAAGAAAGCAGTCTGAGGGACAGCCAAATCCTCAGATGTACTTTAACAACAAACCTCAACCTTGTGACCTTCACCTGTGACCTTGACATTGAGTTGGCATGGTTTATTTATGGGTTCTGCACATCAGCTCACTGAAGCGGATATTTGACCCAAGTTTAATGAAAATCCTTCCAGGGGTAAAGGAAATATTGAACAGACACAAAATTCAAAGATTCAAACTCATGACCTTCAATTGTGACCTTGACCTTGAGCTGGCATGGTTTATTTATGGGTTCTGCACATCAGCTAATTGACCTCAACTGTGACCTTTTGTTTGCCGAATAAATCTATTATTTTCCAATCATTTTGTATTGTTATCTAATAACTAATAATAGCCCCTAAACCCTAAATGTTCGCCTGGACAGATGGATGGATAGACAGACAGACAGACAAAGGCCATTTCTATAAGCCCTGGTCCACTTCGCGGCGGGGGATTAACAAGTGGTTCCTAGATCCACAAGTAATGTTTCGAGGGGACTGGATATATCTTAAAGTGGTCTTGTCGAGTTCCTGAGGAGAAAATTGTTTTTAATCAGACCCCATTTCAGGTGAGACTGACAATACAAGAAAGGTAAGGACAAGTATCATCAAAATCCTAAAAACTGGGACACCTTAAGGACTTGCTGTAATTCTCCTAAAATTTTAACAAATATGTTTCATGATCCTGCCGAGTCCAAAAGGTGCAGAGAGAATGGCAAACAGTGTAGTCAAGAGTAGTCTGATCTGGGTCTGCAGTTTTTGCTTAAGCCAATCTGCCCCAATACTTAGGATCATTACGGTAATATGAGTGTCCTCTTCCTTGTAAAAATGGAAGATACAATCTCAGATGTATCAAATCACCTTAATCATATCAAAATTAATTTCATACTTACAGAACCCAGGTCTGGATAACAAGGCTTTCAATCAAAATTTTAACAGATTAACAAATAGTGTAGAACCTGATGAGAGGGATCATCACTGTTTGCAAAGGTAAACAGTATGTGTTGGTCAACAGGGTTGAAAGGGTTACACAGTGTCAAAACTTGACATATCGTAAAAATCCTAAAGATTCGGACACTTTGATAACTTGCTATAATTCTCCTATGATTTTAACATGTTTCATGATCCAGCAAGGAGTCCAAAAAGTGCAAACGGAATGGCAAATAGTGTAGACCCTCATCAGAGCAGTCTGATCTGGGCCTGCACTGTTTGCTTAGGTCTGCCTGTCCCATTACTTAGGATCATTACGGTAACAGACAAAAGGGCAGAAAGAAAAGCTATTCTGTACAACTGTCAGAAAAACAGTTAGTAATTTAATAGAAACTGAAACAAAGATTTCAAGTGCTCAAGATTAACCTTAGTCATGTACAAGATAGAACAACAAGGCTCTTAACCCTTCAGACCCCGAGAATCTGAAAATGTTGTCTGCCTATGTCATCTGCTGAATTTTTTTGCAAACTTTTCAAAAATATTTTTGCAAACAGGCAAACAGTGTGGGCCCAGATCAGACTGGTCCTACAGGAGCAGTCTGATCTGGGGACACACTGTTTGCAGAAAAAAAAAGTACTTTTAACTAGTTTTAAGGTAACTGGCAGATGGCAAAGCAGACGACAATTCTCGTGGGTTAAAATGAAAATAGATAGACCAATTAAAATGTACTATCACAATGATAATCATGTGAGTGACAGAACTATGCATTTCTCAAAACAAAAAGGGAGATGTTAAAAGAATGTCTATTGCAAAGTTGCATATCTCTGTTTCTCAAGATGTTTGTGTTAGGTGTATTAGTTGAAGCAGATTCTATCTACCCTTGGTGTCTTACTCAGTCTATTCTAGACTTTCAAGCTGCTTTTGCAATTCATTTTTTGGTTCATTTTCCCAAACTGGATACATGGGGCGGTTCTGTATCTTACTATGCTGGGTAGACACCCAGGCTCTAGCTGCGGTACACACTCGAGTATTATAACGATTCACACTGAAAAATGATAACTTTGTTACAGTGGAACTTCCATGGCTCAAACACCGACGGCTCGTTTACCATGGCTGTTTTGAACTCAATTCTTGTGTCCCTTGGGAATTCTTCCAATATATCCGGATATCCATATATTTAGGATGATTTTTTTAGGTTTTTTTTTTTTTTTTTCATTTCTTATTTTGTCATGAAAAGGTATGTTGTTTGTACTCATTAGAATCGCCTCATTGAGGTGATTCTAATGAGTACACTCAGCATACCTTTATTTCATAGAAGACAGCAATATTATCCTCATTATGCATCCAGATTTGGTGCTTTAACCCTTTTTGTACCAAATGGAATCTTCCTCTTTATATATAGCAGGTGTCCATTTCAAAATTTAGGGATGCCAGGTTGCAATTTCTTCAAAAAGTATATGGAAATTGGCTGAAAATTTTGCAAACAGTGTAGGCCCTGATCAGACGCCGCAAAATGTACTGTTTGCCAACTACCCGTTTCGGGGTTTCCGGTACAAAATGGGTTAATTAACCCTCATTACCCCTATCTCAAACAGATTTGTATGGTCCCAAAGGTGTTCGAGCCATCAAAGTTTCGCTGTATATATTTTTGAAAAGTGATGAACCTATTTTATATGGGAAACCATATTTTGCAATACAACAATGTGTTAACCCATTTTGTAAGGTAAAACCCAAAATTGGACAATGGTACATAGTACAGGCCCAGATCAGAGACTGCAAATGCGGTGTCTAAGCAATAACTTCACTGTCTGCTAATGTTCAACCACTTTCTTTGCCCCCACCCATCAGGGCTTGAAGAAATAGATGGGCTGCATGATGCTTCCATGCAGAGCTGAAACCGACCCCACACGAGTACTGGTAAACCAGATGTCATTTCATCTTAATGTCGGGTAAAAGTCCCACAAAATTGGAAGCAAAGTAGAAGTAAAACAAAGATCAGGAATCGATACAATTAACTTACTCCACCCATCAAAGACACCAAAGAGAAAGATACACAAACATGAAGCGACTAGACCATAATGGAAACCTAAACAAAGGAAGGCCATAAGGACAGTTACTTTCCACAAAATGGCCATCCAAAATAAAAAGACACAAATGATACACACAGTAAGTAACAAACAACAACATAAATAAACCGCCACAGAAGAACCACCTTGGAATGGTCAGTGGAAAGAATTCCATTGGGGGGCTTAAATCGATTTTACATGGCCATAATCCTCGCCCTTACCTCTGTCCCAGTATACACTAATTTTGTTTAGTCCGCATGAAGGCTTCCTAACTCATCAGTGTAACATCTCCGAGAACATATAAATCAAAAAACTACAGAGATGAAACAAGGTTGAGGACTCGACAGCATACAACAACAGAATTGCTGGAGCAAAAGAAAACCAACAGTTAGACTCCGAGGGGGCCGACCAACGACGGAGGCTCCAAAATGACCTGTTAAGTGTTGACGGGGACATTAAACCTCAAACCAAACAAACAAACAAACACTTAGAGGGTCTAAGCCTGCCTAGGCAAAGCGATGAGAGTCGGACTGTCCATGCTTATAAAGCCTATTGGTTTCACTGGGCAGCAGGGCTTGAGATGTCATTTCATCTCAATGTTGGGTAACAGTCCCACAAAATTGGAAGGTAACATCTCCAAAATGACCTATACAGTGTTGACGGGGAGGTTAAACCTCAAATCAATCAATCAATCAATCAAAATCAACCATTTTCTAAATAAATTTCTAAATCAACTTCACCTGACACTGGAGTACTAGCTGCTACATAAAAAGGTGGAATAGGCCATTCCGTACAAAAATGGGGAATACCCAAAGGACCCTAAATACTGGAAGTGCCACAGAAAACGATGTCTGCCCAGACCAGATTGTTCACAGCAGAAAAGTGTGGTCTGGGTCTGTTTACCATTTCACCAATATCTTTTTAACCCACCTTGTACAGAATTGAATCTTCAGCTTTATATATATCAGAACTCCATTTCCAAAGTTAAGGGTGTGAATTTAGAAAATGGCTGACTTCTTTGGCCTGCACTGTTTGCCCGAGTCATTTTTTTTTTTTCCATATTAAAAGTGTAAACACATTGCTGAATTGCAAAATCAACGTATAGCAACAGAAGCTGGTTAAGGGAACTGGACATACTTTCAAAGGAAGTAACTTTTTCAACTAGAGCTGTCAGAGGATCTGACTATAGCCCCGCTTCAGCGCTGTCAGAGAAGAAAGTTATTTAAGCTGCAGAGAAAACAGTTATGAACAAGAAATAACTGTTGAAAATTTTACATTATCTGGAAAAACTCTAAGAGTTGTGAGCCCTTGTCCCTCATTTCAATGAGCATGATACATTACCAGAATGTCCATGTTGATACTAAATTTCATCTTCCATTTTTCAATGTTCAATGGGTAATAACCCCTAAAGTAGGCAAATCAGAGTCAGGGTTCCTGCGCTCTGCACATTGTCTCATGGTGCTTTACACTTGTGTGAAGTGTCATGAAAATATCTCAAATGGTTTGTGAGTTATGGAGCCGACACAGTCAAAATTGCCTTTTTAAATGTTCAAAGGGCAATAACTCCTAAAGTAGGCAAACCAGAGTTATGGTTCCTGCACTCTGCACATCATCTCAAGGTGCTTTTCATTTATTTAAAGTTTCATGAAAATATCAGAAACGGTTATGGAGCGGACATAGTTAAAATTGCCATTTTTTAATATTCAAAAGCCTATAACTGAAAAAGTAGACAATCCAGAGTTTGGGTTCCTGCGCTCTGCACACGTAATATGGTGCTTTACATTTGTGTGAAGTTTCATAAAATTATCTCAAACGGTTTTTGAGTTATCGAGCAAAGACGGCTAAAATTGATATTTTTCAATATTCAAAGGGAAATAACTCAAAAATTAGGCAATCCAGAGTTATGGTTCCTGCACTCTGCACACCATCTCATGGTGTTTAATGTTTGTGTGAAGTTTCATGAAAATATGTGAATGGGTTTTAAAGTTATGGAGCGGACACGAAAATTGTTAACAGACACAGACAGACACACAGAAAATACGAAAACCAGAGTTATGGTTCTTGCGCTCTGCACATTGTCTCATAGTGCTTAACATTTGTGTGAAGTTTCATGAAATTATCTCAAACGGTTTTCGAGTTATGAAGCGGACACTGTTAAAATTGCCATTCCTGCACTCTGCACATCATCTCAAGGTGCTTTTCATTTATTTGAAGTTTCATGAAAATATCAGAAACGGTTATGGAGCGGACATAGTTAAAATTGCCATTTTTTAATATTCAAAAGCCTATAACTGAAAAAGTAGACAATCCAGAGTTTGGGTTCCTGCGCTCTGCACACGTAATATGGTGCTTTACATTTGTGTGAAGTTTCATAAAATTATCTCAAACGGTTTTTGAGTTATCGAGCAAAGACGGCTAAAATTGATATTTTTCAATATTCAAAGGGAAATAACTCAAAAATTAGGCAATCCAGAGTTATGGTTCCTGCACTCTGCACACCATCTCATGGTGTTTAATGTTTGTGTGAAGTTTCATGAAAATATGTGAATGGGTTTTAAAGTTATGGAGCGGACACGAAAATTGTTAACAGACACAGACAGACACACAGAAAATACGAAAACCAGAGTTATGGTTCTTGCGCTCTGCACATTGTCTCATAGTGCTTAACATTTGTGTGAAGTTTCATGAAATTATCTCAAACGGTTTTCGAGTTATGAAGCGGACACTGTTAAAATTGCCATTCCTGCACTCTGCACATCATCTCAAGGTGCTTTTCATTTATTTGAAGTTTCATGAAAATATCAGAAACGGTTATGGAGCGGACATAGTTAAAATTGCCATTTTTTAATATTCAAAAGCCTATAACTGAAAAAGTAGACAATCCAGAGTTTGGGTTCCTGCGCTTTGCACACGTAATATGGTGCTTTACATTTGTGTGAAGTTTCATAAAATTATCTCAAACGGTTTTTGAGTTATCGAGCAAAGACGGCTAAAATTGATATTTTTCAATATTCAAAGGGAAATAACTCAAAAATTAGGCAATCCAGAGTTATGGTTCCTGCACTCTGCACACCATCTCATGGTGTTTAATGTTTGTGTGAAGTTTCATGAAAATATGTGAATGGGTTTTAAAGTTATGGAGCGGACACGAAAATTGTTAACAGACACAGACAGACACACAGACAGACACACAGAAAATACGAAAACCAGAGTTATGGTTCTTGCGCTCTGCACATTGTCTCATAGTGCTTAACATTTGTGTGAAGTTTCATGAAATTATCTCAAACGGTTTTCGAGTTATGAAGCGGACACTGTTAAAATTGCCATTTTTCAATGTTCAAAGGGCAATAACTCCAAAAATAAGCAATGCAGAGTTATGGTTCCTGCGCTCTGCACATCGTCTCATAGTGCTTAACATTTGTGTGAAGTTTCCTAAAAATATCTCAAACGGTTTTCGAGTTATGAAGCGGACACAATTAAAATTGCCATTTTTCAATGTTCAAAGGGCAATAACTCCAAAAGTAGGCAATCCACAGTTATAATTCCTTCGCTCTGCACAGTGTCTTATGGTGTTTAACATTTGTGTGAAGTTTCATGAAAATATGTTAAGCACAAATTAACGGAATCACGGAATGACAGAAGGACATGGCAAATCCAATATAGCCCCACTTTTTCAAAGCGGGGCTATAATAATATAGTTTAACCTGACAGAATGGCCATCTCTATTAGGCATGCTTGAATTCAGTTTCTGAAAAATAGCCATCAGAAGAGATGGCAAATCCCCTGACCAAAAGCCAATATGGCCTTCAGAAGACTGTTCACCAATAGAACATACACCAGAATTAAACCAGCAATATATCACAAAAGTATTGCAGTTATGGCCATCACAAAATTATAGTCAGGGGACATAACTAAAAAACCAGGGCACTCAGAATTTTGCTTCCTGCGAATGACATGCCTGCTTAAGCTCATATATGTCTGTACACAGTACCATCAATTTGTCTCAAAGGGTATTGGAGACATGGTGATCACCAGCTGATCATACTGTTATATTGGAAGGGTAGATAACTCAAATACCACAGCACCAACAGTTATGGTCTTTCACATGACACCCCTTCTGTACCTTGTATACAATTATGCAAAGTTCCTTCAATCCTTCTCAAAGGGTGTTGGACTTATGGCCTTCACAAGGTTATATTGTCAGGGGAGATTACTGAAAAACCAGAGCACCCAAAGTTGTAATTCTTCAGCATGACACACCTGCTTAACCTCGTGTACATCTGCATCAAGTACCACCAATATGTCTCAAAGGGTATTGGAGGTACGGCGATCACAAGTTGGTCATACCGTTTTATTGGAAGGGGAGATAACTCAAATGGTTCTTAGGCATGAAGTGCCGTCTCAACCTTGTATACAATTATGCCAAGTACCATCAATATATCTCAAAGGGTATTGGAGTTGTGGCCATCACAAGGTTATATTGTCAGGGGAGAGTTGTGGTTCTTGCACGTGACACATCTGCTTAACCTCATGTACAACTGTACCAAGTACCATCAATATATCTCAAAGAGTATTGCAGATATGGCCATCACAAGGTAGTGATTCTATATTATTGGAAGGGGAGATAACTCAAAACCCATGGCACTCAGAGTTGTGGTTCTTGTGCATGACACACGGTCTCGGCCTTGTGAACAACTGTGCAAGGTATCATCAATATATCTTAAAGGGTATTGGAGTTATGGCCAGCACAAGGGAGCCACTCTATTTTATTGGAAGGGGAGATAACTCAAAAACCATGGCAACCAGAGTTGTGGTTCTTGTGCATGACACGCTGTCTCAGCCTTGTGAACAACTGTGCCAAGTACCATCAATATATCTCAAAGGGTATTGGAGTTATGGCAATCACAAAGTAGTCATTCTATTTTATTAAAAGGGGAGATAACTAAAAAACTATGGCATCCAGAGTTCTGGTTCTTGCACTGTCTCAGCCTTGTGAAAAGTAGTCAAGAGAGTTGTTTCTCTTTGATAAATGGGAGCAAAAGTGCCACATGTATCCATTTACCTTACTGTCCAAATATATGGAGATGTTCTCTTATTTATCTTGACTGAGTTCTGTTAGTCAGAATACATGTGTTAGTAAATGAGAAAAGGGCCTTTGACATTCCCCGATGTTCTTCAAATGCCCTTGCCCAGCCAACTTATAGGCCTTAATGCATTGCAAAAACAAGCCTATTTAAATAAATTGTAAATTTTACCACCAAAAAAAAAACAAAAAATTCAATGAAAAAGTGTGATATTTTTCTTATTTCTGCTTAAAATATAGATTGTCAAGGAGGTTCTAAGGAGTACCCACAATCTATATGTAAGAGCAGAAATAAGTAAGATAAGGTTTACCCCTTTAAAGCCCGGTTTTACCAAATAAAAGAGGCGTTCAAGGATGTCAGAACTATGTAGGCATGTTTTCACGATGGCGGGACTTCTTGCATAAGCCTACCCCAAGGTCTACTTTACATGTTTGTGTGCAGCAAGGCGATGGTGAGACTGCACTTATGCACAGACTCATCTAAGCCTTTGCTGGTTGTCTAGGCAATAAGGAGCCTTTTCTCATGAGCTGTTCAAAGTTACAGCTTCTGAGCTTCAAGAACAAGCATCTATTGTAATTATTCTAAACAGTGAGACATTAGGTACTGTAATTATCCTAAACTTTGAACAAGATGGCAGATGGCAGGCCCTAATCAGACACTGCATTTGCAAAAAAAAGAAAAATAGAACATATTCAGCCATTTTCTTAATAGATTTCTGAAAATAATACAACCTGACACCCCTTAAGTTCGAAATGGACTCCTGCTATATTTAAGGGGAATGGGAACACCTGGCAGATTTTTTTTTCCGCCATTTTTTCAAAGGGAGACAACTTTTGGGACTTCCTGTTCGCCTTTCTGTAAGCCCTATCCCATGGAAAAAGGAGTCTACTTTTAAAGAAAGGAATTTGCTCCTTTGGAGCAAATTCTTTCCTTTAAGAGTTGACCCCTATTGACATGGGAGACAAAAATACTTTTGCAGGAGTTGCCTCCCCTAAAGGTGTTCCCATTCCCCTTTAGATGGATGATTCCATACAGTTCAAAATTGGTCAACCAGTCAACCAGAAATTGAAATGAACATACCAACAAACCCAGCAATGTATGTATTCAGAAGTGAGGTTTGCAGTCATAAACAATGTACACAGCCCCCGCCCATCGGGGCTTGAAGAAATAGATGGGCTGCATGATGCTTCTACGCAGAGCTGAAACCGACCCGCACATGAGTACTGGTAAACCGCTAAGAGGATCTAAGCCAGCCCAGGCAATGCAGTGCAAGTCGGTCATTCCATGCTTATAAACCCTATTGGTTTCATTGGGCGGCAGGGCTTGAGACGTCATTTCATTTCAATGTCGGCTAAAAATCCTACAAAATTGGAAGCAATGTCTCCAAAATGACCTTTACAGTATTGACGGGGATGTTAAACCTCAAATCAAACAAAACAATGTACAAAGTTTAAGTTTTCTTATTGTTGCACCAAACATCAAGGTGGTTGAAGCATTTAATCCTTAAGACCCTAAAGACGACGAGAAAAATTACATCTGAAAATGTTGTCTGCTTATGTCGTCAGCTAATTTTTTTGAAATTTTAAAAAAATATTTTTGCGTACAGGAAAACAGTGTGGGCCCTGAGCAGTCTGATCTGGGTCCACATTGTTTGCAAAAAATTACTTTTAAGGTAACCGGAAGAAGGCAAAGCAGACAACAATTGTCGTGATGGGCATTTTAAGGGTTAAATCTGTGTATGGAACATTTTGTATGATTTTCTGTTTGTTTTGAAATTTTATAGTCAAGTCAACGCAATAAAGATCATACCATTACCCATTTTGTACCAAATGAAATCTTCCTCCTTATATATAGAGTCCATTTCAAAATTTATAACTGACAGGTTGTGTTTTCTTCAAACATTATTTGGAAAATGGCTGAACTTTTTGCAAACAGTGTAGGACCTGATCAGATGACGCATTCTGCAGCGTCTGATTTGGGCCTGCACTTTTTGCCACTTATCCGTTTTGGGGTGTCCGATACAAAATGGGTTAAAAAAACACATAATTTTCTTAGGTAAGGTAAGATCTTCTAAGTGGAAAAGAACTGACAACTTCACTTCTTGAATCAGTGGAAGGGAAAATGATGAGGCAGAATAGTTATGGGCAATACCAAACATAAGGCAATAACTATGTCAAACAATTTTGTAACTGAATATCGATGTTTGATTCATTTATATAATTTATAGAACTTTTCTGTAGTTTGCAGATGAAACTACTATTTTTGAATATTAATAACAGTTCACTATTGTGTAACCTAGGCTAAAGTATGCAAATTTGATGATTTTTGTCAAACTTCAATTGGCGCCATCTTTTCAATATTTCACAAAGTAAAGGTATGTTGTGTGTACTCATTAGAATTGCCTCATACAGGCAATTTTTTATGAGTATTGGTACACACAAACTACCTTTCCAAGTTAAAATTAACAATAACTCCGTACCTTATCCTTAACCTATTTTGTACCGGAAACCCCTAAAGGTGTACTTGGCAAACAGTGCAGGCCCAGATCAGACGCCGCAGAATGCGGCGTCTGATCTGGGCCTGCACTGTTTGCTTAAAGATCAGTCATTTTCCAAATAAATTTTGATGCAAACACAACCTGACACCCCTAAATTTTGAAATGGACTCATGCTATATATAAGGAGGAAGATTCCATTTGGTACAAAAAGGGTTAATGCATCAATATCTAGAGCTATGTTAAGAACTGTCTAGGGATTCAATAGCTAGTTTGACTTAGTCATGGTCAACAAGCCATCTGTGTTCAGCAATTGAAGTGTGAGATTGTTACATGAACCAAGTTTCAGAATTCAATTAGTTCTGACTTAGGTTTGCTGGGTTTTCATTTCCGGTGCAAAAAGCATTATGATAAAACACCCATGCAACAGTGCATTTTTCACATCACCAAAGATGGCTACTTTTCTGACGAAAATCCATGATATTTTTCTTATTTATATTGTAAACATGGGTTGTGGGTGCTCGTTAGAACAGTCTAAATGAGGCGTTTCTTTCAAGTACCCACGACCTATGTCTTGGAGCAGAAAAAAAAATAAAAATAATGTATATCCCCATAAACTCCAGTATTGGTATCTGTATAAAGCAGGGTTCAGGGGGTGTTCATTTCAAGGACTTGTTCACACAATGGTAAGCACAAATATTTTTAATGTCAAATGGATAGGATGATGTTTTATTTCATGAAGCACAACCCTTAAACGGATATAGAGCTTAATACAATTTAGCATGTATGATGCATAATGTCAGCTGGAATTTGTTTGTTTGTTTGATTTAAGGTTTATCGTCCCCGTCAACACTGTATATGTCTTTTTGGAGACGTTTACCAGACGCTGAGATGAAATGACATCTCAAGCCCTGTCTCCAAATAAAACCAATAGGATTCATAAGCATGGACGATCTAACTCACACCGCTTTGCCTGGGCAGGCTTTGATCCTCTAAGTGGTTTACCAGTACTCATGTGTGGTCAGTTTCAGCTCTGCGTGGAAGCATCATGCAGCCAATCTATTTCTTTCAAGCCCCGATGGGCGGGTGCTGGTCAGCTGGAATTTGTTTGTTTGTTTGTGTGTATTGGAGTTTAATGGCCCAGTCAACACTATTTAGGTCATTTTTGAGCCAGTCAGTTTACCTATCCACAATTTTCCTGGGCAGGCTTATACATAAGCGGTTAACCAGTACAGTGCATATTCTTTTGCCAGAAACTGACAACTGCCCTTCTTGAATCAGCAGAAGGGAGAGAATGAGCATAGAAAAGATTTCATGATCAATCTCCACGAAAGAATGTTGCCGACCCCAGCAGGTATCAAACCCATGTCCTGCTGATCACCAGTCAGACACGCATCAGACTGAGCTACCAAGGCCGGCAATCAGCTGGAATTAAAATATGTATTTGTATTCGAACAATCAAAGTTTCATCAAACCTTGATCCAGATGAGGGTTCAGAGATAGTTACTTATGTCTGCTTAGTTTTCATTTCTTACAATTAGTTTAGAGTGCAAAAAGTAAGCATAAGCAGTTTTAATGTCAGATGGATGCATGGATGTTTTATTTACAGAACCTCAACCCTTAAAGGACATATATATATAGCATCTAATATGTTCTAGAAAAGGGTTATCCTTTGGAAGCAAGGAATACACCACAGAACTGAAAAGTATGGAGGAAGCATGTTTTCTGGGCCAGACTAGCTAATACAGTTAGCATGAACGATGTCAGATGGAATTAAAAATATATAAATGAAATGAAAAAATTATTTCACATACGTCGCTGGGCTCGGGAATACATTGCAGATACAACCCTCAAGTGTTCATGCCTATGAAACAAGGGAGCCCTAAAAATAACTATCTGGCATATGCCAAGTAAGGATCCTAAGTATTGGAAGAGATAGGCCTCAGCAACAGTGCAGACCCAGATCAGAGCAGTCTGATCAGGGTCTACACTGTTTGCCATTTGCGTTTACCCCTTTGGACTCCTTGCTGAATCATGAAACAAATTTGTTAAAAATTTAAGAGAGTTACATCAAGTCCTCAAGGTGTCCGAATTTGTAGGATTTTTATGGTACACCCAAAACTGTAGTTTTGTTTGTTTGATTTGAGGTTTAACGTCCCCGTCAACACTGTAAAGGTCATTTTGGAGACGTTGCTTCCAATTTTGTGGGACTTTTACCCGACATTGAGATGAAATGACATCTCAAGCCCTGTCCCCCAATGAAACCAGTAGGGTTTATTAGCATGGACTGTCCGCCTCGCACCGCGGTTCCTGGACAGGCTTAGATCTTCTAAGCGGTTTACCAGTACTAGTGTGTGGGCCGGATTCAGCTCTGCATGGAAGCATCATGCAGCCCATATATTTCTTCAAGCCCCTATGGGCGGGGGGCCGTAAAAAAAGCCACTGACATATAAACAAGCTGATAACTTGCAAAAATTGTGTAACTGTTCGGTAATCGCGGCAAGAATTCCATTTCAGCGGAATAAAAAAAAGCACTTTACATATAGAAGATCTTACACTTACACAGATGATCATTTCATATGAAAACTATGAAATGTACCTCCAGTGAGTTTCAAAATTTTCATATGAAATGACCGCAAATTTAAGAATATCTTTATCATATGAGCCCCGCCAAGCGAATTTGTGTCTTCGAGCATTCCGTCATGACAAATTTTAACTACGCATGCCCAGCCATTCAGAGGGGTGAGGGATATGGCTTTCCATCTGAAGGTTCCTCTTGATTCACTGCTTGTATGAGCGAGCAGCGAAGGTTCTGGCGAGACTGCGCGGATGCGCAGGCTCGCCTGAACCTTTGCTGCTCGCATAGGCGATAAGTACCAAAATCGCTGGATGCGGCCCATATAAAGATTTAAGTCAGATTTTATTGCAGAAGAAATTCAAAAGAATTTCAATAGAAGCATGGGGTTATCATGGATGGTGTCATAACGTTATGTTATTACACAAGTAGGCATATCATTTTTTCGACATGATGCCATCGACAAAATAACAGCAACGTTATATGATAAAGGAACAAATATATAATGTTACGGTGTCATTTCTGCCCAGGTATGTAGGATAATTACAGTAAGTTTCAGGAAAATGGATACACCTCGAGGGCTGGCTCTTTCAAAAACTTTAGTCCTTTGTATCAATTAGTGTGATCTCACATTTATGATGCAAAGCATACTGGAAGTACCACAGGTTGTCTCCCTTTCAAAATGTAAGAACAATATCCACTTTCTATCCTTCCCCTTAACCCTTAAGACGCCGAGAAAAACTATATCTGAAAATGTCGTCTGCTTATGTCGTCTGCTGAATCTTCTTGCAAATTTTTTAAAAAATAATTTTGGTCACATGTAAACAGTGTGGGTGGGCCCAAATCACACTGCTGCTACAGGAGCAGTCTAATCTATGTGTCCACACTGCAGACGACAATTGTTGTGATTGGCATGTTATGGGTTAAGGTTTATCAATATATTTTAAAGGGAAGCAACTCTTTCATGAAGAATTTTTTGTCTTCACTAACAACCAAGATGAGTCTACTCTTGCCTTTGTTGAGCTGATTCTAGTAAGTTCATTTAAGGGGAATGGGAACTATTTCAGGGGAGTCAACCCCTTCAAAAGTATTTTTGTCTCCCATGTCAATAGCGGTCAATTCTTAAAGGAAAGAATTTGCTCCTGAGGAGCAAATTCTTTCCTTTAAGAGTAGAGTAGACCCCTTTTTCAGTGGGACAGGGCTTATAGAAAAGTGAACAGTAAGTCCCGAAAGTTGTCTCCCTTTCAAAAATGGCAGAAAAATCTGCCAGGTGTTCCCACTCCCCTTAAGAGTAGAGTACTAGACCCTTCATTCAGGGGGAACCAGTTTATGGATAAGCAAACAGTGTCTTGAAAGTTGTCTGCCTCCAAAAATGGCCAAACCTGTTAGGTGTATTCATTTTAGTTAAGCAGACATGCCATAAAGATCCTAAAAATTTGGACACCTTGAGGACTTGTTGTTATTCTCCTAAAATTTTAACAAATTTGTTTCTTGATCCAGCAAGAAGTCCAAAAGGTGCAGATGGAATGGCAAACAGTGTAGACCCTGATCAGACTGCTCCTTCAGGAGCAGTCTGATCTGGGTCTGCACAGTTTGCACAGTTTGCTTAAGCCTATCTGTCCCAATACTTAGGATCATTACGGTAAGGATTAAAACGATGCACATTATACAGAGGCTCACATTCTTAAGTTTTACAGTCATCATTTGTTTATAATTTCCCCATGT
This sequence comes from Lucinisca nassula, assembly GCA_963580285.1. Lineage (NCBI taxonomy): Eukaryota > Metazoa > Mollusca > Bivalvia > Lucinida > Lucinidae > Lucinisca > Lucinisca nassula. The sequence continues at coordinate 253,661 of CAUZLF010000480.1, read as the reverse complement.
TCATCTCTCACTGGTTCACGTTCAGGCAGAGAGAAATCAATGCCCCTTGGGGGAGGGAGCTCAGGTATAGCATGGGGACGATAATATTGGGCGCAGTTCCAGGTATGATGAAAAGTAGAAGGGCTTTTAGGTCTGTAATGAAAATAGAAACATCAACGGTTCATTCAGATTCTGTACTAGAAAATTGACTCCGGATGGTAACACACCTTCTTTCTGTGTGGGGCGTCTCCTCTGTAATTCTGGACACACTGACTGCTAATCATGATTAGCAGCTGACATTTTCACAGAACAGTTTTCTTATTTTTTCAGAAAAAATAAGCCACGCCAGCAAATGATTCACAAGTACACCACAACCTCTTTATAAAACGGCTCATTACAACACAGTTATGGATATAACAGGGTTTCAAGATGGATCCAAAAAATGTAAATAGATTATATAGAAAAATGACCATAAATGGTCATTTTTCTATACAATCTACAAATTTTTGTTTGGATAGAACACAGTTGTTTAACTAACACGGTTTCTGCTTTGGATCTCATTAATAGTGTTATAAAGAGGTTTTAGTGTAATGTCAAGTCTTCTTAAATATGAAATATATTAAAAAAAAAAACATTAATGAGCTCATTCAGCCTACAATGGAATATTCTAGATCAGACAAAAATGTCTTTTATTTTTTTGGCTGCTTGTTTCACAGAAAATAAGGCTTTAAAAGTGAATCATCTGTTGAGCAGACTATTCATATGTTATGTCAAGCCAAAATTTGACAAGATTACTTAAATTTACTTTCATGATCAGTGCTTCACCCTTATCCTGCTGTATACAACAACCTCTACCTTTGCAAACAGTGGAGATGCAGATCAGGGGCCAGTTGTTCAAAGCATCGTTAACTTAACGAGCTCGTTAGTGGTCATATTGTTAACTGTTCTAGGAAGAACAATATCGAAAATTTTGTTATTTTTGCTAAAAAAATGTGAGCAGCTTTTGCATCCACAAAAGCTGCTCACTTTTTTTCAGCAAAAATATTAGCATATTTGCCATATTTAATGATCAAAGTTTTAACGATACGTTAACTAATGACGTCGTTAGTTTTGAACAACTGGCCCCAGATGGCTTCTGAAGAAACCATCTGATCAGGATCTATGCTGTTTTTCATGCAGTTTGTTAACTGAATGAATACATTAGATATGAAAATCTGACCCAAACAACAATGAATGTTTCTCTAATATACAAGAAAACATAACAAGATCAATCTTGCTCAATTACACTCTTGCACAGGCTTCTAGAAAAGACTGATGTAAGACCTTTACCCTTATCCTGCTGTTCACGACAACCCCTATCTTTGCAAACAGTGTAGATCCAGATCAGATGGCTTCTGAAGAAGCCATCTGATCAGGATCTACACTGTTTGACATTCAGTTTAAGAATTTGTAGGAGTAAATTACCCAGTTCATCAAGTAATTTGATTGGTTCAAAGTCAGAAATGGGTGTGGCTAAATTGAATATTCAGCAGGAGAAGGGTTAAAACTGTTAAAGTGTTAATCCTATTACCGAACCCTCAGTTTGATGAATATACATGTAACAAGATGCTAAACTCCTCCCTGATTTTCAGCCATTTGTGTTGCATGATTTCAATTTTTAGAAGCAGTATGGAAAACTGTTTCTTGCACACCAGATACGGAAATCCAGTTTTACCTTGGGACAGAAATTCTGTTCTTACCCTGGTGTTCTTACCCAGGGACAGGGTAAAATGCACTGGTTGAATATGACCTCATATGCGTGGTCGTTAACGTTGACATCACAGCATGTTACGTGACATCACTAAACATTACTGTAGTGTCATCAAAATATGGCAGACGTCGGCAATTATTAAAAATCCCTGCTCAGAAAAGGAAGGTATGCAAGAAAAAGAGAATCCTACTTGGGTGTGAGGAGTGGATAGAAAAATCTGTCCCTCGGGATCACTGTTTAGCATCACTCGGTAAGCCTCGTGATGCTGGACAGTGACCCTCAGAACGGATTTTTCCATCCACCCCTGACACCCATGGTCCACCCCTGACACCCATGTAAGGTTCTCATAATAAACCCTGATCAAATGGCTTCTGAGAAGCCATCTGATCTGGAGCTATACTGTTTTCAAAAAAGATATATCCAGGTTCTGCATAGTGAAAGCCGGTTATTGTATTTTCCAAATGTACTTGCAAACAGTGCAAACCCAGATCAGACACTGAAGAATGTATGGTCTCAGGGTCTTCACTGCCTACAACCAAACTGTCATCCAGTCAATTTTGATACAACTTTGGGTGGCAAATTGTACTTGCTCAAATTTTAGAACAAGTATGGTATAGAGTTCAGGGGCCAGTTGTTCAAAACGAATGACGTCGTTAGTTAACGTATCGTTAAAACTTTGATCATTAAATATGGCAAATATGTTAATATTTTTGCTGAAAAAATGTGAGCAGCTTTTGCGGATGCAAAAGCTGCTCACATTTTTTCAGCAAAAATAACAAAATTTTCGATATTGTACTTCCTAGAACAGTTAACAATATGACCACTAACGAGCTCGTTAAGCTAACAATGCTTTGAACAACTGGCCCCAGGTGTCCAAATACATAGGATTAACTGGATACTTCCATTGCTATATGATGGACAAGTCCATTTGTCATATAAGTGGTGTCAGGCCTATTTTTTCATTTTTATTCTATTTTTGACAAAAATTCTGTTAGCAAATAGTGCAGGCCCTGATCAGACGCCATGTTCTGCGTCTGATCTGAGCCTGCACTGTTTGCCAAGGTACCCCCTTAGGTGTTTCCCATGTACAATGAGTTAATTTGGTAATAAAAACTTTGTCCTGTAAAATTGCTACAAAGCTATGGCCTAAACATCGGTTGATGTCTTGCAAAAAATTTGGACTTACAGAAATAAAAAAGATACACTGAAAGGTGCTGCTTTATAGAATCACATAGGCTGGGTGTCTCCAGGTTTTATAAAAGCTGAATAAGACAAAATAGTTCTGTCAAACTACACCAAAAATAGAGATGAAAAAACCCTCTTTTGACTTCTAACATCCATCTGCTTTCTGAAAGAGATACACCCCAAACTTTTTATAAAACTTGATGGGTTCCAAAGCTGAAAACTTGTTAACCCATTGTATAATAATGGACTCTTCCATTACTATATGCTGGACAAGTCCATTTGTCATATTAGGGGTGTCAGGCCTATTTTTTCACTTTTATTCTATTTTTGACAGAATATTCTGTAAGCAAATAGTGCAGGCCCTGACCAGATGTCTCATTTTGCGTCATCTGATCTGGGCCTGCACTGTTTGCCAAGCTACCTCTTTAGGGGCTTCTCGCATGCAATGGGTTACCGTAATTCAACAGAGCAATTTATCATCACTTTTTCCATGTGCATGTAATCTACCTTATTTCCCCAATATATTCGGGCAAACAGTGTTGACCCAGATGGGATGCCGAGTACTGCTTCTCATCAGGGTCTATACTGTTTGCCACTCATCCTGCTATTCTTAGACCAACATTGGATAAGAAATTGTACTTGTTCAAATGGAAGGAAGTTGAAGTATTTAAATACAGTATACATTTTTGGGATACAGGATACAACCAAGTCATAACCAAATAACCAAAACTGTTTTTAACCCTTATCCTGCTGAATATTTAAATATGTCACACCCACTACTGATTATCCGCCAATCAGATTATTTGATGCAAATTATTGCAACAAATTCATAAACTGGATGGCAAACAATGAAGATCCTGATCAGATGGCTTCTTAAGAAGCCATCTGATCTGGATCTACATTGTTTCAAAGATAAGGCATATCCTGGCTCAGCAGGACAAGGGTTAATGAACAGTGTTAGAAAAAGGTTGCGGTGTATTATTGTTTTCTGAATGGAAATCATTTCCAGTTTCTGCAATAAAACTGTCCCTTCAATTTGCCTCTGTGGGACAGTGCTCCCTGTAAGAAAGCCCATGCTGATTTAAAAGAGTCTCAGCCCCCACCCCCATTCCCTTCCCCATAAAAGTGCATTTATTCCCCTTAATAACTTTCCTAACATTTTGTTTGTTATGCTGACAAAAAGCTGAATGGATAGTCTACCTGATTTTAAAGTCCAAGTCCATGACCCTGATAGTTCATGGTACAGAGGACCCTCCCTATAACGACAGTATTTATTCCCAAACAATTTGCCATTATAGCATATTAGCCGCTATAAAAAATCCCAATAAGGAGAAGTATAATATGTAATAAAGGTCATTTTCCCCTTAATTACTCCAAGAAACAAATGCTATGGACATTTGTTAGAATTGCCTCGTTGAGGCCAGGCGTGTGTGTGTGTGAATTCGGGTTAAACGTCGCTTTCAACAATTTTTCAGTCATATCACGATGGTGTCTGGTTGCGACAGGGAGCTCAATGCTCACTTTTATAGTGCTGCCTCACTGAAGTATCATGTCCCAGACACAGTACATGATGCCACACCCAGTCACATTATCCTGACACTGGGTCGACCAGTCCTAGCTCTACCCCGTGAGTGCCAAGGGAGGAGCAGCTAGTACCATTTTTAACGACTTTGGTATGTCGTGGCCGGAGATCGAACCCGTGACCTCCCATTCCCCGGAGCGGACACTCTACCAACTGAGCTATCGGGGCCGGTATTGAGGCGAGGCAATTCTAACAAATGTCCATGACATTTGTTTCTTGGAGTATTAAATAATTACAATCTTCTTGAATATCTCCATAATCTGTCTCATCTTGAACTTAGGATTGATTCGTTCCAATGAAACTGTCGTTATAATAAGTTTTGTCGTTACCGTATTCGCCCTAATAACCGTACCGTGCACTTAGTTTTTTCAAAATCGTGTCAACAAATCACGGTGAAAAATCTACCTAATTAGCGCACACTCGATGCAAAAACACTAGCTTTCGAGATGATGCATACTGATATTTAATGGGATGGAAAAGGATACTAAAGCATTGCCTTCACTGTTGAAGAAATAATGTTAGTTTTTTTATAGATTTACTGTGAGAGTGTCTAGTGGGAGGTTACTGTAAAGTGTACGCTTATGTATTTCCTTTTCAAAAATAGCTTAAGTGTGCGCTTATAGGAGCATGTGCGGTAATTAGGGCGAATACGGTATATTGAATGATGGTATAAAGAGGATTCACTGTACTTGAAAACTGGACCCAATTGTTCAAAGCCTCATTAGCTGAACAAGATCTTTGGTGATCAAAATCTAACTGTTTTAGCAAGTGCAATATACTGTAAAATTCATAAATTAAAACCACCTTTGGGACTGTTCAAAAGTGGTCTTAAAGACCACTTTTGAACAGTCCCAAAGGTGGTCCTTGACCAGAGGACCTTGTGGGCAGAAAACACAAAGACAGATTAAGTACACCCTTCAAAATAAGCTTTTTAAAGCAGAATTAGTCTTAATTTTAGGTGGTCTTAATAGTGGAATTTTACAGTATAATACTGAGGTATTTATGCTGAAAAATTAATAGGAGCCAGAGTTCTCGTTAACTCAAAATATGGAGTAATTTACTCCTATTTTTCATTTTCTGACTCAACTTTTTGGAAAGTCTCAACAGAAAATTATGGTTAAACTCCAACTATTTCTGGAGGACAGCATTATTACTCCAATTTTCATAATCCTAGTGAGAACCCTGGGAGCAAAAGCTACTCACACTTTTTCAGCATTTTATTTTTTTTGCCATAATAATTGGTTGAAATATTTATGTAAGGTAAGGTAATGACTCAATAAGCTTTGAACTGAGTCAATAACCAGGCCTCATACTGACCATGCTTTTCCATGCCTGAAAGGCCCGATTTTGCAGCTTCAACCCTTATCCTGCTGAACAAGACACAACTATTACCTTTGCAAACAGTGTAGATCCAGATCAGATGGCTTCTGAAGAAGCCATCTGATCAGGATCTACACTGTTTGTAATGGAGTTTGTGGAAATATCAAGTAATTTGGTTGACTTATAGTCAGAAATGTGTGTGGGTTAATTAATTTATTCAGCAGGGTATGAGTTATATACATTTTTTAAACAGACTATAGGTACAAAAATCAAAATCTAAAAACCTGAAATCAAGAAAAAAATCAAGCTCTAAAAGCCTGAAATCCTGCAAAATGCCTGAAAAATATGAGGCCTGAATAACTCAAACTTTTCTATTATCTTATCACAGTCTACCCTGCACTGTCTCCTTTTCCCCTCTGGGCTTCTCCAAACTTTCGGAAGAGTCTTTAAACCGAGGTCCCGTCTCTGTATGACCTTAGCTATTGGTGGGACTTAAAACTCAAACACTCACTCACTCTTCTTTTCCACTAGCATTTCTTATAACAAACATAAATGAATCAAAATTCTGACAACAAGGGTGCAGAACATAAACTGTTCAAAATTTTCGGCCAATCATTATTATGTCCACACGTAAACCAGCCTGAAAATTGGAAATTCAGAATATTCATATACACCAAACTCTTTATAACATTACTGGGTCCAAAGCAGAAACCGTGTCAGTGAAACAATTTTGTTGTATCCTGACCAAAAATGTACAGAAGATTTTCAAAGTTTTCCCTGTAAGTCTATGTAAAGCCAGTCCCAGGGCTATATTTGAACAATCTTGGTAGAAGTCCACTAGAAGCTTCATACCAAACATCAAAGACCTGGGCCATCTGGTTTCAGACATGAAGATTTTTTTTATGTAAGTCTATGTATAACCAGTGGGCCCCAGAGTGAAGCCATTTTTGACCCCAGGGCTTTTATTTGAACAATAGTGGTAGAGATCCACCAAATGAAGCTTCATACCAAAAAATATCAAAGACCTGGGCCTTGTGGTTTCAGACAAGAAGATTTTTCAAGGTTTTACCTTGTAAAGAATAACGTGGACCAGGGGTCGGGACCATTTTTGGCCCTAGGGCTGTAATTTCAACAATCTTGGTAGAGGTTCATTAGATGAAGCTTCATACCAAATATCAAAGACCTGGGCCTTCTGGCTTCAGTCAAGAAGATTCATAAAGGTTTTCTCTATACAGAAGAACTTCGATGGCTCGAACACCAATGGCACGTTTACCATGGCTGAGTCGAAGCAGATCTTGAGCCCTAGGAAAATCCTCTAAGAAGCAGTGGGGGATTTCGTCTTTTATCTTGCAAATGTATGCTGTGTGTACTCATTAGAATCACCTCAATGAGGTGATTCTAATGAGTACAAACAGCATACTTTTTCATAACTGAACACCAAAAAGATGTCCGAAAGTATACATGTATTATTCCTCTGGACAGTAACCCTCAGTGGCTCGAACTACTCTTGTCTCAAACAGATTTTCGAGGTCCCAAAGGTGTTTGAGCCATTTAAGTTTGACTGTATAAGCCTGTGTAAAATCAGTGGGCCCAGGGACGGGGCCATTTTTGGCCCCAGGGCTATAATTTGAATAATCTTGGAAGTGGTCCGCTAGATTAAGCTTTACACCAAATATCAAAGACCTGGGCCTTCTGGTTTCAGACAAGAGGATTTTTTAAAGGTTTCCCTATATAAACCAGTGGGCCCCGGCACTTATCAATTTTTGGTCCCTGGTCTTTAATTTGAACAATCTTGGTAGATGTCCACTAGCTTACTCTTCATACCAAATATCAAAGCACTGGGCCATCTGGTGTGGGGCAAAAAGATTTTTAAAGTTTTTTGTTAATTTTTCCCTATTTGTTGCCATGGAAACCAGAGTTCTGCATGGAATGGAATTCTTTGAATAGCTTTGAGAGAGGACCACCCAAAGACCATTTCTGCAAAGTTTGGTCAGAATCTGTTCAGTGCTTTAGGAGGAGATGTTGTTTGAAAAAATTGTGGATGGGCGGACAGATGGATGACAATGGCAATGGACGGTGACCGATCACAATAGCTGCCCCAGAGCCTTCAGCTCAGGTGAGCTAAAAACTTGTTTAAAATCTGATTTTCTTTGTGTTTTCTATAACCAGTGTCCTCTTGTAAGAGACAACCTATGGGACTATTCAAAAGTGGTCTTAAGACCACTGACCAGTTCCAAAGGGGTCTTATTATAGGAATTCTGCTGTATATATTTTCATGGGACGGAAGATCCCTGTTACAGATGTTCTGACACACTGCAGCCCATATTTAAATATACAACCTATTTATGGCAATTCAATCCTTCAACGCATTCTAGGTGCAATTTAGAACCAGAGGACAAATGGTCCTGAACTGCTCACCTGAGTGCTGAGTGTTTATGAAGCCATTTGGTTTCTGAGAAGATTTTTGAAGGTTTTTTTTACCATGGCAGCTGTCTTGGTCATGTGACTGGAACCATTTGAACAAACTTTTATTCCTCCATCCTATAAAGGCTTCTCATGAAATTTGCCCAGCTGTTTTTTTTTTTTTTTTGTGTGTGTGCTTTTTGCTTTTTTTTTAAATCTTATTTTGACATATGAGTGATCCTGGACTAAAGATAATGAGAAACATTTACCTTAACCAGTCATAAGACCTAAGTCATAGTAATTCATTTTCATTTCATTGTTTTGATAAGAAATTTGGTTACAAATGGCATAGTGGCTTCTGAGGAAAATGAGTTTTAATTTTCAAATCTTACTGACCTCGGACCAAGGTCAAGAAAAGACTTGACCTTGAATACTCATTTAGCTTACTGCATCAACCAATTTTCAGATCACAGGCTGCAATAGTTTCTGAAAAAAAAAAAGATTTGGACTTTTACACAAACAAAAGCCTATGAAACCAAATTTTACCTTGGCATAAACAAGGTCAAGATCATCCAGGGGGTCATCATTTGAGCTTGATTCCCCAAATGCTACATACCAACTTTCATGACAATCTGCACACTGGTTCCAGAGAAGATGTTTTTTTGAATGGTTTTTACCTTATATGGCCATGGCAGCCATCTTGGTCATGTCACCCAGACTCCACGAACAAACTTTCGTTCCCCCATCCCATGAATGCTCCACATGAAATCTGACTTCAATCAGCCCAGTGGTTTCAGAGGAGAAGATGTTTGAAAATGTTGCCACACATCAGAAAACAGACACTAGACAGACGACGGATCCTTGAAATACTATAAGCTCACCAATGAGCCTTTGGCTCAGGTGAACAAAAAGTTAAGTGCACAGTGCAGTAAGTGGATTGGTATATCACTCTAATAATCATGGATACTTACAATGGGTCATATGGCACCATGGGTTCCACCTCCACATAGCGATTCTGTAACAACACAGGTACTTCTGCATGCATCTGTCAAAATCACACCCAGTCTCCATAATTATATCACTGGAAAGGTTTCTATGGAAGCACCATCACCATGACAACACAGTCACTCTCTCACAATGAACAGAGGTCAAGGTCAGATGAAGCAGACTGCTTGATGAATGATGTGGGGTGGTTCTGACAGATGTATGCATTCTTAGATAACATTTATTTTATAACTTAAAAGATACATAGATTGAGACTCCTAACATTACTCGTATTACATGTGACACCTATTGTACGTTCAGTAACATGTGAAAAACAAAGAAAATATAGTTTTCTTTTATCAGTGAATTAGGTATTTTTTTCTTTGATCATGCAGCTCTACATTTTTTCTTTGATCAATCAATTATATACTTTTTTCTTTGAGTAATCCATGCTATACATGTACTTTTTTGTTATTTATAGCAACTGTATGCAGCTTTTTGTCATTTATCACACTTTACAACCTGCCAAATGTAGCCACATTCATTTGACTGTATCAGAATCAGATACAGAATGGACTGTACTATGTCTCGCTAAATGTAGATACTTTCTTGCAAAATGCAGATGCTACATGTATATTCTTTGCTTTGGATTTACTTGCTTTCCATATGAATATATTGTACTACAATTTATTGGATAAAATGCTGTTAAAACTTAAGACTTTCATTTTATACAATTTTTCTTTTCAGCACATTTTTAAAAGAAAGCCAGCCCATGAGAAAAGGCTACCAATTAGAAAGGTGACCAGCAAATGCTCAGGTGATTCTTTGCATAAGAACGATCCTGCCAGAGTGTTTGCTGCTTGCAGTACTGTAGAGGAGAGCTTAAGGTACCCTAATGATCTTAAGTATTTGGCCAGACAAGCCTAAGCAAACAGTGCAGACCCAGATCAGACTGCTCCTGAAGGTGCAGTCTGATCATGGTCTACACTGTTTGCTATTCTGTCTGCACCTTTTGGACCCCTTGCTGGATCATGAAACAAATTTGTTAAAATTTTAGGAGTGTTACAACAAGTCCTCAATTTTAAATAAGTCCTCAATCCTGAATTTTTATGACTTTTATAGTAGTTTCATGCAATAAGTAATGCATCTAGCCTTATTACCTGGCTGCACATGCTGATCTGACAAAGAACATAAGTCAAGGTATGAAGAGCTCTTTTCTCATGCGTTGCCTCATCATATTTTAGTTTTGTGATAAATCTTAAGGTGAAAGGTTACACCTGAATAAGTGGGATCTTTTCTTCTTTTTGAAATAGGAAGTGTTCTTCCTGATCTCAATTGGGGCCACTTTTAAATGAAAGAGGGGCAAATTCTTTCCTTTAAAAGTGGTCTCCTAGAAAACTGAAGTACCATAATGATCCTAAGTATTGGGACAGCTAGGCCTAAGCAAACAGTGCAGACCCAGATCAGACTGCTCCTGAAGGAGCAGTCTGATCAGGGTCTACACTGTTTGCCATTCCATCTTCACTTTTTGGCCTCCTTGCTGGATTATGAAACAAATTTGTTAAAATTTTAAAGAACTACAGCAAGTAAACATAGTGTCCGAATTTTTAGGATTTTCATGGTGTATCATTTTAAGCACAAAGGACTTCCCTTGAAGGTGTAACCAGCCCCCTTAAAAGGGGCTAAATCACTAAAACTGTGATGGTTAGAAATATTTGATATTAAGTTTGTGTTAACACTAAAGCAAACTGTGAAGCTACGTGATGCATGTTTTACATGGTAGATGATTGAATTCCTAATATAACTTGATATGATCTGTACAGATTCTAGGCAGTTTAGTTTTGGAGTTTAATAGCCCATTCAACACTATTTCGTCTCTGTCAGGTGGGTCAGTTTGCTTAGCCACACTTTTCCTGGGCAGATTTATGTATATATATATATATCGTATTCGACCTATTTACCGCACATGCTCCTATAAGCGCACACCCAAGCTTTTTCTGGAAAAAATACACAGGCGCACACTTTACAGTAACATCCCAACAAATTCATATTGAGTTTTGCTGCATCTTTGACCCTTGACCCAGACAATCATATGTATATGTGGTGAATCACTATGCTGAAATTCAACTCCATAAAATAATCATATCGGAAGCCTTTTTTTCGTATTTTTTTCGTATTGAGTGTGCGCTTATTAGGTAGATTTTTCACCACAATATTTCCATACAATTGTGAAAAAACTAAGCGCACAGTGCGGTAAATAGGTCGAATACGGTACATATATACATGTATATATAAGCAGTTAACAAGTACAGTGTGCATGTATATTCTTTTGCCAGAAACTGACATCTGGTCTTCTTGAATCAGCAGTGGTGGTTTATACTGTAATGTTCATAGGTTTGCCCAATCTTTGTCAAGGAATCGTGTGCACTGTGTTTTAGAAATTTTCAAAAGTGATTTGACAGTCAAGATCACTGAATTGAAAACTGGAACTGTAATGCAGATATGACATGAATATTTGTTATTAATTACTGTGATAACATATGGCTGTGAAAATGTTAGTTCCCTCTCTCACAGTGACAAGACAAGCTAGCAGAACTACTTCAACAAACAAATACTGCAACCTAATGAACAACGTAACATTTAATGATAACTTTGGCAGTAAAATAGCCAAAACAGGATATTTTATGCATACAACAGAAAAATTTATAGAAAACCTCCCTGTTATCCGTCTGAAAATCACTTATCTTGAAGTAAAGAATATGCTCTCTCTGGAGCACATTTAGCTAACCTTAAAGTTAGAACTAGCCCCAGAGGAAGCACATTCTTTCCCTCAATCCTTATCCCACTGTTCGCGACAACCCCTACCTTTGCAAACAATGTAGAGCCAGATCAGATAGCCATCTGATCAGGATCTACACTGTCTGACATTCAGTTTGTGAATTTGTAGGAATAAGTTACATCAAGTAATCTGATTGGTTCAAAGTCAGAAATGGGTGTGGCTAAGTTAATTATTCAGTGGGATAAGGGTTAAGAAGCCCTCCAAGCAATAGTTTTATGTCTTCATTACTCCAGATAAGAAGAAATTAGGATATTTAAGGGATAATTTTCCATATTTCTATTTGGAAACATATGTTCTGAGCAACAAGTACCCACAACATGTGTCAATGGAAGGCTAAGAAAAATTATTTTTGAATTATTTTATTACTCCTAATTATATTGTTCTTTTCCAGTATGCATAATGAGAGGAAATAAATTTGTATTGTTCTTTTCCAGTATGCATAGTGAGAGGAAATAATATGGCTTTGTTCTTTTCCAGTATGCATAATGGCAGCAAACAGAATTTTGTTCTTTTCCAGTATGCATAATGAAAGCAAATAAAATTGTATTGTTCTTTTCTAGTATGCATAATGACAGCAAATAATATGTTTTTGTTCTTTTCCAGTATGCATAATGGCAGCAAACAGAATTTTGTTCTTTTCCAGTATGCATAATGAGAGCAAATAAAATTGTATTGTTCTTTTCCAGTATGCATAGTGAGAGGCAATAAAATTGAATTGTTCTTATCCAGTATGCATGAAAACAGCAAATAAAATTTTGTTCTTTTCCAGTATGCATAATGGCAGCAAACAGAATTTTGTTCTTTTCTAGTATGCATAATGAGAGCAAATAAAATTGTATTGTTCTTTTCAAGTATGCATAATGAGAGCAAACAAAATTTTGTTCTTTTCCAGTATGCATAACGAGAGCAAAATAAAATTGTATTGTTCTTTTCCAGTATGCATGAGAGCAAATAAAATTGTGTTGTTCTTTTCAAGGCAAATAAAATCATAATGTTCATCTCCAATATGCATAATAAAAAGAGCAAATAAATAATAGGAGTTTCTCCAGTATGCATAATGAGTACTGCACCTTACTCCAGATGAGGAGGAGTATCTGAGATATGTTTGGTTGGTTTGAGGTTTAACGTTCCCAGCAACACTGTATATGTTATTTTGGTGACATTGGGACTTTTACCTGACATTGAGATGAAATGAAATCTCAAGCCCTGTTGCCCAATGAAACCAATAGGGTATATAAGCATGGACAGTTCGACTCGCACCGCTTTGAGTGGGCAGGCTTCATTCCTCTAAGAGGTTTACCAGTACTTGTGTGCAGTTGGTTTCAGCTCATGCAGCCCATCTATTTCTTCAAGCCCGATGGGTGGGGGCCAGTATCTGAGATAATTTAGGGATAATTTTTCTTTCTTCTCCATTAAACTCTAACAAATACCTACATCATAACAAAAAAGAAGAAAAATTATCTGTCATATCCTCGTTACTCTTCCACATCAGGAGCTTTTACCTAGCAGTACTTCTAGTGCGACTGATAATCAAACAATACACAACTATGAGATTCAACCAAATGTTTGTGGAGTGTAACATTTGTTGCAGCCCAAGGTCAATGTAAATGGCCAATGCAAAGTAGGGACTGTTTACAATGACCTCAGCTGCAAAAAAGCATTTTGAAGCATATACAATGTAGATAATATGTTATAAAGAATTTGTTAGTAACTTTCACTAAAGGCTGCAACAAATGTTAAATGGCAAACAAAATATTGGTTGACTGTTATTATTTCACACTCAAAATTAATTTTGAATCCATTAAATTCAAGGGTAACAACTTTGCAACAGTTTGTATAGGCATCCATTTTCTATAGGCAACCATTTTGGTATTGGGTGTGCAATTATATGCATTACACTTTGTTAACTATATATCCCTAGCAACAGACAGTATGACATGGTTGTATTAAAATTGTGCCAACAAGCTGGTGATAAATGTGATAAACAGTGAAATATATGTACATGTATTATGTGAGATTAATGCCAACTCCTACAGAATCCATCTTACTAGCCTTAGCAGCTCAAACTTTCTTAGTTATAAAGAAACTGAAGTGAAAGTCTGTGAAAAAATTTCACTGTGTACAAAACTTTTTAATGGGCTGACAGAGTTAAACAAAAAAAAAATGCATAATCATGACCCTTTAAATTACACGCAGACAGCTTGCAAGGTAAATATCCACCCCACCAACCCCTATCAGTAAAATCAGATCATGTGATCATTTATGAAAAATGTAAAATTTCTGCCTGACCCAAAAAGCAGACATGGCCACTCGTGTAACTTAAGAAACTTAAAAAAAACAGTGCTTTAACTCTTCAGGCAATAAATGTTATGCAGATGCCATTTCAAAGGGTTTTTTTTCTTCTTTTTTCTGTCAAAATAAGGCTCGACTTTACATTTCATGAAATGTCCAGTTTTGTTTTCTCTGAAAAATGATTTTAGAAACTAAAACTGTTGTCTGCTCTAAAAATTTCTGTGGTGCTTCAAGGGATAATCAAAGTCTTTGGGTTAGTACTAACCTGTAGAATGAAAACAGAGAAAGATACACCATTCTTTTTTTTTTCTCTCTATTTCTGGATATTTCTTTGCCTCTCATTAGGAAAACATGGCCGTGTGAAATAATGGCGTCCAACATGGTGTCAGAAGTTACATATATTAGATAAAAATGATAACATCTTTCTAATTTCTGCTTTCGGCATAGATTGTGGGTGCTCGTTAGAACCGCCTCACTGAGGCGGTTCTAACGAGTACCCACAATCTATGGTTTGGAGCAAAAATAAGGCAGATAATGTTTACCCCCTTACACCCCACTTTTCCCTATATAAAATGGGGTTTAGAGGGGTCTTCGTTTCACGGACTTGTTATCGTGATGTACTAAAATCTATGTTTGCCACTATGTAATAATCTACTTACCAATCTTGGAGTTAAAGCTGCTACAGTCACTCAGAATTTCTTTGGTTTAGACCAAAACCACTAATTTTCTGACAGTGATAGTCAGTAACTGACAGAGACTGTTTCAAACTTTTGTGTTTGAAATAAGTAATGTTGTTTTGAAGCATTTCTATCAGCTGTACCTTATTTTGACAGGGAGATTATTTCATGTCCATTCATGTGTCTTGCATGGGAATGAGTATGGTCAGCCAAATTACACTGAGCACTGTGGTTAAGGGGCAAATCATCAGACTTGGAGATGAAAAGATATCTGGTTTGATCCCCAAGTGTTTTGACCAATGGTATAGATTGATCTTACAGGCAGCCCATTTGGTCCTTTCTGTGGGTATCTATCATGTTGCTAATCCTTTTTTTTTTTTAAATTCATTAACCAGCCTTAAGTCAGAGGGAAATTGCTACTAGACAAATGGAAACATTAAGTTGCATCTTCTTTATATCATATTACCATTGACTAACTGATAACAAAAATGCAAGGCTATAATGCAAGTAGTTGTGAAGGCAACCATGTCCATCAGATTCTTTTGTGCACAGATCCTACACAACATAAATGTATTGTTCTTTAGCAAATCCCGTTTAGGGGATAGCTGTAATGAAAATTGTCATTTGAGAAGGTATATCAGTGGTTTTATGGTTGTATATTTTGTTTTACAGCAAAGTAGAGCTGTAAAAAAATGTCAGTGTAAAGCCAGCAGTTTACCTCCCCATATGACAATTTTAATACCAGATTGAGTGCTTCTTTTTGTTTTGTTTTAAATACATCAAGTTTCGAGAGAAGGACTGTTTTTATCCTACACAACAGCTGCACACCGAGTTTTATTTGTTGTCTTCAGTTAAGGGAATTGTGTAAAGTGACAGGAAAAGGACTGTTGGTCCTCTTCTGCTGTTAAACTTGTTGCCAATTTTCCCTCTTATATTAGAAACCTTTCCAGCAATTAACAACATAGCATAACATTAATACTGTTTACAAATCAGTTTTTAACCCTTGTCCAACTGAACCACAATAACCCCTACCTTTGCAAAGTGTGA
This sequence comes from Lucinisca nassula, assembly GCA_963580285.1. Classification (NCBI taxonomy): domain Eukaryota; kingdom Metazoa; phylum Mollusca; class Bivalvia; order Lucinida; family Lucinidae; genus Lucinisca; species Lucinisca nassula. Next base: position 237,603 of record CAUZLF010000480.1, on the reverse strand, counting down.
TGGGGACATCAAACCTCAACACAAATAAACAAAACATTTGCAAACAGTACATCCAGATCAGATGGTTTCTTCATGGCTTCTGAAGAAGCCATCTGATCAGGATCTACACTATTTGTCCTTCAGTTAATGAATTTAATTTAATTTTTATATCAAGTGATACTATTGGTTGGTAATAAAAAATAGGTGTGGTAAAATTAATTTATTCAGCAGGACAAGTGTCAAGAAACAAATGGATACTACTTCCACATGGATGCAGTCATTACTCCAGATAAGGAATAACTAGGATACTTAGCAATCATTGTTGTGCCTGATGTAAGCATGGCAAGATAAAGGAGACCAGTTTTCTGCATGTTCGTCCGTCCGTCAACAGCTGTGACTACCCTAGCGTTCACCTGAATGTTTAAGTCCACACAGGTTGTGGAATTTTAGTTTTTCTTATTTCTTGTAAGAAATATACATGTATGTTAAGGGTACTTGTTACAATGATTCTAAAAAGATCCCACATTTGTTTTGTTCGTTTGTTTGTACCGGAGTTTAACGGCCCGGTCAACACAATTTTGGGACATTTTTGAGCCGGTCAGTTTACCTATCCACAATTTTGCTGGGCAGGCTTATATGTAAGCGGTTAACCAGTACAGTGCACATTCTATTGCCAGAAACTGACAGCTTCCCTTCTGGAATCAGCGGAAGGGAGAAAATGGCCATAGAAAAGATTTCATGATCAATCTTCACGAAAGAATGTCGCCAACCCTGGCAGGTATTGAGCCCGCGTCCTCCTGATCACCAGTCAGACGCACATCTGACTGAGCTACCGAGGCTTGTTGCAATGAAGAAATAAGAAAAAGTTATCCAAAAATTATCAACATTACCATAATAATCCAAAGTATTGATACATACAGGCCTAAGCAAACCCAGATCAGACTGTTCCTGAAGGAGTTGTCTGATCAGGGTCTACACTATTTGCCATTCCATGAATTTTAGGAGAATTACAGCAAGTCATCAAGGTGTCAGATTTTTACATTACTCCACCTTATCTGGGGCTTCAGCAACCAATAATTCTTCAGGTGAATCAATACACTGCTAGTGATCCTCCAATCTCACCTCTTAGTACAAAATGTATATGTATCAATACATGGACATTAAACTTAGACATTCATAATTGTCCTCTCCAGTCTGAATAGGTATCCATATATTTGCTGGTATGTAAACACCATTTTAACATTAATAACCAGACAGTCAAGCCTGCATCCAGACAAGACTGGAGAGATAGATCATTTCAGTCTTTGTTGTTTGCGATTCCAATGGTTATCATCATCATCATCATCATCAGATTTTTATTAACATGCAGGTACAGGGGCAACATCCACATAAGTGGGCCCCCTTCCAGGCAGCTGCCTGCTGCATGCATGGCAGATCTTGCACCAGATCTCCAGGTGTGTCTATCATGAGCTTCGATAACTGTGAGCTTCCACCCTCTGCTATTTCTCTTTGTATGATATGTTTTTTTGTATTCGTTTACATACGAGCCAAGTCAAGAAAAGTATGTCTTTGGCCAAGTTTACCAGTAAAGATTCGGATGGCTAAGCAGTAGAATCAGAGTCGTCCCCATGCACTTTATGTAGGTTATTGACTTTATATCATATGGCAAAGGATGTATGGGCTTGAGAGTGTGTCTCCACCATATGAACAAGTGCTGTGGAGCAAATTCTTCCCTTAAGGGGAATGGAAACACTGGACAGATTTTTCTGCCATTTTTCAAATGGTGACAACTTTTGGGCCTTCCTGCTTGTTTTTCTGTAAGTCCTGTCGCACTCAAAAAGGTGTCTACTCTTAAAGGAAAGAATTTGCTCCTTAGGAGCAAATTCTTTCCTTTAAGAGTTGACCCCTATTGACATGGGAGACAAAATACTTTTGCAGGAGTTGCCTCCCTTGAAGGTGTTCCCATTCCCTTTAAGGGGTTGACCCCTATTGATAAGCAAGACAAAAATATTCTTAAAAGGACTGGTGTATAAGTTTGCCTTGTGCTGCAGTAAGTTGTCAATAATATCTTAAGTCAGATTCATTTGTGCTAATAGGAAATTATTGTTACATTTGTTGCACAGTATTTTCCAAGTTTGTCCTAGAGCTTTGAGACTTAGCTGCATTTCTGATAGTGGGCTTTCAAAGGGAGACCATTCTAAGTTAATTTACTTTTCCAAATCAGTTAAACCTGTGTTAAGGAGGCACCTATGAGAAAGCCAGAAAAAATGACTGCTGAAGACAGATGCTTGCTAAACACAGGTGAGCTTCTACATAAAGTGTACGAGCCTAACTCGGACAGTTCTGACGGCTGTTTCAAACTCATTTTTCAGTCCCTGGGCAACAGTTTCCATAACAGCTTATATTAACCTTTTTTGTACCAAATAGAATCTTCCTCCTTATATATAGTAGGAGTTCATTTCAAAATTTAGGGGTTTCAGGTTGTGTTTTCTTCAAAATTTATTCGAGAAATGGCTGACTTTTTGCAAACAGTGTAGGCCCTGATCAGACGCACTGTTTGCCAAGCTACCCCTTTAGGGGTATCTGGTACTGAACGGGTTAATATACTTAGGATAAGTTTGTTTTATCTTGAAAATGTATGTTGTGTGTACTCTATGAGGCAATTCTTATGAGTGCACTCAACATATCTTTTAGTTTACTGTACTCAAATCAAAAGGATATTCCCTATTATGCCCTTTAACCCTGAGGGGCTTGAATTACCCCTGTCTCTAACAAATTTTCATGGTCCCAAAGGTATGCCAGCCACTGAACTACTGTATTTGCCTTTTGATGGAACTACAAAACTGACCATTCAATACAGGTGATTGTTTAACAGAGCTGGCCTTAAAAACAGTTTTCACAAATGGCTACCAATGGTATTCCTAAAGATTATCAACTCCCACAGAAAAAGCACTCAGTCACCCATCCCTACCCAACAAAATATATGCGCTTTTCACTGAAGCCAATGCACTTTTCACTGAAGCCAAAATCTTTCCATTAAGAACAGCAGCCCTTTGAAAATGGAGTAATGCTCATGGTGGTCTTCTAGGTATGGGTGGTTATTCATATTAAGAAAATGGCTATATCTAAGAGGGTGAAGACTCTTCTGAAAATATTTTTGCCTCCCTAAGCCTTAATGGTCTACTTTTAAAGGAAAGAATTTGCTCCTCGGGAGCAAATTCTTTCCTTTAATAGTAGACCTTATTTTGGAGGAAGCTCAATATACAGAAATGCCACTTTGAAGTGATCAAGGATGTCTCCCTTGAAAAAAAAAGCATAAAATAAGGGTGTCTTCCTTTTTTGGTATGAGTTTAACCCATTTTGTACCAGAAACCCCACAAAAGGGGTAGTTGGCAAACAGTGCAGGCCCAGATCAGACGCCGCAGAATGTGGCGTCTGATCAGGTCCTCCACTGTTTGCAAAAAGTTCAGCCATTTTCCAAATCAATTTTGAAGAAAACACAACCTGACACCCCTAAATTTTGAAATGGACTCCTGCTTTATATAAGGAGGAAGATTCCATTTGGTACAAAAAGGGTTAAGAGTGGTAAGAAAAGAAAGAACCATACTGAAACTGAGGGTGGTGGTGCCTGGATTATTGTTGTCGGGTTCTGGGTTGGGACCTGCTGCTGGGGCCTGTTGCGTTCCATGGCAAGGAGTAGTTTAAGGTCGTCCATATCTCGCTGCAGACCATACATCTTATTTAGATGATCTTTTTGTAGCCTCCGTAACTCTGCTTCAAGCTCATCTGCAGTGATACAAAAATAACTCGAAATTAATTTTGTTGAGTTATAAATTAGTACATGTTAATTATTCTGATTAACAGACAAAAATTAAAAATTGAGCGAATTTTGACTATTTGTTAGTAAGCTATTCAGATTCAGGCTCCTAAATTACATTATGAAACAATTTTTTGAGATTGTCTTCATAATTTTTTTTTCTCTTTTTTTTGTACCATTGCCTCATCTTAATCTTATGGATTGTTTGCTTGACTTTTTGAAATCTACAATTTTATCATTTCTATCTGTACAACTGTGTTGTAACAAAGGTGGGTTAAATAGAAAATATCACCGAAAGTCGAGAGTCCTTTAAAGCATGGACCTGAGGGCAAAAGTTGATTTTTGACAAATACACGTGAAAATTGATCAAACCAAGTCATCGAAGCCCATTCGACAGAGGCCATTTTTCTGAGTATTAGGATACAACATTGTTGGGGGCCATCCTTTAGCCCGTAAAGTGCAGTCCAATTTTAGAGCAGACAGAAATTCATTTTTTAAATTAAATTTTAAATTTTTTTAAATTTCAATGAAAATAAGGTCTGGCATTACTTGGTGAGCAAGGACAATATAACATATAAACCGTTTGCTAGAGAGACAACTGTTTTATTATTTTAGAGAAAATAAGATCTAACCCATAAGACGCTGCTTTGTCATCTGCCGGTTACTTCAAAACTAATTTTTGCCAACAGTGTAGACCCAGATCAGACTGCTCCTCTAGGAGCAGTCTGATCTGGGCCCACACTGTTTACCTGTATGCAAAAATATTATTAAAAAGTTTGCAATAAGATTTAGCAGCCGACATAAGCAGCCGACATTTTCAGATGCAGTTTTTCATGGTATTTTAACATTAGATGTGAACTGTCTGTTGGATAAGACTTGACAGTAGATGTGAATTGTCAAGCCTTATCCAATGGATGATTCACATGCAATGTCAAGCCTTATATTTCCTGTGATAAACAAAAACAAAATATTTGAAATGTCTTGACTGGTAGTTTAAGGGTTGAAGAGTTCTATTCAAAAGACACCCAAACTGAATCGGTCAAAGTTTACGAGTAATTTGACAGTGCCAAATCTGACAGACTGATTACAGGAACCGGGCATAAAAGATGGTCAAAAATGCAGAACTGCAGGCAAAAACAATAGTGCAAAGACACATGAAAAAATGACACTACAAAGTGCATTAACTTCAGCCAAGTGTCAGATGAGACGTTAACAATTTTGAACAGTATATATATTTCAGTATATTGAATTTATTCAATGCACATTCAAATGCAAAACAGTTCAATTCATTCACTGCAAAGATATTAATTTGAATTTTCATAAAACATCTTTTATACCTATTTAACAGACAAACCCTTGCCCTTTTCATGCATTTTACAGCATCTGAATAGTATTATCATTTAAATTGAATAAAATTTTTTAATCCCATTAAAATCAATAAGAATGACTTATATTTACCCTTTCAACCCTTGTAGACGAGTAAGGATACATGAATTATGAAAACAGTGTAGATCCAGATGAGACGGCTCATAATGAGCCGTCTCATCAAGATCTACACTGTTTGCCGTAGTTCTGTTTCCAATTTTTGACAAAAATCACCGTTTACAAGAATGACTGTGCAAGGATGGGACCACTTCAGAAGCGCTGGAGAGAAAGGATGAAAGTGGTTGTTTACTTATTGCTTATTCCATAATAACTCTATTCATGGGTAGTGTTACTTGGAGACAAGCATTTGAATCAGGTATTCAGGGGAAACACTAGATAAACTAAATCCATTCACAGCGGAATGTATACCAAATTGCTTTAAATCAACATGTTTTAAAGTCACAAAAAAGGAAGCCAAAATCCAGTTGAGGTTGAAAACTGGTTTCAACTTTACTATATGAAATCTGATGTTCTTTTCTACCCAATAGAAATCTCTCGCCTTACGCATAGCATTATCTGGTCTGTATTGAAAGGGCAGAGTTCACTTTGAAATTTAAAGATCACAGATTGAGTTATTAATAGTAATTTACATAGAAAATGGCTGAACTTTTTGCTAACAGTGAAGACCTTGATCAGACACTATGTTCTGTAGCATCCAATCTGGGCTGCACTAATACCAACATCCTGTTTTGGGGCTTTCCAACTGAAATTGGTAAAAAGACACAAAAAGGGAGCCTAAATTCAGTTGAGGTTGAAAATCAGTTTTAAGTTGAGGTTGAAAATCAGTTTCAACTTTCTCAAAGTTTACTTTCTTCTTTTCATGAGTAAAATATAACAAAACAAGTGAGTACAAAAAATAAATATGATATTACTTAAGTTGATCTTTTGCTAAATATTTTCTGTAGAAAACAAGAAAACTTTTTAATACAACAAAAATCACTGCAGTGAGCTGAAAGAGAGGTAGCAGGTTACCAACAACCAAATTTGATGAGAACATATCTATGCAATATATAGATGATCTCAGTGGTATTTTCATAAAATTTGAGGCTAGTCATGAGAAAACCTGTAATCTGGGTTTTGACCAGGTTAGACTATAAGAATCTGATATGGGGTTCTGTTGTAGATGAGCGTTTCCAACCCAAGGGATGACCATGCTGAGCGGAACCGAAGCTACGCCGAGGTTCAGCTCAGCACGGTCATCCCGAGGGTTGGAAACGCCCATCTACAACAGAACCCCATATTGGATTCTTTTTCTTGCACAACACCTCCGGTTAGTTTTGGCAGCTCGCACATGTATATTTGTTTACAAAATACAAGTAGTGCGGAAGTAGTTCCAGCAGTTGAATAGAATTGAAGCGCATTTATGTTAGTTGCCTGGGTCGGAACACCAGGGTCAGAACATAAATTTCTATCCCAGGGTAAAATCACGGATTTCCTTGTCTGGTGTGCAAGAAATAATATGGTCTGCTCAGCTACTCAGAGTAACCAGATTCTTGATATATCCATTACAACACACCTGTGTGACAAAGTGCATTCTTTCGTTTGTCCAAAATTTTTACTTTTCCAATGAAAATTTGCTTTATACATGTACACCTGTATTTCTAATTTATACTCCAAACATAGGTTTAGGGTGCTTGTTAGAACCACCTCGTTGAGGCAGTTCTAATGTGAACCCAGAACTTATGTTCTGGAGCAGAAATAGCAAAAGGTAAACTGTAAACCCCAGTTTTGTATATATAAAGTGGGGTTGTGAGGGGTATTCATTGCACACTTGTTAACATGACGAGACCTAGAAACTGAATGCCCTGTACTATCCTAGCAGTGAAGACAAACATGCTGATCAGGCTGATCTCCACCTTTGCACCTTTGCTGTTCACAAATGACAAAAGCAGGTCTTCTCATAATGTGGCTCATTATGAGACCAGCTTTCAAGCAAGTTTGGCGAGTTTCCTGAACTGATTACCGTAACTATCCTAGATATTGCGACAGATAGGCCTAAGCAAACAGTGTAGACCCTGATCAGACTGCTCCTTCAGATCAGGGTCTACACTGTTTGCCATTCTGTCTGCACCTTTTTGACTCCTTCCTGAATCAAGATACAAGTTTGCTAAGATTTTAGGAGAATAACAGCAAGTCCTCAAGGTGTACGGCTTATTAAAATTTTTACAGTACGAGTTCAAAATTCTTTTTTATCATATGACACCTTATAAATATCAGTGCATTTTTAAACTAGATTTGATACACTTAGGTGTTCATTAGACGTGTTTGAACCACCTCCTTGAAATTGTTGAAACAGGCAAATGCTCTTATCCTTAACATAGTTTTATTTACTCTTTAAAGGAAGGCATTTGCTAAAATATTTCAAAAATCCATGTGTTTTGATATTAAAATATTGAACATCTCAACACACCCAATTTATAGTCAGAAAAGTGGGGTTTGGAAAGGTGTAGTACTTTCTGCTAAAAAATGAGAGCTTGCCAAAGTAGCTGAGCTTGAAAAAAGTTTGATAACCTCAGGGTCTATATGGGTAAAGAAAGACAGGTGGCATTACGAAAACACGCCTATACAAATACATTGAAAATTTTACCACGGAAAATGAAAATTTTCAGATGAAAAATTTCGATATTTTTCTTATTTCTGCTCTAAATATAGATTGTGGATACTCATTAGAACCGCCTAGATGAGGCGGTTCTAACGAGTACCCACAACCTATGTTTTTGGGCAGAAATTAGAAAAGTAATGTATACCCCTGCAAACACCAGTTTTACTATATAAAAGTGGGGTTTGAGAGGGTCAAAAGCATATAGGCGTGGTTTTGTGATGGGTAGCTTTCAGGGAAACATCAACAAATAAATATGCAACAAAGTATAACAATTTATTTATTTAAACTGCTTAACAATATTGCCTTTTCTGAATAAATGTCAGATCTGAATAACACATAATTAAATGCAAATGGCTGCAAAAATATGCATAAATTGAGCTGTGTCTCTTGAAAATATGCATTACAAACAACGTAACATGCATGCCAAATAAAGACTCAGATTAGTTTGCGCAGCTGCATAATACCATCAGCTAAATTGACAGCACTGTATAGATAGAAATTGACCCAATACTTCTTCTAATCAACAGAAAACTGTTTCCAATAGCTAATGCCTGCGGCATACTGTTAGAAGACTATATGCCTTACACCTTATCCCACACTAAACAAGACAACCCTACCTTTGCCATAAGTGTAGATCCAGTTCAGATGGCTTCATTCAAAGCCATCTTATCAGGATCTGCACTCCTTGTCATTCAGTTTTGAATTTAAGTGAATGCATTATTTCAAGCAATTTAGCATATGGTCAGAAATGGGTGTTGCAAACTAATTTATTCAGCAGGATAAGGGTTAAAAACTTGTTTTGTATAGGACAAAAATGGAGTATATCAAATATACACAAGATATTTTTTAAATAAAACAAGGACCACCTTCCCTGTATACCAGTAGATTGTTAAAGGATTGTAAATGCTTCGGGTGCTCCCAAATGGTTTGTTGGCCACCACCCACCGGGGCTTGAAGAAATTGATGGGCTGCATGATGCTTCCACGCAGAGCTGAATCCGACCCGCACACGAGTACTGGTAAACCGCTTAGAGGATCTAAGCCTGCCCAGGCAAAGCGATGCGAGTCGGACCCTCCATGCTTATAAACCCTATTGGTTTCATTGGGCGACAGGGCTTGAGATGTCATTTCATCCCAATGTCGGGTAAAAGTTTCACTAAATTGGAAGCAACGTCTCCAAAATGGCCTATACAGTGTTGACGGGGACGTTAAACCTAAATCAACCAACCAACCCAAATGGTTTGCTTTTGATTTGGGTGTTATAGCCTTTTCAAAATAATTCCTTTTATAACAAGCCAAATGTTGAAAGTGGGCCAGACCAGAGCAAGGCTTGAACCAACAGCCACAAGAGACCTTATGCTCAAGAGTCAGCACTCTTAGCCTCTTGGCCATGGGGGCAATGTATTCCAACAGTGCTGACATGCAGACTGATTTGAATTCCTGCCATGCACGTAATCAAAATTCACATACATAAACAGTAGGGAAGGATAGCTTCAGTCCATTTACAGAAATGGATATATCTAGAATATTTTACACCATTTTCGAAATGGGAGATAACTTTTGGGTCTTCCTGTTTGTTTCCTATGAACTCAAACCCTCTCAAAAAGGGGACTACTCGTAAAGGAAAGAATTTGCTCCTCCTCAGGAGCAAATTCTTTCCTTTAAAAGTATACCCCTACTTGCATGAGAGGCAAAACTAATTTTGAAGGAATTGCCTCCCTTGATGCATTCCCATTCCCCTTAAAACATAACACTTTGAGCTGACGTACAACATAAACTACAAAACGATCTGTGTGACCAGCAAGGACTTTCAACAGCCTGAGCATCTACATATTCTAGATCTCTTTAGATTGTCCAAAGGCTGTAGGAGGTTTCATGCAACCAGCAAAGAGGCTGATAAGAATATGCAGATTTGCAGGTCCACACCTGTCAATTTTCACCTTTCAGGTGTGAGACTCTTTTTCAGCTTTACAACCATGCAACTACCAGTTTAGCAATAAGACTTCTCCCCATCGCATGTTTGATGCTGTTTGCAATGATAATTAAACATGCACCTTAAGCTTTGTCGCACCGTGTTGATTTTTTGTTTGTTTGATTTGCGGTTTAACATCTCCATCAACACTGTAAAGGTCATTTTGGAGATGTTGCTTCCAATTTTGTGGGACTTTTACCCGACATGGAGATGAAATGACATCTCAAGCCCTGTCGCCCAATGAAACCAATAGGGTTTATAAGCATGGACAGGCCGACTCGAACCCCTTTGCCTGGCAGGCTTAGATCCTCTAAGCGGTTTACCAGTACTCGTGTGCGGGTAGGTTTCAGCTCTGCGTGGAAGCATCATGCAGCACCGTGTTGGACTTTCTATCATGTGCTTCTGAACAGGTATTAAGAGATGACTGACAATGACTGACGATGTCAGCTAAACGATTGCATAGCTAGTCCTTCGCAGCCGATTGGCCAAAACATAAGGACAGTTGATGTAACTTTAATAACATTTTTGAATATGCAGCGCAAATGTGTAACAGGCAGGATTGCAGTGGTAAAGTTTTTTTGACAACCACTAAGCTACGCCCCCACTTTCTGGGAGAAGCGGAATTTACTGGTATTCAATATGCTAAATATGGATTACATATTCTTTGTACTTTTGACAAACAAGTCACTTGTGATGCAAATTCTTGTCCAGTTGAAAAATTTGCAATTAAATGAACCAACGGAAGATGTTGTATTGCTAAAAAGCTAGTTGTGCAGTTACGACCAGTCTCTCTCTCATAAAATGTAAATTTCCTTCTTTATTAAATATGAAAATTGATATCAACCCCGAGAATTTTGCAATTTCACTTATCTTTAAATGAAAATTTGGCAGGTAAACTGCACGCTGATGTAAGTCTTCCCTGTTCACACAGGTTTTGTTTCTTGCAGATCAATCTGTCAGTACTGGAAAGACAGTCAAAGACAATATTCCTAATGAGAGCATTTTCCAATAGTTCTACACATGTAATATGGCACATAATGTGCACAATGATTACTTGTTTCCAACAAATGAGTACATAACTGATTACAGTTTTTCAATCATCAGTTAACCCTTATCCTGCTAATTAACCCATTTCAGACCGGAAACCCCTAAAGGGGTACCCTGGCAAACAGTGCAGGCCCAGATCAGATTCTTATGAATTTTATGAAGAGTTTCAAAAAGGAGGCAACAAGTAAAAATGTGTTGCTGGAAATCTGTGGACTCAGATCAGCCCATTCATCCATACAGTGTGGTCAGTTTACCCATTCTGTACCAATGGAATATTCCTCCTTCTATACAGCATGGATCCATTTAAAAATTTCGGGGTGTCGAGTTGTTTTCTTCAAATTCCTTTGGAAAGAGAACTTTTTGTAACACATAGTGTAAGCCCTGATCAGATTCCCCATTGTCTGATCTGAGCCTGCCTTGTTTGCCAATAACCTGTTTTGGGGTTTCTGGTACAAAATGGGTTAACCATCATATTATCTGGTAACATTTTTTGAATCCATGATTCAACTGTTATAGCACACTTAGCTTATGTTAAGCCACTTGATTCATTTACCAGGGATGGTGGATTTGATTCTGGGCTTCTGCAGACTTTCAGACAAGTCTTAAAACCAAGGTAACCTCAGTTGTTGGTGGGAGGTAAAACCCAAACACTCACATGCACAAACCTAGCATTACTGCTTGTTAAGCATCATTTTATTTGGGTGGACACGGAAAAGAATGCTGTTATGAACACTTCAAACTGCTGCAACAAGCAAAAATGTGTTCCTGGACATGTGCATGCAGCAAAGACTCAGATCACACTGTGCATCCGCAGTCTGGCCAGTCTTCCCTGCAAGCTATATGGATACATGATGATCAAAAGCTACCCTGTGTAACGACCCTTGTCCTGCTGAATACATTAATTTAGCCACAGCCTTCTTTTGTATACACTCATTGATGTAATTTTTTTTCCTATAAATACAGTGAAGATTCAGATCAGATGGTTTCTCTAGAAGCCATCTGATCTGGATTTACACTGTTTTTAAAGATAGAACATACCAGCAGGACAACTGTTTGTTTGAATTGAGGTTTAACCTCCCCATCAACACTATTTAGGTCATTCTGGAGACATTGCTTCCAGTTTTGTGGAACCTTTACCCGACATTGAGATAAAATGACATCTCAAGCACTGCCGACTTTGCCTGCCGGATCATTACAGGGTCACTGATGAGGCTTTATTAGCCGAAACTACGTAGTATGACCCATCTTCTTTCTTATGAATGTTTCCATTGCTCTTAAAGGAACTCATTTTTGATTTTTATTAGTCCTTCTAAGTGGTTTACCAGTACTCATGTGTTGTCAGTTTCAGCTCTGCATGGAAGCACCAAGCAGCACAATCTATTTCTCCAAGCCCCGATGGGAGAGGGGGGGGGGGGGGGGGGCAGCCAGCTGGACAAGAACAAATTTACTAAAATACAGCTGTATTACAGTTCAGTTTCTACCATAAATATCACTTTCTAGCATGAACTAATATTTTCCAAATAGTATGAACATACCTATTCCAATAAGAAAAGAATAGAATTCAGTTTTAACCATGGCCTTCTCTAGCATCTAAGGCAACATATACATGCAGGTAAAGCAAAGCCTTAATCAGATAATATTTTTTATCTTTTCACTCCTGCTTATCTGTATGCAAAAGCTACTCACAAATACCACTTTTTTTAAATATTGTACTTTCTAGAACAGTAAACATTTTGACCAATAACAAGCTCATTGCGCTAATAACAAAGCTTTGAACAGCTGTTCTCTGTTGAATATTCAGTTTAGCCACACCCATTTCTGATTTTGAACCAATCAGATTACTTGATGTAATCTATTCTTACAAATCCATAAACTGAATGTCAAACAGTGTAGATCCTGATCAGATGGCTTCATCTGATCTGGATCTACACTGTTTCCAAAGATAGGGGTTGCCATGAACAACAGGGTAAAGAGTTAAAAGCATTGTTAGCTTATCAAACTCATTAGTGGCCAAAACATGCAATGTTCTGGCAAATATAGTATCTGAATTGATGCAGATACTTTTGCTGAAAAAAAAATGCAAAAGCTACTCTTTTTTTTCAGCAAAAATGTAACATACTTGCCATATTAAATGGTCACTGTTTTAAAAATGTTAACAAATGACATTAATGGTTTTGAACAAGTGGACCCAACATTGTGCACAAACAGCCCTCACAAATGCCTCATATATATTTCCAACCACCTACAGACTGGACAAGACAAATCAGTGTTACCAATACCTCGTTCATAACTATACTCCTGGGCACCTAGTGACAAGATATAATATACAGATGGATATAATGAATTCAAACACTAAGTACATAAGAATGAATTCAAACAATAAGTACATATGCACTATAACCTCTTTATAACACTACTGTTGGGTACAAAGCAGAAATTCAGTTAGTTAATACTCTGCATGCTGGGTATTATTTTTTTCAGCAGATGTCATTTTGAAATATTTTTCTTATTTTCCTTAGAAGATTTGACATTCCATGCAAACTGTTTTCTATGGAGTCAGTTTTCATGAAATAACAAAACCCACTTTCAGGGAAAAATAAGAACAAGAGGGCCCAGAGGGCCCTGAATCGCTCACCTGAGTATCAGTGTTTCTTGTGCATTTTTGGCTCAATGGCTATAATTTGAACAAACTAGGTAGCGGTCCACTAGGGAAGCTTCATTCCAAATATCAAAGACCTGGGCCTTCTGGTTTCAGACAAGAAGATTTAGGTTTTCCCTATATAAACCTATACAATTTGAACAATCTTGGCAGAGGTTCACTAGATGAAGCTTCATACCAAACATCAAAGACCTGGGCCTTGTTGTTTCAGAGAAGAAGATTTGAAAAGATTTTCCCTATATAAGACTATGTAAAACAAAATAGCCCCAGAGCTGGGGCATTTTTGGCCCCAGCACAATATAATTTGAACAATCTTGGTAGGGGGCCACCATTTTCCCTATATACGTCTATGTAAAACCAAAGAGCCTGGAGCCATGGCATTTAGGCCCAAGGGCTATAATTTGAACAATCTTGGCATAGGTCCACTAGATAAAGCTTCATACCAAATATCAAAGACCTGGGCCTTGCCGTTTCAGAGAAGAAGAATTTTAAAGATTTTCCCTATAGAAGCCTATGTAAAACAAAAGGGCCCTGGTGTGGAGACATTTTTGGACCCAGCACTTTAATTTGAACAATCTTGGTAGGGGTCCACTAGATGAAGCTTCATACCAAATATCAAAGACCTGGGCCTTGCCGTTTCAGAGAAGAAGAATTTTAAAGATTTTCCCTATAGAAGCCTATGTAAAACCAGAAATTCAACTTCGGTGAAGTTGATGTCGCACCTGCTCCCCACCTGCCCCACACAAAAAAATAAAAGTTTATTTAAGGCAGAAGAAATGAATATAGGGCTTTGAGAAGAATCCATAGCCTATATATGTGAGGTAAAAAACTGACTAAGTTCACAATGTGGAAAAAGTGATAAAAATTGATCCCAAGATAAAGTCAAAACCACATGCACATCCTCATACCATAGGTAAAAACACACACAAAGTTTTAAAATGATCAATATAAAACTGTAAGAGAAGTTGCGATGACAAGAGGTACCTATTGTATATCAACTAAAGCTTAAAATTGGCTAAGTTCACAATGTGCAAAAGTGAAAAAAAAAATATTCTGAGAATTACGTCGAAATCACATGCACAACCTCATACCATGGCGAAAGCACACGCAAATTTTCAAAATGATCGGTATAAAACTGCAAGAGGAGTTGCGATGACAAGAGGTACCTATCATATATCAATTGAAGGTTAAAAATGACTATGTTCACAATGTGGAAAAAGTGAAAAAAAAATGATCCGACGATAAAGTCCAAACCACATGCGCATCCTCATACCATAGCAAAAGCACACGCAAAGTTTCAAAATGATCGGTATAAAACTGCAAGAGGACTTGCGATGACAAGAGGTACCTATCATATATCAATTGAAGGTTAAAAATGACTAAGTTCACAATGTGGAAAAAGTGAAAAAAAATGATCCGACGATAAAGTCCAAACCACATGCGCATCCTCATACCATAGCAAAAGCACACGCAAAGTTTCAAAATGATCGGTATAAAACTGCAAGAGGAGTTGCGATGACAAGAGGTACCTATCATATATCAATCGAAGGTTAAAAATGACTAAGTTCACAATGTGGAAAAAGTGACAAAAATTTATCCGATGATAAAGTCCAAACCACATGCGCATCCTCATACCATAGCAAAAGCACACGCAAAGTTTCAAAATAATCGGTATGAAACTGTAGGAGGAGTTGCGATGACAAGAGGTACCTATCATATATCAAATGAAGCTTAAAAATGGCTAAGTTCATAATGTGCAAAAAGCGGAAAAAAATATTCTGAAAATTATGTCGAAACCACATGCACATCCTCATACCATGGTGAAAGCACATGCAAAGTTTCAAAATGATCGGTATAAAACTGCAAGAGGAGTTGCGATGACAAGAGGTACGTATCGCATACCTAAAAATGACTAAGTTCACAATATGGAAAAAGTGACAAAAATTGATTCGAAGATTAAGTCCAAACCACATGCGCATCCTCAGACCATGGCGAAAGCACATGCAAAGTTTCCAAATGATCGGTCTAAAAGTGTAGGAGGAGTTGCGATGACAAGACATCCAGTGTAAAATGTTGACGGACGGACGGACGGACGGACGGACGGACGAACGGACGGACGGACGAACGGACGAACGGACGGACGGACGGACGGACGGAAACTTGCACGCCTATGTCTTCCTGCTAAAGCAGGTGCGACAACAAAAGGGCCCTGGTGTGGGGACATTTTTAGACCCAGCACTTTAATTTGAACAATCTTGGTAGGGGTCCACTAGATGAAGCTTCATACCAAATATCAAAGACCTGGGTCTTGCCGTTTCAGGGAAGATTTTTAAAGATTTTCCCATATAATCCTATGTAAAACCAAAGGGCCCTGGTGCGGGGGCATTTTTGGACCCAGCACTTTAATTTAAAATATTGAAGACCTGGACCTTGCGGTTTCAGAGAAGAAGATTTTTAAAGATTTTCCCATATAATCCTTTGTAAAACCAAAGGGCCCCGGGGCGGGGGCATTTTTGGCCCCAGCACTATAATTTTAACATTCTTGGTAGGGGTCCACTAGATGAAGCTTCATACCAAATATCAAAGACCTGGGCCTTGCGGTTTCAGAGAAGAAGATTTTTAAAGATTTTCCCTATATTAGCCCATTTAAAACCAAAGGACCCCGGGGCGGGGGCATTTTGGCGGCAGCACTATAATTTGAACAATCTTGGTAGGGGTCCACTAGATGAAGCTTCATACCAAATATCAAAGACCTGGGCCTTGCGGTTTCAGAGAAGAAGATTTTTAAAGATTTTGGTGAAAAAAATCTATTTTTGGCTCCTGTGACCCAGATGTGCAATGGACTAGAACCATTTAAACAACTTTGAAAGGGGACCCCCTAGGGATCATTGCTGTAAAGTTTTGTCAAAATCCGATCAATGGTTTAGGAGGAGATGTGGTTTGAAGAAATTGTTCAAACACACACACACACACGCATGCACTGACGACGGATGACAGACGAAAAGTGATCACAAAAGCTCACCTTGTCACTACGTGACAGGTGAGCTTAAAATATCACCAATTTGTCGTCTAAAAATATCATCCATTTGAAATAGTTTAAAGAGTTGTAAAGGTAAAACAATTGTACTGCAATAAAAATCCCACAAATTCAGACACCTTGAGGACTTGCTGTAATTCTCCTAACATTTTAACAAAGTTACATGATCTAGCAAAGAGTCCAAAAGGTGCAGACGGAATGGTAAACAGTGTAGATCCCTGATCAGACACAGACTGTAGCCTGATCTGGGACTGCACTGCTTGCTTAGGCCTATATGTCCCAATACTTAGGATCATTATGGTATAACCAAGAACAGAACTGTATAGATTACGAAGAAAAACAACCATTTATGGTCACTTTTTTTCATATAATGCTCCACATTTTTGAGTTCCATTTTTAAACCATTTTATATCCAAACTGTGTTATACTGAAAAATATTATGTGCCATGTTATAAAGAGGTATAGGTGCATATAATAATGAGCAAAAAATATTGGCACTAAAATTTGTACACAAGTATTGTGGCATATAAAAGTAAGATAAAGAAAAGTAACATGCCCTTTGGAAAATTAATTGCTTCTCTTCCAAAAACTATTGTTCTTATAAATATTGATGCATATCGATGCTTGTAGCCATTGTCAAATGGACCAAAAGCAATATTCAAAACAAAAATAGTCAAAACAAAACATAACATTTTCTGGGTCGCTTGCATTCAAACTTGCTCAAGACCCAGAACATTTTTAAGCATGAATGCCCATGACACACTGCAGTTCTTCCAAGATACTGTTCTTATGGCTCCAGGGTGTTGATTACATTACCCTATGCCAGTTACAGACACCTGATCTTGTGATTTTTGTAAGAAGGGGATGTGGTGTCCAAATTTTCAGGTTCTTATTTGTTTGTGTTGAGGACACATCCCCATCAACACTATTTAGGTCATTTTGGAGACGTTGCTTCCAATTTTGTGGACTTTTACCTGACACTGAGATGAAACAGCATCTCAAGCCCTACTGCCCAAAGAAACCACTAGGGTTTAAGCGATGGTCTTACTCACATCACTTTTTCCTGGGCAGGCTTTGACCAGTACTAAAGTGTGGTTGGTTTCAGCTCTGCATAGAAGCATCATCAAACCCAATCACAGGGAGGTGAGGTGTGTCCTTGGGCAAGACACATAATGGCAATGCCCCACTCGACTCAGGTGTAAATGGGTAGCAGTGGTGTAAAAGTCACTGCCTCTCTCGCGCGCACGTGTGATAACATCCGGAATGAGTGTTCGAGAGCCGAGCTTTCATTGCAATCAAACTAAAATAAATAAGTTATCTATGTCGCAAAGTCCTGATGGGCAGAGGTTCAAATTTTCAGGTTACTTATGAGACAAGACATTTAAAGACAAGAGGCTCAATGAGCCTAAACCGCTCACCTGAGGAACTTAAGTTTTAACAATTCACAGACTTGACTACTAAATCTGCTAATAGAATCCAGCCCATTGACCCTTACAGGATATAAGTCATCATTATTGCATTGCATTCCAAGTTTGAGACTTCTAGCTTCTATAGTTCCTGAGAAATCTTTGAAGAAAATTCAACATTGGTCAAAATGGAGAGAAAGAAGAATGAAAGAACAGATGAACAAATAAGCTGAGAAAGCCCAATGTCTCTTACACAAAATAAGTCATCATTATTCTATTGAATACCAAATTTGATGCTTCTAGCTTTTATAGTTCCTGAGAAACCTTTGATTAAAAATTTAACATTGGTCTATTATCTCTATATGGAGAGAAAGAAGAATGAAGGAACAAATGAACCAGACTAGCTCCAAAACCTAATGAAGCCTTTCCCCTTGCCCAATGGTGCTACACATAAAATTTAAACAAGATTGGTCGACTGCCTTCTGAGATATGCTTCATTGAAAGTGTGGACGACGGATGGACGGACGACAGACGACGGACTCCGGAGCCTTGGTATACTATCAGCTCACTGGAGCCTTTGGCTCAGGTGAGCTAAAAATTCAAGTCGCTATTTCTGTCACAACATTTTCCCTATGTTAAGTCTATGGGCAAATTTTTTTGTCTCTCAAGGTCACGTAGCTCCGAGGTCAATATTCCGATTCGGCCCAAAATCGAACTTAACCGAGATTTTATGCCTGTCCTCGTTACCTGCAAGTTTGAAGCTGATATGAATAAAAATAAAGTTGCTATCGTGGTCACAACGTATTTTTTTATGCTCAAGGGCAGGTAACTCCAAGGCAAATATTCCGATTCGGCCCAAAATCGAACTTAACCGAGATTTTATGTCTGTCCTTGTTACCTGCAAGTTTGAAGCTGATCTGAAAAAAATTCAAGTCGCTATCGTAGTCGCAACATTTTCCCTAATTAAGTCTATGGGCAAATTTTTTGTCGCTCAAGGTCATGTAACTCCGAGGTCAATATTCCGATTCGGCCCAAAATTGAACTTAACCGAGATTTTATGCCTGTCCTCGTTACCTGCAAGTTTGAAGCTGATATGAATAAAAATAAAGTTGCTATCGTGGTCACAACGTATTTTTTTATGCTCAATTGCAGGTAACTCCAAGGCAAATAATCCGATTCGGCCCAAAATCGAACTTAACCGAGATTTTATGTCTGTCCTCGTTACCTGCAAGTTTGAAGCTGATCTGAAAAAAATTCAAGTCGCTATCGTAGTCACAACATTTTCCCTATGTAAAGTCTATGGGCAAATTTTTTGTCGCTCAAGGTCATGTAACTCCCAGGTCAATATTCCGATTCGAACTTAACTGAGATTTTATGCCTGTCCACGTTACCTGCAAGTTTGAAGCTGATCTGAATAAAAATAAATTTGCTATCGTGGTCACAACGTATTTTTTTATGCTCAAGGGCAGGTAACTCCAAGGCAAATAATCCGATTCGGCCCAAAATCGAACTTGACCGAGATTTTATGCCTGTACTGGTTATCTGCAAGAATGAAGTCGATCAGAAAAAAATTGACGGAGCTAGAGTGATGACAAACTTTTTCCTATGTGAAGTCTATGGGAGCTAGATGTTGCCATGGATACCAGAGTTCCACTCAGATCTGCCTGAAAACCTAATGAAGCCTTTCCACTTGCCCAATAATGCGACACATGAAATTTGATCAAAGTTGGCCAAGTAGTCTTTAAGATATACATTTTTGAAATTCCCATTAACCCTAATGCAAAAACACACAAGGGCAGGTAACTCCTAAGTGAATGATACGATTCTGCCAGTTATCGAACTTGACCGAGATTTCATGGCTGTGCTGGTTATCTGCAAGAATAAAGCCAATCTGAAAATAATTGAAGCAGCTACGGTGATGACAACATTCTCCCCATGTTAAGTCAATAGGCAATTTTTTCAACACTCAAGGGCACGTAACTCCTGAGTGAATATTCCGATTCAGCCCAAAATCGAACTTGATCGAGATTTAATGCCTGTCCTCGTTATCTGCAAGAATGAAGTCGATCAGAAAAAAATTGAAGGAGCTAGAGTGATGACAAGCTTTTTCCTATGTTAAGAACGCTCAAGGGCACGTAACTCCTGAGTGAATAATCCGATTCAGCCCAAAATCGAACTTGATCGAGATTTCATGCCTGTCCTCGTTATCTGCAAGAATGAAGACAATCAGAAAAAAATTGACGGAGCTAGAGTGATGACAAACTTTTTCCTATGTTAAGTCTATGGGAGCTATTTGTTGCCATGGCAACCAGAGTTCAAATCCGATCTGCCCGAAAACAGTATGCAGCCTTTCCCCCTACCTGATAATGCTTCACATGAAATTTGATCAAGATTGGCCCACTGGTTCCGGAGATATACTTCTTTGAAAGTGTGGACGACGGACGACGACGGACGACGACGACGCATGACGACGGACGCCGGCTCGTGGTATACTAATACCTCACATGAGCCTTCGGCTCAGGTGAGCTAAAAATGGAAGAAGACAGAAACAAATTGAATACTAGAATTTGTTTTTCTACAAAAACACAGATGTCTCCCCCGTTTTTGACTGTTAAGTATAACCTTGATATTGGAGGTATTGAGCTGGGTCTTGTGTGCAACACATCATCTAATGAAGATGAACATTTCTGCATAGTAACTTTAAAAATGTTCATAGAAAAATAAAAAAGTAATTGGCTGTAAACAAAAAAAAAGCACTTTTTAACCTTTGACCTCTAAGTATGGCCTTGACCTTTGCGGTACAACACATCGTCTCATGATGGTTAACATTTCTGCCAAGTAATTTCATAATCCATCAAAGAATAAGGAAGTTATTGACTGTCCTTTTTTTACCTTTGATCTCTAGGTATGACCTTGACATTGGAGGTAATGATAACAAATAAATCAAAGGACAATAACTTTTGAAAGGGGCATAATGCGGATGAGAAAAAAATATGTGTCAGCTAATTTTCCATAGCAAATCCATATATGAAATTTCAAAACCCTAGCTTACACGGTTCTTAAGTTAATCTCGATGAATAAAAATACGTGTCAGCTTATTTTCCATCAGGAACGCATATACGAAATTTCAAAACCATAGCATACATGGTTCTAAAGTTATGGAATGCATCACTTTTAGCATACATTACAATAGACACAAATTACCAAAATGACAAAGGGCCATAACTCAAATTTTGTCAAAAGTTAATCAGGTCATCTACTCATCACCACCAATCTTTTCATCAACTTTCAAGAAGCCCCCGCCCATAGGGGCTTGAAGAAATATATGGGCTGCATGATGCTTCCACGCAGAGCTGAATCCGGCCCGCACACTAGTACTGGTAAACCGCTTAGAGGATCTAAGCCTGTCCAGGAACCGCGGTGCGAGGCGGACCGTCCATGCTAATAAACCCTATTGGTTTCATTGGGCGACAGGGCTTGAGATGTCATTTCATCTCAATGTCGGGTAAAAGTCCCACAAAATTGGAAGCAACGTCTCCAAAATGACCTTTACAGTGTTGACGGGGACGTTAAACCTCAAATCAAACAAACAAACAAGACTCTAGCTATAATAGTTTTTGAGATCTCTTGCTGACAAGATTTTATTAAAAAAACTTCAAAAGGCAATAACTCTTGAAAGAGGCATAATCCGGATGAGAAAAAAATACGCATCAGCTTATTTTCCATCAGGAATGCATATATGAAATTTCAAAACAATAGCATATACAGTTCTAAAGTTATGCTATGCATCACTTTTAGCATACATTGGGCACAAATTACCAAAATGACAAAGGGTCATAACTCACAAAGTATTTTTCGGAATTTTGTCAAAAGTTAAGCAGGTCATCTGCACATCAACACCAATCTATGTGTATTCACCAACATTCAAGGCTGTAGCTATAATAGTTTTTGAGATATTTTGCTGACAAGATTTTATTAAAAAAAACTTTAAAGGGCAATAACTCTTGAAAGGGGCATAATCCTGACGAGAAAAAAATACGTGTCAGCTTATTTTCCATCAGAAATGCATATATGAAATTTCAAAACTATAGCATACACGGTTCTAAAGTTATGCTATGCACTTTCAAGGCATAATCTGGACGAGAAAAAAAATACGTGTCAGCTAATTTTCCTTGAGGAATCAATATATGAAATTTCAAAACACTAGCATACACGGTTCTAAAGTTATGCTATGCATCACTTTTAGCATACATTACAATGGGCACAAATTACCAAAATGACAAAGGGCCATAACTCACAAAGTATTTTTCATAATTTTGTCAAAAGTTAATTAGTTCATCTACTTATCACCACCAATATATTCACCAACTTTCAAGGCTCTAGCTCCAATAGTTTTTGAGATATCTTGCTGACAAGATTTTATTTAAAAAATTTCAAAGGGGAATAACTCTTGAAAGGGGCATAATCCTGACGAGAAAAAAATACGTGTCAGCTTATTTTCCATCAGAAATGCATATATGAAATTTCAAAACTATAGCATACACGGTTCTAAAGTTATGCTATGCATCACTTTTAGCATACATTACAATGGGCACAAATTATCAAAATGACAAAGGGCCATAACTCACAAAGTATTTTTCGGAATTTTGTCATAAGTTAATCAGTTCATCTACTCATCACCACCAATCTATTCACCAACTTTCAAGGCTCTAGCTCCAATAGTTTTTGAGATATCTTGCTGACAAGATTTATTAAAAAAAATGTCAAAGGGCACTTACTCTTGAAAGGGACATAATCTGGACAAGAAAAAAAATACTTGTCTGCTAATTTTCCATGAGGAATCCATATATGAAATTTCAAAACCCTAGCATACACGATTCTAAAGTTATGCTATGCATCACTTTTAGCATACATTACAATGGGCACAAATTTCCAATATGACAAAGGGCCATAACTCACAAAGTATTTTTCGGAATTTTGTCATAAGTTAATCAGTTCATCTACTCATCTCCAACAATCTATTCACCAACTTTCAAGGCTCTAGCGCCAATAGTTTTTAAGATATCTTGCTGACAATGTTTTATTTAAAAAATTTCAAAGGGCAATAACTCTTGAAAGGGGCATAATCTGGACAGGAAAAAAAATACGCGTCAGCTAATTTTCCATGAGGAATCAATATATGAAATTTCAAAACACTAGCATACACGGTTCTAAAGTTATGCTATGCATCACTTTTGGCATACATTACAATGGGCACAAAATACCAAAATGACAAAGGGCCATAACTCACAAAGTATCTTTCGGAATTTTGTCAAAAGTTAATCAGTTCATCTACTCATCACCACCAATATATTCACCATTTTTCAAGACTCTAGCTCCAATAGTTTTTGAGATATCTTGCTGACAAGATTTTATTTAAAAAAATTTCAAAGGGGAATAACTCTTGAAAGGGACATAATCTGGACAAGAAAAAAAATACGCGTCAGCTAATTTTCCATGAGGAATCAATATATGAAATTTCAAAACACTAGCATACACGGTTCTAAAGTTATGCTATGCATCACTTTTAGCATACATTACAATGGACACAAAGTACCAAAATGACAAAGGGCCATAACTCACAAAGTATTTTTTCGGAATTTTGTCAAAAGTTAATCAGTTCATCTACTCATCACCACCAATATATTCACCAACTTTCAAGGCTCTAGCTCCAATAGTTTTTGAGATATCTTGCTGACAAGATTTTATTAAAAAAATTTCAAAGGGCAATAACTCTTGAAGGGGACATTATCCGGACGAGAAAAAAAATACGCGTCAGCTAATTTTCCATGAGGAATCCATATATGAAATTTCAAAACCTTAGCATACACGGTTCTTTAGTCATGCTATGCATCAAAAGTGTAAAGGATGGACGAACGGACGAACAAACCAGAACCAATATGCCCCTCCAACTTTTTCAAAGTTGGGAGCATAATAAGAAAGTTATTGACAGAACACAAAAAAGGCCCTTTTTTACCTTTAACCTCTATGAATGACCTTGACCTCTCAGGTACCAAACTGGTTCATGCGTGCAACACATCATCTCATGGTGGTTAACATTTCTGCCTAGCAATTTCAAAATCCATCTAAAAATAAGAAAGTTATTGACCAAACACGAAAAAAGGCCCCTTTTTTAACTTTGACATCTAAGTATGACCTTGACCTTTGAGGTACCAACCTGGGTCATGCGCGCAACACATTGCCTTATATTGGTTCACATTTCTGCCAAGTGATTTCAAAATCCATCTCAAAATAAGAAAGTTATTGACCAAATACGTAAAAAAAGGCCCCCTTTTTGACCTCTAAGTATGACCTTGACCTTTGAGGTACCGACCTGCCTCATGTGCACCACACATCGTCTCATGGTTGTTAATAATTATGCCAAGTAATTTTAAAATCCATCTCAAAATTAGAAAGTAATTGACCAAATTCGAAAAAAAAGGCCCCTTTTTTTACCTTTGACCTCTAAGTATGACCTTGACCTTTGAGGTACCGACCTGCCGTATGCGCACCACGAATCGTCTTATGGTTGTTAATAATTACGCCAAGTAATTTTAAAATCCATCTCAAAATAAAAAAGTTATTGACCAAATACGGAAAAAAGGCCCCTTTTTGACCTTTGACCTCTAAGTATGACCTTGACCTTTGAGGTACCGACCTGCCTCATGCGCACCACACATCGTCTTATGGTTGTTAATATTTCTGCCAAGTAATTTTAAAATCCATAAAAAAATAAGAAAGTTATTGACCGGACACGATTTGCCCATACATATATACATACCAACAAACTTCCAAGGGAGATAATTCAAAAAGTATAAATGCGAGAGTTATAGTTCTTGCACACTGCACGTCGTCTAATGCTGATTAATATTTATACGAAGTTTCGTGAAGATAGCTCTAACGGTTTTCAAGTTACAGAGCGAACACGAAAGTGTGACAGACAGACAGACGGACAGATGGACAGACGCCCGGGGGAAAAACAATATGTCTCTCCGAAAAAAAAAAAATTCGGGGGAGACATAATAAAACACTGGCAAATTATTCCAACAGCCCCAGATACCCATATATTTGGATATTTTATTTCATCTTGAAAAGCTATGTTGTGTGTACTCATTAGAATCACCTCAATGAGGCAATTCTAATGGGTATACATTAAATACCTTTACTTTTTAGAAGACTCAAGATAATAAATATATCCTTAAGTGATCCCCATTATGTCCATTATTAGCAACATGGAGTTCTGATTAAACTTCAGTAGTTGGAACTAACCCTAGCTCAAACACATTTTCATGGTCCCCAATCTTTTAGAGTTATTGAAGTTTGACTTATAAAGATATCAAAGCACTGATGGGTTGGTTGTCTCTAACATTAGGCTGGGAAAAATGATCTTGAATTGAGGCTTAACCCTTCTCTTGCTGAATATTCACATTAGCCACACCCATTTCTGACTTTGAACCAATCAGATTACTTGATGTAATTTATTCCTACAAATTCATAAACTGAATGTCAAACAGTATAGATCCTGATCAGATGGGATCTGGATCTACACTGTTTCCAAAGATAGGGGTTGTCGTGAACAGCATGATAAGAGTTAAACGGTTTTGTTTAACCCTTGAATTCCATTAATTTAAGCAAACAGTCTAAGCCCTGATCAGACTTTTGCAGCATCTTATCTGCGTCTACACTGTTTGACAAAGACCAGTACACAAGCCAGTTTAGATCTTACTTTTTATACAGTGCTCTGACATCAAAGGGAGAAGACTAGTGTTGCTATGAATAACCGGTACCCGGATTTTGTACACAGTCAGTGATAGTCATGTGGACAACTTTGTACAGTCAAACTTCAATGGCTCAAACAACTTTGGGACCACATAAATCTGTTCAAGACAGGGGTAGTTCGAGCCACTGAGGGCTACTTCCAGGAGGCATAATTGGGATAATTTTTAGCCTTCCTTTCAGTGTTCTATAATATAATGTATGCTGTGGCAATTCTAATGAGTACACACAGCATACATTTGCAATGAAAAAACCTAAATTTTCGCACATTATTTCATATGTAGAAAATTCCCTAGGGACTCAGGAACAGGTTTGATTCAGCCATGGTAAACAAGCCATCTCTGTGTTAGACCCATCCAAGTTCTACTGTAGTTAGTAACTCTGGGTCAACTGATAAACAATCAACCCTATAAAAGCACCATAGTCAAAAATATGGCATGAAAAATATCTACAAACAGATTCTCTAATAAATATACAAATATAGGCTACTAAGAATTTGCAACTATTGCAGTAGTTCATTACTGCAGTTACTGTTTTTTTTTGTAGTGAATGTAATCTTCCTTGCTATATAAAGCAGGAGTTTATTTAAAAATTCTAGGGGCGTGAGCTAAAGTAGTTTATAGCAATGTATCAGAAAATGAATGACTTTTTGCAAACTCTGCAGCATCTGATCTGGACCTATACGGTTTGGCTCATGCAAAAGGCATGCATGGATGCACAGGCTGAGCTGTGTCTTCATTGGTCATCCAGGTTATTTAGAATTTCACATATATATAGGGACATTTTTAATGTTTCAGTACTGATATATTAAATCTCATTAGATTTTAGCTGAAGATTTTTGAAAATAGTCTTGGTTATAAGATTTTTGAAAATAATCTTGGCTATAATCAGGTAAATGTATGGATACATCCTCTTCTGATTCTTCTAGTATTGTGGATCCACCTGGGGTATATTCTATCTCACTATCATCTTGGTCACCAACCATGTTGCTATGTAACTGTTGCTGGGTAATATATGTGTTAGGCAACTGTTGCTCAGTAGCATCAGTATATGTATTTGGCAACTGTTGCTGTGTAGCAGTAGTGTCATCTGGCAGCTGTTGCTGATTAACATCATATGGTAATTCATCTGGTTCTTCTATAGTAGGTCCCTGAGGAGCCTGTGTGACATTGTTTGACTGGTACTGATAGATTATTTGATTCTCTACTGGATTTTCTTCCAAAGCATTCAGATTCTCATCTTGAGACAGATATCTCTCCACCTCTTGCATAGGCAGCTGAGACGTTACAGTTGGTTTGTACATCTTGGTAGTTGGAATCTTTCTGCTTGTATTGGAATACTGATCCCCAGTATGTTTGACTGGCTGATAAAATGTGTAAACATTAGGATTAATAAGCCCATGGAAGCCCATTATGTCTGATTTATATCTACTGGGACCTGCAGGTTGCAAATGAGATGGCTCAACAAATGATTTGCTGTGTAGTAGCCCAGGGTATGTTGCTCTTGTTGGCTGCTGATTATACACTGGGGCCGTAGAGCTAGGAAATGGGAAATTATCCCATTCCGAGTAAGGCTTGTTTATAAAATTATTGTAGGAAGGCTTGCCAATGTTTTCTTTGTTTTCATAATGTTGATCTTTTCTATGGGCCTTTCTTGGCTTTGGTGTTGTGATCGCCCGTAAATCAAGAGGGGGTACTTTATAAGGCCTCCTTACTGGTTCATTTCTGTCCTTTTGAGGTTCAAATACAATGTCTTTTTGTGGCCCTTTTTCAACATGGAATCCTCCATTAGAATGATGATGAACAGTGTAGTAGATAACTCTTTCTCTGGATTTTTTAACAGGTTCTGAAAGGCAAGACCTTGTACTCGCATGTTCAGAATCTGTATCTATATCTCCAGTTAAACTTTCATCTGCAACTAAAGAAACTGTTTTGTTTGAAACAGGTTTCCTTGAATCTTTCCTTGGTATTATAACATACCTCTCTGGAATAGAGTTCTTACGTTTTGAGTTCTTATAATGTGACCTATCATATGACCTGTCATTTGACTTGTAATTACCTTCTCTATCTGATTTGCGTCTGTTCTGTGCCAGGGCGTTTTGTTCTTGAAGAAACTGGAGTTCTCTTATGAGTCTTTCATTCTCTGCGTTCAAGAAGTTGAACTGTTCCATATTGTCCTTTGGCTTTGCTGAAAAAAAAAACAAAATAAAGAATAAAAAATAGAACATCCCAAATATGGCATTCCTTATCATTCCAATACAATCTGGTTGAAAAAGCATGCTATTGGAAACAGTCCAAGCCTAAATCAGGCCCTGAGGTTATTAACCCTTTTTTTAGTAAATGGAATCTTCCTCCTTATATATAGCAGGGGTTCATTTCTAAATTTAGGGGTGTCAGGTTGTGCTTTTATCAAAATTTATTTGGAAAATGACTGAACTTTTAGCAAACAGTGGAGGCCCTGATTAGACGCCTCATTCTGCGGCGTCTAATCTGGGCCTGCACTGTTTGCCAGGGTACACAATTTGGGGTTTCTGGTACTAAATGGGTTAAACTTTTTTCATGCCAAATCCCTTGAGCGAGGAATTTGTTCTGCTCATAAATTTTGAAATGCTAACAATTGGATAAAAAGCGTTCTTTGCTAATCCAATCAGAAAATTGTGAACATTACAAATTTTATGGTAAGCTGAGTTCAGCATGAAAGAAGTTTTATAAGCCTGGGACAAGGCCTGATCAGGGCCTTCATTGTTTGCAGAAAGTCAGACATTTTTTTTTAATTTCTAAAAATAATTTAACCTGACACCCCTGATTCTTATCCCTTATCCCTATGCATAAATTAATTAAGCCACTCCCATTGCTGATTATAAACCAATCAAATTACTTGATAAAATATATTTGTTCAATTCACAAACTGCATGACAAACATAGATCCTGATCAGATGGCATCTTCAGAAGCCATCTGATCTGGATCTACACTGTTTGCAAAGGTAGGGGTTGTCATGAACAGTGGGAGAAGGGTTAACCATTATCTTGCTGTTTACAACAACCCCTATCTTTGCAAACAGTGTAGATCCAGATCAGATGGCTTCTGAAGAAGCCATCTGATCAGGATCTACACTGTTTGACATTCATTTTATGAATTTTTAGTAATAAATTACATCAAGTAATTTGATTGGTTGATAGACAGAAATGGGTGTGGCTTAAATGAATATTCAGCAAGATAAGGGTTAAAAGCCTAAGGAACCCAATTTGACCGTGGAAAAGCTCAAGGTAAACCTAGGGTCATCCTTTGAACAAACTTGGAAGTACTCATCCCTTGATGCTAAGTACCAAGTTTCAAGGCAACTGGCCCAGTGGTTCTGGAAAAGAAGATTTTTTTAAAGGTTTTTACCATATCTTGGCCGGCCCCCGCCCACCGGGGCTTGAAGAAATATATGGGCTGCATGATGCTTCCACGCAGAGCTGAAACCGACTGCACACGAGTACTGGAAATCTGTTTAGAGGATCTAAGCCTGCCCAGGCAAAGCTGTGTGATTGTCGGAACGCCCATGCTTATAAACCCTATTGGTTTCATTGTGCAGCAGGGCTTGAGATGTCATTTCATCTCAATGTCAGGTAAAAGTCCCACAAAATTGGAAGCAACATCTCCAAAATGACCTTTACAGTGTTGACGGGGATGTTAAACTTCAAATAAAACAAACAAACAAACCATATCTAAGCATGGTGGCCATCTTGGTCATGTAACCTAAAGTAATCAAACAAACTTGCATTCCCTCATAGTAAGGAGACTGCATACCAAATTAAATTTAAATTGGTCCAACTGTTTTATAGAAAATGCCCTTTGAAATGTCAATGGAACTGCAATCAAAGTGACTATGGGCCAAGGTCACCAAACAACCTTGACCTTTAGCATCCATACACATTCTTTTTTTTCAAAAAATGCACTGTTCTACCTTTGTCCCCATTCAAAAGCCTAACTCTTATCTTGCTGTTCATGACAACCCCTATCTTTGCAAACAGTGTAGATCCAGATCAGATGGCTTCTTCAGAAGCCATCTGATCAGGATCTACACTGTTTGACATTCATTTTATGAATTTTTAGTAATAAATTACATCAAGTAATTTGATTGGTTCAAAGTCAGAGATGGGTGCGGCTAAAATGAATATTCAGCAAGAGAAGGATTAAGGAACCAAAATCTGACATTTATCATAAACTAGACCATGGTCAACCTAGTGTCATTATTTCAAAACAAATTGGGTAGAACTTAGTCACCTGAAGTTATGTATTAAGTTTCAAGGTAATCAGCAAAGTGCTTCTGAAGAAAAATGTTTTTTTTTGTTGTTGTTGTTGTTGTTTTTTTTAAAGGTTCCTACCATATTTAGGCAAGGCATCCATCCTGGTCATGTGACCTGAGGTTTCATTCCCCTATTGTCAGAAGGTTGCAAATGAAATTTAATTGAAACTGGTCCAGCTTTTTTAAAAGAAAATGTCCCTTGAAATGTTGATGGACCTGCAATCCAAATGACCTTGGGCCAAGATCGTTGAATGACCTTGTGGTTTGGCATTCATAGACATTCATTTCGTACCTACCCTCATGTCATAGACCACAATAGTTTTCGAAAAATACATCATTCTACCTTTCCCCATTCAAGCGCAAGTTTGACCTTGCCGTAAAATAAGTCAACCTGGGGTCATCATTTGAACAAAATTTGTAGAACTCCATCACTTGATCTTACAGACCAAGTTTCAAAGCAACTAGTCCAGTGGTTCTGGAGAAAATTGTTTTTTAATTTTTTGCCATATTTGTGCTTGGCAACCTGCTTGGTCATGTGACTTGAATCATCTGATTATGGTTTTATTCCCCTAGTGTCAGGAGGTTGCATATGAGAATTAACTAAAATTGGCCTAGCTGTTTTAGAGAAAATGACCTTTGGAATGTTAATGGACCTGCAATCAAAGTGACTTTGGGTCAAGGTTGCCAAGTGACCTTGACCATTAGCATTCATACACATTCATTTTGTACCTTCTTTTGTGTCATAGACCACCATATTTTTCAAAACTGAATTGTTTTACCTTTTTCTCATTGAAAACCCTAAAAAAAAAAAACACATTTGACATTGCCGTAAAATAGGTCAACACTGTGTCATCATTTTTGCCAAACTTGGCAATACTCAGTCACATGATGCAAAATACCAAGTTTCAAGGCAATTTGCCCAGTAGTTTCAGAGATTTTTTTACGGTTTTTACAATATTTGGGCATGGTGACCATCTTGGTCATGTGACCTGGACCATTAGATCAAGGTTTCGTTCCCCCATTTTCAGGAAGTTGTATATGAAATTTAATTGAAATTGGCTAAGCTGTTTTAGAGAAAATGTCCTTGAAAATGTCAAAGCAACTCAAGTGACCTTGGGCCAAGGTCCCCGAATGACCATGACTTAAGCATTCATGGACATACGTTTTGTACCTGCCCTCATTTCATTGGCCTCACTGTTGTTTTTTTTTTTTTTTTTAAATGCATTGTTTTACCATTCTCCCACTGAAAAGCTTAAGGAACCAAATTTGACCTTATCTTAAAATAGGTTGAGCTCAACCTAGGGTCATCCCTTTTGCAAACTTGATAGTTCACAGTCACCCAATGCTACATACCAACTTTCAAGACAATTGGGCCTGCAGTTCTGCAAAAGAAAATAATTTTTAAAAAAAATATTTTACCATGTTTGATCATGGTGGCCATCTTGGTCATGTGACCTTGACCATTTAAAGTTTAATTGAATCTGGCTCAGTGGTGTTAGAGAAGAAGACATTTAAAAATGGTTGACAATTGATAGACAAAAGAAGGACTACCATCCTGTAAGCTCCCCTGGAGCCTTTGACTCAGGGCAGCTAAAAGGTTGCATCCTTTGAAGGCCGGTATCCATTCCCTTTCCAACCTACCTTTTGGTTTTTCAGGCTGTTTCTTTTTCCCCTGGTCCTCAAGAGCCTGAGCTTCTGCTTGCATCTGGTCCAACTGAGATAGATATATGGGATCATTGCCACCATTCTGTAAATAGGCCTGACGAATTGCACTGGAAAACAACATATGCATGTATATATTTTAAGGTAACTACGGCTGAGTTGGTTGGTTGAATTGTGGTTTAACATCCCCGTCAACACTATTTAGTTCATTTTAGGGACGTTGCTCCAATTTTGTGGGACTTTTATCCAACATTGAGATGAAATGACATCTCAAGCCATGCTGCCCAATGAAACCATAAGGCTTACATGCATTGTACAGTCGGACTCAAATCACTTTGCCTGGCACAACATAGTCCTTCTAAGCGGTTAACATGTACCCCTACTCATGTATGGTCAGTTCCAGCTCTGCATGGAAGCACCATGCAGTCCAATCTATTTCTCCAAGCCCCGATGGGCAGGGGCGAAACTTCGGTTGAGTACACAGAAACCTAATGCAGAAGGCTTTGGTCAGACTGCATGGATGTACAGCCTGATCTGAGCCTTTGTTGTCTGCCCATCATTTAAAGCATATTCTCACTAAAATAAAATACCTGTGCGACACAGTGCATTTTTCACACCTCCATCTCTGTGATATTTTTCTTATATATTCTGCAAACATAGGTTGTGGATGCTCATTAGAACCGTCTCCACAGCATTTGTTTCTTTAACCCATTTCAGACAGGAAACCCCTAAACGGGTACCGTGGCAAACAGTGGAGGCCCAGATCAGACGCCGCAGAACCCGGCATCTGATCAGGGCCTCCACTGTTTGCAAAAAGTTCACTCATTTTTCAAATATATTTTGAGGAAAACACAACCGGACAGCCCTAAATTTTGAAATGAACTCCTGCTATATATATGGAGGAAGATTCCATTTGGTACAAAAAGGGTTAATTATGGTAGCTCCAAATAAGGGGGACTAACAAAGATAATTGAAGGATGATTTGTTTTGTTTTGTTTGTTTTTTTTTGCATAAAAACCTGTTGTACATTCTTGTTAGAATTCCCTTGAAGAGGCGATTCTAACAAGCACCCACAACATAGATTTCTGAAGAAGAAAGAGATGAATGTTTTATTTATGGCTCTGGTGGCCATTTTATTTTAAAGAGAATATAAAGAAAATTATCCCTCAAATATCCTCGCTATCAGGAGTAACTGTTACACAACAACCTCTTTATAACACTATTGTTGGGGTCCAAAGCAGAAACCGTGCTAGTTAAACAACCGTGTTATATCCAAACAAAAATGTGAAGATTATATAGAAAAATGACCATAAATGGTCATTTTTCTATATAATCTTCACATTTTTGGGATCCGCCTTGAAACCGTGTTATATTCAAAACCGTGTTATAATGAACCGTGTTATAATGAACCGTGTTATACTGAAGTGGTGGTGTACTTACATGATTTCCTGCACCAGTGAGCCACCACCAAAATACACTGGTACCACATAGTTCTTCTTCGGTGGTTCAGGTGCTGGAGCAGGGGCTGGTTGAGGTGGCAGTTGGATAGGTTGTGGATAAATGGGTTTTTCCACTTCTCTATGAAAAAGATAAAAACACAAATAACAATACTATATAGAGATAATATAAAAGATACTGACCACTAAAATAGTATAAAAAAAATAGGAAAACAAGAAAACTGTGTACCATTAAACTGCATTTATTGTTATTATTATTATTATTATTATTATTATCATTATTATTTTTATTATTATAAAAAAAATAGCCATCGGAGTAGATGGCCAATCCCCCGACCAAAAGCCAATATGGCCTTCAGAAGATTGTTCACCAGAATTAAACCAGCAATATATCACCAAAGTATTGCAGTTATGGCCATCACAAGATTATACTGCCAGGGGAGAAAACTAAAAAACCAGGGCACTCAGAATTGTGGTTCTTGTGCATGACATGCCTGCTTAAGCTCATGTATTTCTGTATGAAGTACCACCAATATGTCTCAAAGGGTATTGGAGACATGGTGATCACAAGCTGGTCATACTGTTATTTTGGAAGGGTAGATAACTCAAATACCACAGCACCAACAGTTGTGGTTCTTGCACATGACACTCTTTCTGTACCTCGTATACAATTGCGCCAAGTTCCTTCAATATATCTCAAAGGGTGTTGGAGTTATGGCCATCACAAGGTTATATTGTCAGGGGAGATAACTAAAAAACCGGAGCACCCAGAGTTGTAATTTCTTGAGCATGACACACCTGCTTAACCTCATGTACATCTGCATCTTGTACCACCAATATGTCTCAAAGGGTATCAGAGGTATGGTGATCAGAAGGTGGTCAAACTGTTATTTTGGAAGGGGAGATAACTCAAATACCATAGCACCCAGAGTTGTGGTTCTTAGGCATGAAGTGCCGTCTTAACCATGTATACACTTGTGCAAAGTACCCTCAATATATCTCAAAGTATATTGGAGTTATGGCCATCACAAGGTTACATTGTCAGGGGAGATAATTAAAAAACCAGGGCACCCAGAGTAGTGGTTCTTACACGTGACACATCTGCTTAACCTCATGTACAACTGTACCAAGTACCATCAATATATCTCAAAGAGTATTGGAGATGTGGCCATCACAAGGTAGTGATTCTATTTTATTGGAAGGGGAGATAACTCAAAAACCATGGCACCCAGAGTTGTGGTTCTTGTGCATGACACACTGTCTTGGCCTTGTGAACAACTGTGCCAGGTATCATCAATATATCTTAAAGGGTATTGGAGTTATGGCCATCACAAGGCTGTCACTCTATTTTATTCGAAGGGGAGATAACTAAAAATTCATGGCAACCAGAATTGTGGTTCTTGTGCATGACACCCCGTCTCAGTCCTGTGAACAACTGTGCCAAGTACCATCAATATATCTCTAAGGGTATTGAAGTTATGGCCATCACAAAGTACATGTAGTCATTCTATTTTATTAAAAGGGGAGATAACTCAAAAAGTGTGGCATCCAGAGTTCTGGTTCTGCCCATGACACGCCGTCTCAGCCTTGTGAACAATTGTGCCAAGAACCATCAATAAATCTCAAAGGGTATAGGAGTTATGGCCATCACAAGGTTGCATCTACGGACACACGGATGGACAGATGGACGGACAGACAGACGGACGCCAGGCTGATCGCTATATCCCCTGAACCTATTCGGTCGGGGATAAAAAGGGGGAAATAATGAAAATCTGTGTACCAGTAAACAGCATTTATTATTATTATTATTATTATTATTGTATTACTATTAACCCCTGTCCAGCTGAATCTACTTTCATAAAGAAGTCAGCAGATCTTAATCTACATTGCCATACTACTTACGAAACCACCAGATCTGGATCTACATTGTTCGCCATTCAGTGTGAATTTGTAGGCAGAAACTACATCAACTAATCTGATTGGTTAAGAGACAGAAATGGGCGTGGCTAAATTAATTTATTCAGCTGGACAAGGGTTAAGCAACAACAGAGCCATGGCTGGTAAAATAAACAAAACTAGAAATGGTGTTTGTAAAACACAATGCCCCCAACCTTTGCTTGACCTTAGCTGGCAAAATATTCAACAAATATTGTTAAAGACTCAAAAGCATACAACAAGAATTCCCCCGAAGGCTATGTCGCGCATGTGGGGGCGCAAAGTCACCAAACCATGAAATCTAGGTCAAGGTCAAACATGGATGCCTGCATAAAAATTTCACTCCTAGTTGCAAGCATGTACCAAGTAACTCTTAAAAACAGACTCTTACATCAGGGTCAAAGTTAGGGTTGTCACACTATTTTACAAAGTCAGTGAACCATAAAATGTAGGTCAAGGTCAGAAATGGATACTTGCATTGAAGTTTCAATTCCTAAATGCAAGCTTGTACCAAATACAATTAATGAAGCTCTAATAGATCTTGAGAAATGGACTCTTACATTAGATAGAAAGTCAGGGTGGTCGCAATAATTCACAAAGTCAGTGAACCATGAAATATGGGTAAAAGTCAAATATGGATGCTTGCGTTGCAGTTGGAATTCCTAGATGCAAGTTTGTACCAATTATAATTTAAAAAGCTTTAATAGTTTTCGAGAAATGGTGAAAGTCAGGGTGGTCGCAATAATTCACGAAGTCAGTGAACCATGAAATATAGGTCAATGTCAGATATGGATGCTTGCGTTGAAGTTGCAATGCCTGGATGCAAGTTTGTACCAAGAATGATTAATGAAGCTCTAATAGTTCTCAAGATATGGACTTGCTGACAAGATTTTATTAAAAAAAACAAGGCATCACATGCGATACAAATCCCCTTGCACAAGACAACTTCGTGTGTGGAAAACACTGAAATGGCAAAAGTCCAACTTGCTTGAGATATTATCATATGCAACATTTGTGTAAACTTTGTTTAAAAATCCATCCATAAATGTAGGTTCTAGAGTGATGACAATATTTCTCTAAAAATAGTCATAGGGACCTTGACTTGAGGCCATGGCCGCGAAGTAGATCTTGCTCAGGATATTATCATAAGCATCTTTTGTGTGAAGTTAGATTAAAATCATAAATGTAGGCGGTAGAGCAATGACAAAGTTTTCTAAAAATAGCCATAGTGACCTTGACCTTGAGGTCATGACCAAGCAACTCGAGATATTACCATAAGAAACATTTGTGTGAAGTTCTATTAACATCCATCAATAAATGTAGGCACTAGAGCGATGACAAAGATTTTCTAAAAATAGCCCCAGTGACCTTGACCTTGAAAGTCGAATAGTTCGAGATATTGTCATAAGGAACATTTGTGTGAAGTTATACTGAAATCGGTGAAGAAATGTAAGCGCTAGAGCCATGTCAAAGTTTTTCTAAAAATAGCCACAGTGACCTTGACCTTGAAAGTCAAACTCACTCGAGGTATTATCATAAGGAACATTTGTGTGAAGTTATATTGAAATCAGTGAAGAATTGTAGTCGCTAGGGCGATGACAGTTTTTTCCAAAAAATAGCCACAGTGACCTTGACCTTGAAAGTCGAAATCGCTCGAGATATTGTCTTAAGGAACATTTGTGTGAAATTATATTGAAATTGGTGAAGAAATGTAAGCGCTAGAGTATTGACAAAGTTTTTCTAAAAATAGTCACAGTGACCTTGACCTTGAAAATGGAACTCGCTACAGATAATGTCATAAGGAACATTTGTGTGAATCGATTTTGAAATTGGTGAAAAAATGTAAGCGCTAGAGCAATGAAAAAGGTTTTCTAAAAATAGCCAGTGACCTTGACCTTGAAAGTCGAACTCTTTCGAGGTATTGTCATCAGGATCATTTGTGTGAAGTTATATTAAAATCGGTGAAGAAATGTAGGCGCTGGAGCGATAGCAAAGTTTTTCTAAAAATAGCCATTGTGACCTTGACCTTGAAAGTTGAAATGGCTTGAGATATTGTCATAAGGAACATTAGTGTGAAGTTATATTGAAATCGGTGAAGAAATGTAAGCGCTAGAGCATTGACAAAGTTTTTCTAAAAATAGCCACAGTGACCTTGACCTTGAAAGTGGAACTCGCTAGAGAAATTGTCATAAGGAACATTTGTGTGAAGTTATATTGAAATCGGTGAAGAAATGTAGGCGCTAGAGCGATGACAATTTTTTTCTAAAAATAGCTATAGTGACCTTGACCTTGAGGTCATGACCCTGAAAGTCGAACACACTTGAGATATTGTCATAAGGAACATTTGTGTGAAGTTATATTGAAATCAGTGAAAAAATGTAGGCGCTAGAGCAATGACAAAGTTTTTCTAAAAATAGCCACAGTGACCTTGACCTTGAGGTCATGACCTTGAAAGTCGACCTCGCTCAAGATATTGTCATAAGGCACATTTGTTTGAAGTTATATTGAAATCAGTGAAGAAATGTAGGCGCTAGAGTGATGACAAAGTTTTTCTTAAAATAGCCACAGTGACCTTGACCTTGAGGTCATGACCTTGAAAGTCGACCTTGCTGAGATATTGTCATAAGAAACATTTGTGTGAAGTTATATTGAAATTGGTGAAGAAATGTAGGCCCTAGAGCGATGACAAAGTTTTTCTAAAAATAGCCACAGTGACCTTGACCTTGAGGTCATGACTTTGAAGTCGAACTCGATCGAGATTTTTTTATAAGGAACATTTGTGTGAAGTTATATTGAAATTGGTGAAGAAATGTAGGCACTAGAGCGATGACAAAGTTTTTCTAAAAATAGCCACAGTGACCTTGACCTTGAGGTCATGACCTTGAAAGTCGAACTCGCTGAGATATTGTCATAAGAAACATTTGTGTGAAGTTACATTGAAATTGGTGAAGAAATGAAGGCGCTAGAGCGATGACAAAGTTTTTCTAAAATTAGCCACAGTGACCTTGACCTTGAGGTCATGACTTTGAAGTCGAACTCGCTCGAGATTTTTTTATAACGAACATTTGTGTGAAGTTATATTGAAATTTGTGAAGAAATGTAGGCGCAAGAGCGATGACAAAATTTTTCTAAAAATAGCCACAGTGACCTTGACCTTGAGGTCATGACCTTGAAAGTCGAACTCGCTCGAGTTTTTTTTATAAGGAACATTTGTGTGAAGTTATATTGAAATTGGTGAAGACATGTAGGCGCTAGAACGATGACAAAGTTTTTAACAAATTACCAAAATGACAAAGGGCCATAACTCACAAAGTATTTTTCGGAATTTTGTCATAAGTTAATCAGTTCATCTACTCATCACCACCAATCTATTCACCAACTTTCAAGGCTCTAGCTCCAATAATTTTTTAGATATCTTGCTGACAAGATTTTATTAAAAAAATTTCAAAGGGCAATAACTCTTAAAAGGGGCATAATCCGGACGAGAAAAAAAAATACGCGTCAGCTAATTTTCCATGAGGAATCCATATATGAAATTTCAAAACCCTAGCATACAAGGTTCTAAAGATATGCTACGCATCACTTTTAGCATACATTACAATGGGCACAAATTACCAAAATGACAAAGGGCCATAACTCACAAAGTATTTTTCGGAATTTCGTCAAAAGTTAATCAGTTCATCTACTCATCACCACCAATATATTCACCAACTTTCAAGGCTCTAGCTCCAATAGTTTTTGAGAAATCTTGCTGACAAAATTTTATTAAAAAAATTTCAAAGGGCAATAACTCTTAAAAGGGGCATAATCCGGACAAGAAAAAAAATACGCGTCAGCTAATTTTCCATGAGGAATCCATATATGAAATTTCAAAACCCTAGAATACACGGTTCTAAAGTTATGCTATGCATCACTTTTAGCATACATTACAATGGGCACAAATTACCAAAATGACAAAGGGCCATAACTCACAAAGTATTTTTCGGAATTTTGTCAAAAGTTAATCAGTTCATCTACTCATCACCACCAATCTATTCACCAACTTTCAAGGCTCTAGCTCCAATAGTTTTTGAGATATCTTGCTGACAAGATTTTATTAAAAAAAATTCAAAGGGCAATAACTCTTAAAAGGGGCATAATCCGGACGAGAAAAAAATACGCATCAGCTAATTTTCCATCAGGAATCCATATATGAAATTTCAAAACCCTAGCATACACGGTTCTAAAGATATGCTTTGCATCACTTTTAGTATACATTACAATGGGCACAAATTACCAAAATGACAAAGGACCATAACTCACAAAGTATTTTTCGTAATTTCGTCAAAAGTTAATCAGTTCATCTACTCATCACCACCAATATATTCACCAACTTTCAAGGCTCTAGCTCCAACAATTTTTGAGATATCTTGCTGACAAAATTTTATTAAAAAAATTTCAAAGGGCAATAACTCTTAAAAGGGGCATAATCCGGACAAGAAAAAAAATACGCGTCAGCTAATTTTCCATGAGGAATCCATATATGAAATTTCAAAACCCCAGCATACACGGTTCTAAAGTTATGCTATGCATCACTTTTAGCATACATTACAATGGGCACAAATTACCAAAATGACAAAGGGCCATAACTCACAAAGTATTTTTCAGAATTTTGTCAAAAGTTAATCAATTCATCTACTCATCACCACCAATCTATTCACCAACTTTCAAGGCTCTAGCTCCAATAGTTTTTGAGATATCTTGCTGAAAAGATTTTATTAAAAAAATTTCAAAGGGCAATAACTCTTGAAGGGGGCATAATCTGGACTAGAACAAAAATACGCGTCAGCTAATTTTCCATGAGGAATCCATATATGAAATTTCAAAACCCTAGCATACACGGTTCTTTAGTTATGCTATGCATCAAAAGCGTAACGGACGGACGAACGGACGAACAGACGAACGAGGCAGAAGCAATATGCCCCTCCAACTTTTTCAAAGTTGGGGGCATAATAACAGGGCATCTGACACTTGTGCATACACAACAAACAATTAAGTACATTACCATTCTAAAAAAATAGTTCTAAGGGATTTGGACTTTACAGCATTTTGAATATATTTCGCTATAAAATGTACATGTATTTAGTTGATAGTCAATCTAATGGGAAACTAATAAGCTGAGAATGTAAAAACATTGTTTATTGGTACAATTATTTTGAAAACATATTATAATACATTAATGAGCAGACAATTGAGTTGAGCATGAAAAAGTTCCAAAACTCCCGGAATCTAATCTGCCCTAAAGTAAGAAACTTTGTGCAGAAAACCAATTAAATAATGAGAAGGAACAAAACTTAACTCTTTCAACCTTGAGTTTCAGAAGTAGACTCTTCCATTTTCTAATTAGGAATGAGCCATTATCCAAAATACGGATTTCAACTGTAATTCACTGGTGGTATGGCAAATTGTGTAGATCCTGGTGAGACGGCTCATCATAAGCAGCCTGATCAGGATCTACACTGCTTATGTATATATACTG
This sequence comes from Lucinisca nassula, assembly GCA_963580285.1. Taxonomy (NCBI): domain Eukaryota; kingdom Metazoa; phylum Mollusca; class Bivalvia; order Lucinida; family Lucinidae; genus Lucinisca; species Lucinisca nassula. Next base: position 196,982 of record CAUZLF010000480.1, on the reverse strand, counting down.
GTCTACAGGGTTGAAAGGTTTAAACCAAACTATAACATCACATTGAAGAAACATACTGGGCTGCATGGTACTTACGTAGAATTCAGATACTTTGCGGACTTGCTGTAATTCTCCTAAAATTTTAACAAATTTGTTCCTGCAATGAATCCAAAAGGTCCAAACGAAATGGCAAACAGTGTACATCCTGATCAGACTGCTCCTTCAGGAACAGCCTGATCTGGGTCTGCACTATTTGCTTAGGCCTATCTGTCCCAATACTTAGGATCATTATGGTATTGTTATTTTGTAGGAATCTGTATTCGAATTGAAGGGGAGGGTTGAATGTTCTCAAACTCTGGAGTTGAAGCCTCCAGTAGTTTTACTGCTGGCTGTCCTAAAGCAGTGGTTCATTTGAAGTTTCTTAATTGGGCCCCGTCAAGTGATTTTGGTACTTATCGACTATGCGACCAGCGAAGGTTCAGGTGAGCCTGCCCATCCGTGTAGTCTCGCCAGAACCTTCGCTGCTCGCTCATACAAGCAGTGAATCAAGTGGAACCTTCAGACAGAAAGCCATATCCCTGGCCCCTCTGAGTGGCTGGGCATGGGCAGTTAAAATTTGTCATGACGGAATGCTCGAAGACACAAATTCGCTTGGCGGGGCTCGACTGTTTGTGTGTGGTGGTGTGTTTCTTGTTTTGTGTATGTTCATGTCACAAACTCTTGTCTTCTCTGATGGCTGTTTTTGTTTATCATGAGTAACCCTTTTTATACTATTTTCTATGTCTACATTCAAAAGATATGGTGCATAGTGAGTATGTTCTACAAAGGGTAAATCCTTGGTAGTAAGGAATACACTGCAGTTATAATCAATGTAGTGTGTGCAAGTATTTCTGGGCCAGGCTACCTAGTTTCAGCTAATTAGGCCTCATCAGTGACACTCAAAGTGGAATCAATGATCCGAAAGGACTAGAAAATAGAATCTACAATATGATGAAGGGATTGGGGACTTTTTATGGCTACCACATATCCCCTTAACCCATTGTATGCAGGAAACCCCTAAAGAGATACCTTGGCAAACAGTACAGGCCTAGATCAGACACCACAGAATGTGGCGTCTGATCAGGGCCTGCACTATTTACTAACAGAATTTACAGTCAAAAATGTAATAAAAACAAAAAATAGGCCTGACACCCCTTATATGAATAAAAGCACCGCAGACACTGCATAATACCCCCCCCCCCCCCCCACTGCTAAGCAATGTAACTTATTTGAAAATATATCAAGGCTAAATAACTAGAAAGGGGATAGCAGAGATATGATCCGCAAGTGTAATGTCTTAATGTGAGTGGATGAAGTTGTTAGAAGATGTAGGAAGCATATGTAACTAGAACAGTGTTTTCAGAGGAAAACATATGTCCCCCACCAGTTTGAAGTCCAGAGCATCTTGACATTTCTTTTGTATATGTCTAAGTCCCTTGGTGACCTTGAAAATTAGGTCAAGGTCACCAAAATCTAATCAGTTCTAGAGACTATCCCACTGACTTTATGTACCAAGTTTGAACCAAATCCATCCATTGGTTCAGGAGATAGAGTGCAAACAAGCTTATTTTTAACAGTCTTAGTCCCGTGGTGACCTTGAAAATTAGGTCAAGGTCACCAAAATCTAATCAGTTCTTGAGATCATCCCAATTATACTATGTACCAAGTTTGAACAAAATCCATCCATTGGTTAAGGAGATAGAGTGCAGACAAGCTTATTTTTAACAGTCTTAGTCCCGTGGTGACCTTGAAAATTAGGTCAAGGTCACCAAAATCTAATCAGTTCTTGAGACCATGCCAATTATACTATGTACCAAGTTTGAACAAAATCCATCCATTGGTTCAGGAGATAGAGTGCAGACAAGCTTATTTTTAACAGTTTTAGTCCCGTGGTGACCTTGAAAATTAGGTCAAGGTCACCAAAATCTAATCAGTTCTTGAGACCATCCCAATTATACTATGTACCAAGTTTGAACAAAATCCATCCATTGGTTCAGGAGATAGAGTGCAGACAAGCTTTTTTGGCCTAAAATTGGACAATGTTTTGAGCACTGTGACCTTGAAAATTAGACCAAGGTCACCAAAATCTAATCAGTTCTTTTCCCCCTCCCAATTGTGTATCTGTGTCAGTTTAATCAAAATCCATCCATCCATTCAGGAGATAGAGTGCAGACAAGAGGCAACGCCAACGCCGACGGCGACAGGATCCGCACCAAAACCAATATGTCCCCCTCCCTTTCGGGTGGGGGGACATAAAAAAATCCATTTTTCAGACATTTGATGGGAAGGCAACTCAATAAGTTGACATTATTAGAAAATTATGGAAGCAAGTATTTACCTTAAATGGCTGTGGAACATGTATCTTTATGAGGTACATGTAGGAATTTCATGTTTTTGGATGTACTGCCTGTAATTTCTATGGTCATTGTGCTCCTTCTGCTGATTCAAGAAGGGCAGGCATGAAGTATGTGCACTAAGTACTGGTTAACCACTTAGAAGGGCCTTTATTTTAGGCATCTATTTGGTTAGGCTTTTACTGCACATTCTAAGGGTGAGGTTGATTAGGCTTCAATCAAAAGGATTAAGCATAAATGGCAACCAATCATAAATTAAGATGTTTGTGGATGATCTTTTGGCATTCTCACAGGGACAAAATCCACAAATTAATTCTAGCATGGGTAGATGTACTATCTCACCTTTTTCACTATTAGATAGCAGCAGCTTCAGCAAAGAATGTTCAAATTATTGACTGGAAATAAAACACAGATGGCTGGATGGATTTCCATTAAGTATGCACTGACCAACAGACACAAATTCCGTTTTGTATGCACTGACCAACAGACACAAATTCCATTTTTCAGACTTATCAAGGGCAGGGACAGCCAGAGTCATGTACCTTTGCCACAATATGTAATATTTAGTCTGGTGTACATCTATGAAATTTCAGCAAGATATTGCAAATAATAAAGGAACTAGAGTCATACCAATATGTATGCAAAATTTGAACAAAATCCGTGAAAAAATACTCAAGTTATCGATCGGAAACGAAGTGCGGACGGACGGACAGACATACGGACGGACAGACACCGGAGGGTATAACATAATACCCCGCCACACGATAGTGGCGGGGTATAAAAATGGACTTGTCCAACATATAGTAATGGAAGAGTCCACTAGTATACAATGGGTTAACACCAGCTGTAACAAAAATCTAAGAAGGGTAATTCCTTAGAAGCAATGAATACACTACAGTAATAATCAATGTAGAGTGGGCAAGTTTTTCTGGACTGATCTTACTGCATTAATGTGCAGGCTGATCTGAGTCACTGCTGGGTGCTTATATCTTAGACACATTTTTGTTTGCTGAAATGCCATCACTATTGTCAGGTAAGCAGCAAATAAATGTCATGGATATGAACTTCATATGGAAATGTCATCTGTTTATCTTGTCTGCCGAATTTTCTTGCAAAATTTTCAAACATATTTCTGCATACAGGCAAACAGTATGTAGCCAGATCAGATTGCTCCTGGAGGAGAAGTCTGATCTTGGTCTAGTCAATAAATTTAATTTATTAAATTATAAATTTAATTTCAATTATCTGTTTGTAACAATGACTTTTAATTTAATAACCAGCAGATAACAAAGCACAAAACAATTGTTAGAGCTAATTAAACATACAAGGTTAACCAAACAAACATGAACATAACAAGCAACTGTCAAAACAATATACCAATATCATTGGCAGACCTATCAACTGACATCCTTGGGTCTTGGAAAGGAACATTTTGTAAACTTTCAAGTTCAAGTATCTGTCTTCTCAGTTTCAGATTTCTCCTTAAGGCATCTAAGATCTCTTTTGACAAAGCATCAACTTTTTTAGTTTCTATTTGTCCAACCATCTCCAGTTCACCTGATGTTCCAGGTTCTTCATTCACAGATTCCTTAATCTTATCTATATTTTCATCCAACATTTCTTTGCCTACATTTTTTGTATCAATGCTTTCTGTTGCAACTTTATCAAGTTTGCCAGTCTTTTCATGACTATCTGCATGAGCTTTAGATTTCATTTTGTTTTCTTTTGCAGACTCTTCAATTTTCTGCTCAAGTTCTTTAATCATTCCAACTACTCTTCTTGTGTTTCTGAACAATATTTCCACATCCCTAGCAACAAGGAGAACAGATAAGCTTTCAAGGGAAATGGTTCTTTTTCAAACTGACTTGCTGCTCTTACTATCCATAGTAAAGGAATTCGAAATGTTCCTTTTTCTGAAGACAGAAATCACTTCTTTTGGAGTTTATCCCTATTTAGATGGGGTGAATGTACATTGGATGAAGGGAGGGCCGCAAGGGAGATTAGTTATTGTTCTAATTGTGTTACACTCTTGAAATAAAGACTTTATTATTATTATCATTATTATTATGAACAGAAAGTATAACTCTTGCTTCCATGTAAAAATGGAGCCAAACCAAAGAACTCTGTCATTCACCTTCCATGATGAATGAAACTAGAATTTTCAGGAAATCTGACTATGGATGCTACAGTGTGATAAGAGGATGAAGACAAATTAGTAACAGAAAACTTGACAGAAATCTTTGCTTATTCATCTTTTTGTTGATAAATTTCATATTATTGAATGTTCACAGGTGCAAGTGGAACAAATCATGGAAGAGCTCTTCACTATATGAAATCTATACCTAGCAAGAGCTAATTATGTGCTGCTTGATACAAGTCTAAAAGTAATACATGTACAAACAGGTTATTTTGAAATCCATAGCAAATAGCTGAAAAATTAGAAGTTGAAATGCGGAAAAAATAATCTAAAACAATTAAAACTTTGACGACAAACGAGCTCATAAGATGAACAAGAATAAACAACCAGGCTTTTCAAAGACAATTTTCCCACAATATATAAGCACACCTGAGTCAATATGTATTACCATGGGAGAACATTTTGATGAAACCCGAACATCACGTGAACAAGTCTGTGAAATGAACACCCCCTAAACCCCACTTTATATACAGAAAACTGGGGTTTAAAGGGTATACATTATTTTCCTTATTTCTGCTCCAAGACATAGGTTGTGGGTACTCGTTAAAACCGCCTCAATGAGGCAGTTCTAACAAGCACCCATGACCTATGTTTGCAGTATTTATAAGAAAAATATCAGGGATTTTCGTCAGAAAAGTAGCCATTTTGGAGATGAGAACTATGCATTATATTGCACGGGTGTGTTATCGTAATGTTTAGCTCTAGCTGCCATTAGTGGAGTAATCCCAGCAGGAATCCTGTTACAACAAACAAACTACAACCTCCTATAACACTGAAAACCACATCCAAAGTAAACCTACATACCCTTAAAAGCATAATAAGCACCATTTACCAGTACAAATGGTACCTTATTTAGCATATACACCAGTGGACACAAAAGCGTTCAAACTCCTATGAAGTACCTTTCAACGAATCTCTTTGCATCAAGTTAGTTTGACAAGCAAATGTCATTCAACAAAGTAGTCTTAAACTGGATCAAGCAAAATACATTGATTGGTCTTATTGTTGCAAGCACATTTTTAGATCTGATTGACATTCGAGATATATTCTGATTGGACAGTGCAGGGTCTACAATGCAATGTACAACACTTTGTGTTTTGAATTTATTCCTGTCTTGTAGTTAACTGACAGGATGTAAGGACATATTGAATGAAACATCAAATCAAAATGAAATGAAGCTCATCAAAGTTTGAACCGATTCGTGTCCACAGGTGTAAGTTCGGACAACATTTGTTTTCGGACACCGTATAAAATCAGTAAAACTAGCTAATTTAATGTTTTGTTTGTTTGATTTGAGGTTTAACGTCCCCATCAACACTGTAAAGGTCATTTTGGAGACGTTGCTTCCAATTTTGTGGTACTTTTAACCTACATTTAGATGAAATGACATCTCAAGCCCTGCCGCCAAATGAAACCAATAGGGTTTATAAGCATGGACAGGCTGACTCGCACCGCTTTTCCTGGGCAGGCTTAGACCCTCTAAGCAGTCTAATTTAATGTACCTTATATTTTTGGACATCCACTAAAATTGTCCCACTCTTATTTCATAAAAGTTCAGACATAAAATGGAAGTGAAGGCAATGAATACAATAGTCCTGTTTGAACATTATTTCTCTTTGCTAAACATTTTCGTTTAGATATTTTTGTGCAATGTTATATATTCAGTATTTGATGGAGACATCTCTGACCTTCTGTTCCAGAACTATATGGCAACTTTTGCTTGTAATTATTTGTGTGCACACATTTGCATGGCATGACAACTACTTACATGACGTCGACTCTCCGATTGTTGATACTGTACAGATCTCTTTTCAGGCCTTCCAGTGCTCGTTGATTCTGCTCTTCCTGTTCCTTCAGTTGTTTTAGTAACTCCATTGTAGAGTCTCGCCCCGATTTCTCAGGCTTCTTGTTCAGAGATTCTAACTGCTTTCTAATCTCTGTGAAAACATGACATCTTCCAATAAGTGGGGGGTAACTCTTTCAACTTTTTTTCTTTCTGTTTAACCTTTTTTGTACCAAATGGAAACTTCCTCCTTGTATATAGCAAGAGTTCATTTCAAAATTTAGGGTATGTCAGGTTGTGTTTTCTTCAAAATTGATTAGGAAAATGGCTGAACGTTTTGCAAACAGTGTAGGCCCTGATCAGATGCCGCATTCTGCGGCGTCTGATCTGGGCTTGCGCTGTTTGCCAGGGTACCTGTTTTGGGGTTTCTGGTACTGAATGGGTTAATCAAATAAAGTCTACCGTAAAAATTCTAAAAAAATTGGACACTTGCCATAATTCTCCTAAAATTTTGACAAATTTGTTTCACGATTGAACAAGTAGTCCAACAGGTGCAGATGGAATGGAAAACAGTGTAGACCCTGATCAGTCGGATCTAGGTCTGCACTGTTTGCTTTGTCCCATCTGTCCCAATACTTAGGATCATTACAGAAGTCTTAAAGACATTGCTCCTAAAGTTCCATTACCGATATGCCCATGCAAACAGTGTATCTAATCAGGATTGACACTGTTTGCCATTATGTTCATGATTTTGACTAAACTACAATTTACCTAAACTAGGAATGTTTTCTGAACACATTACAAATAGATCCCAAAAACTATGTGCACTTGAAAATGAGGTGGTGGTCACCTACTTGGAAGTAGAATCAATTCTTTATTGTAGAGCTAAAATATACTGTACCGAGCAAGAATTCTTCAATCAGTTCAAGAGATACAGTGCAGACAAGCAAAATTGAAAATCTTCGGATCTGTAAGACCTTGATAAGTAGGCCAATCTCACCAAAATCAAAGCAAGTCTTCTGTATGTTAAACTGATATATTACACCAGATTAGGTCAGAATTCAACCACTGGTTCATGAGATACATGTGTATGCAGACAGGACAAAATCTGACAATCTTCAAACACATGTGACCTTGAAAAATTTAGTCAATGCCACCAAAATCTAATCAAGTCTTTGGTAGGTTGCAGTGATGATTTACAAAGTTTGACCTCATTAATAAATTGATCTAGATAGCAATGATTGGCCCAAATTTGACTGCAATTGAGAGCCTGTGACCTTTAAAAACTAGAAATGTTTTCAGAGGAAAACAATGCCCACCCCACCCACCATAAATATATCTTAAACACCCATTTGACTTTAATAACTAGGGTAAGGTCACCAAAATGTAAGCTGCAAACAAACCTTTTTTCAGCCAAAAACTGACAGTTTTCGGAAGCCTGTGACCTTAAAAACAAGAGGCCCATGGGCCACTTCACTCACCAGAGGTCATGTGGTTTATACCATATACAGGCAAGGTGCCCATCTTGGTCATGTGACAACAATACCACCAATAATGTTTAATTGCCTCACCCCCATAGAGGCTTTTCATGTAATTTGGTTTCAATCAGCACAGCTCTTTTACTGGAGAAGATAAAAATACTGAATCAGAGCCATCCAAGACAATAGTCAGTAATGACCTTGACATTTGGAATTGATAAACATCCATTCAGCTAACTGCAAATATCATTTTTGATGTCACAGCCTACCAGGCAATCAGAAATATCCACTACTTTGTCATTTTTCCATACAAATGTCTAATAGACCAAATTTAACCTTGACATAAAACAGGTCAAGGTCAACCAAAGGTCATCATTTGAACAAACTTGGTAGGGCCAGAGTCCCTGATACTGTATACCAAGTTTCAAGATCATCGGCCATTCGGTTCTTGAGAAGAAGATTTTTAAAGGTTTTTAGCATATATGGGCAAGGCAGCCCATACTGGTCACGTGACCCAGTCCTCACGAACAAACTTTCGTTCCCTTATTCCATAGAGGCTCCACATGTAATTTGGTTTCAACTGGCCAAGTAGTTTAAGTAAAGAAGATAAAAATACTGAATCTGAGGCGTCCTGGACAAAGGTCGGTAAATGACCTTGACCTTTGTAACTGATAAACTTCCATTCAGCTGATTGTAAATACCATTTCTGATGCCACTAGCTAATATATGATCAGAAAAATCCACTGTTTTGCCATTTTTCCATACAAATGTCTAAGTGATCAAATTTGACCTTGGCGTAAAACAGGTCAAGGTCAACCTAAGGCCATCATTTGAACAAACTTGGTAGGGCCAGAATCCCTGATGCTGTATACCAAGTTTCAAGTTCATCGGCCATTCGGTTCTTGAGCAGAAGATTTTCAAAGATTTTTACCATATATGGGCATGGTGGCCATATTGGTCATGTGACCCAGTCCTCACAAATCAACTTTCATTCCCTCATTCCATAGAGGCTCCACATGTAATTTGGTTTCAATTGGCCCAGTAGTTTAAGTGAAGAGGAAGATAAAATACTGAATCTGAGGCATCCTGGACAAAGGTCGGTAAATGACCTTGACCTTTGAAACTGATAAACTTCCATTCAGCTGATTGCAAATACCATTTCTGATGCCACTAGCAAACACACAGTCAGAAAAATCCACTGTTTTGCCATTTTTCCATACAAATGTCTAAGTGACCAAATTTGACCTTGGCGTAAAACAGGTCAAGGTCAACCAAAGGTCATAATTTGAACAAACTTGGTAGGGCAAGAGTTCCCGATGCTGCATACCAAGTTTCAGGATCATCGGCTATTCGGTTCTTGAGAAGAAGATTTTTAAAGGTTTTTACCATATATGGGCATGGTGGCCATATTGGTCATGTGACCCAGTCCTCTAGAACAAACTTTCGTTCCCCCTTCCAATAGAGGCTCCACATGTAATTTGGTTTCAATTGGCCAAGCAGTTTCAGAGGAGATATTGTTTGAAAATGTTGACGACGTAGACAACGACAACGAGGACGGACGACTCACCAATGCCTATACTATAAGCTACCCTGGAGCCTTCGGCTCTGGTGAGCTAAAAAACAGTCATTAAAAAGCTCAGATTACCAGAATCTAATCAAATTTGGTAGACTGTAATTAAATGTTGTACCGAGTTTGACCAACATTCATCAATTGTTAAATGATATAGGGTACAAATAAGCCTTTCATTTTGGCCCCAAAAGAACAGGTTTCGGGAGCCCTTGAGTGCAACCAAGCCATTTTTGGCCCAAAATTGACTGTTTTGGGGAGCCTGTGACCTTGAAAAAAGGTCAAGGTCACCATATCTAATCATAACTGCGGTATGTTGTAATGATATATTGTACCAAGTTTGAATAAAATTAATCAATTCATTAATGAGATATAGTGGAGACAAGCCATTTTTGGCCCAAAATTGACTCTTTTGTGGGGCCTGTGACCTTGATAAAAAAGGTGAAGGTCACCAAAATCTAATCAAATCTGCAGTATGTTGTAATGATATACTGTACCAAGTTTGACTAAAATTAATTAATTTGTAGATAGAGAGAAGACAAGCCATTTTTGGCCCAAAATTGACTCTTTTTGGGGACCTGTGACCTTGAAAAAAAAGGTCAAGTTCACCAAAATCTAATCAAATCTGGGGTATATTGTAATGATATACTGTTCCAAGTTTGACAGAAATTAGTCAATTGGTTAATGAGATACGAGTGCAGATAAGCCATTTTTGGCCCAAAATTGACTGTTTTGGGGCCTGTGACCTTGAATATAGGTCAAGGTCACCAAAATCTAATCAAAACTGCAGTATGCTGTACTGATATATTGTATCAAGTTTGAATAAAATTAATCAATTCATTAATGAGATATAGTGCAGACAAGCCATTTTTGGCCCAAAATTGACTCTTTTTGGGGGCCTGTGACCTTGATAAAAAGGTGAAGGTCACCAAAATCTAATCAAATCTGTGGCATGTTGTAGGGATATACTGTACCAAGTTTGGCCAAAATTAATCAATTTGTTAATGAGATAGACTGCAGACAAGCCATTTTTGGCCCAAAATTGACAGTTCTGGGGGACCTGTGTCCTTGAAAAAAAAAAGATCAAGGTCACCAAAATCTAATCAAATCTGGGGTATATTGAAATTATATATTATTCCAAGTTTGACACTTATTGGTCAATCAGTTAATGAGATAGAGTGCAGATGAGCCATTTTTGGCCCCAAAATGAGTGTTTTGGGGGGCCTGTGACCTTGAAAATGAGGTCAAGGTTGTTATAACCTAATGACCGATTTCCCCATCCTAATGATGTAACTACGCAAGTTTGGTAAAAAACCATCCATAGATTTAGGCGATATAGTTCTTCAAACAGGCTACGCCGACGGCGACACAAACTCAAATGGGATCTGCACCAAAAACAATATGTCTCCCTTCCCCTCAAAGGGGGAGACATAATTAGTTCAAGGCCAATTAAACCTAATCATATCTTTGGTAGATTACAACAAAATGCTGTACCAAGTCTGATCACATCCAGCAAAGACTAAGATAAGCCTGTGTATCAACTGAGATAAAATGCAGCCCTCTTGGTCTGCATAAAGAGGCTTTCAGTCAATGAGCATCCAAATACAGACCACAGCAAACACTCTGATCAGACTACATGATTGATTGATTGATTGATTGATTGATTGATTGATTGATCGATTGATTTGAGGTTTAACGTCCCTGTCAACACGGTAAAGGTCATTTTGGAGATGTTGCTTCCAATTTTGTGGAACTTTTACCCGACATTGAGATGAAATGACATTTCAAGCCCTGCCGCCCAATGAAACCAATAGGGTTTAAAAGTATGGACGATCTGACTCGCACCGCTTTGCTGGGCAGGCTTAGATCCTCTAAGTCATTTACCTATACTCGTGTGCGGGTCGGTTTCAGCTCTGCGTGGAAACATCATGCAGCCTATCTATTTCTTCAAGCCCCGATAGGCGGGGGCCATCAGACTACATGAATGTGCAGGCTGTATTTAACGCCACTACAGCTGGTGTTAAGAGTATGTGTGGCAGCCCTTAAAAAGTCTTCCTGCCCTTCATCACAGTGTAGTTTATATTTTCTTGTCCTTTGGAATCATTGATTCCATTGGTGAATCTTGAAAAGATTAAGGGTCACTGATGAGGCCTAATTGGTCAAAACAAGCTTGTCTGGCCCAGAAAAACTTGTTCACTCCATATTTTCAGTTCTGTGATGTGATGCATTATATGGATGTATTCCTTGCAACCATTCCCCCAGATACCCCTTTCTTAGAAAATAATTTTCATGATGCAATTTGCATGATGCAAATACTGTAAGACACAATTTCAATTCATCATAAATCTATCATACAGATAAAAGAAGCTCAAACTTACCATCCCTTTGTTTCTCCAGATCTTTATTGCGTAGATGAAGATATTCCATATTTTTACCATGGGTTGCTGCCATGTATCGTAACTGTTGATCTTGATTTGGATTGGGCCGTCTGTACTCATCCTATAAAGGAGGAAATCTTTGACAACAAGAGTTGGGTAAAACACATAACCCTTTCTTTTGATTTGCCAGTTCTTTAAGTTGTCAGTAAGTAATGAGGTTAAACAGGAAGCTTGAGGACCAAGAACACAAAGTAGAATATGTAAGAACCTCTTCAAATGCTGCTCATTATTAAACCAACACACACATACATGCATGCAAAAAAAAATATGCACAGTCTCATTTAGAGATATTTCTGTTCAAGCTCTAGCAGCCATGAGTGGAGCTGAAATATTTTGCATTATTTGAATGAATTTGTCCCATCAGGCTTTAAGTAGGGTTGTCAAATAATACTTTAAACCCTTAAGATGCCGAGAAAAACTACATCGTGACCTTGACGTTTGACCTACTTTTTAAAAACTTCAACATAGTCCATAACTTTCTATTGGTAAGTGATAGGGCTTTCATATTTCACATGTGCATTCTTTTTTACAAGACCTTTCTAGTGGTACCATAATTTTTGACCTTGTGACCTTGACATTTGACCTACGTTTTAAAAACTCACATTGGCCATAACTTTCGATTGGTTATTCACTTATTCACCATCAAAAGGGCTACATCCTGACTAAGGCTCAAGTTCTGTAAAAATTTCAAGGGGAGATAATTCAGCCAAAAATGACAACAGAGTTATGGCCCTTGGTCAGGATGTAGCCCTTGTGATGGTGAATAAGTGTGTGAAGTTTCATCGGGCTAGGTCAAATACTTTTGAAGTTATGATCAAGGTTAAAGTTTTTGTGACAGACAGACAAACAAACAAACAGACAGACAGGGCAAAAACTATATGCCCCCCGAATCAAAGATTATCGGGGGCATAAAAAAAACATTCCTCCCCCGGGATTTGAACTTACGCAGCTGGCAGGTAAACTTTAACACAGGGAAATAAGGGAGGTAATACAGAGGAAAATCTTAACTTCTCAAAAAGTCCAATTTAAGCCAAAAAACCTGTAAAATGAAGTACAATGATAATGTTAAATATTGTTTTTTACCAATTGTTAATTATATATTCAAAGGGAGGTAATACAGAGGAAAATATTAACTTCTCAAAAAGTCCAATTTAAGCCAAAAAACCTGTAAAATGAAGTACAATGATAATGTTAAATATTGTTTTTTACCAATTGTTAATTATATATTCAAAATAAACTTGTAAAACATCACATATAAGAGCTTTCAGGTAAACTTTAACCAAATGCCGACACCGACGGTGGCGAAGACGCTGATGACGGATGCCCGGGAGTGTGGCAATAGCTCTCCCTTACTTTCGTAAGGCGAGCTACAAAATGGCATGTGGATAACGCCTCTTATCTTGCAGTTTTGTGATGGAGCTCTAATGTCATTTGCAAAGCTTTCAAATAACATGCACTTTTAAGTGCACACTGCTACAATTCTTGAATGATCAAGTGCATTTCATAAACATCTTGAATTTGCAGTGCATCTATGAAGACTTTACAAAGTGGGTGCATGGCTTTTCAAGCCTTTTCCTTTTACATCAATTTGTCAATGAATAACACTATAAAAATATACATAGAGTTTTTAACCTATTCTGTCCTGAATAGAAGGCCAAAAGAAAGAGTACACCACAACCTCTTTATAACAATGTTCATTATAACATGGTTTTGGATATAAGAGGGTTTCAAGATGGATCCCAAAAATGTATTGATTATATAGAAAAATGACCATAAATGGTCATTTTTTTCTATATAATCTATACATTTTTGTTTGGATATAACACGGTTGTTTAACTAACATGGTTTCTGTTTTGGACCCCATCAATAGTGTTATAAAGAGGTTGTGGTGTACCTTTTTTTAAAAAAAAATGTAGTGTTGTCAGGCTGTGTTAATTCTAAAAATTTATTTAGAAAATACATGTAGCTAATTTGTTTACAAACACTGAATAAAGGCCCTGATCAGATGATGGGATCTGGATCTGCACTGTTTGCTGGTGACACATTTTGGGGTTTCCATTATACTTATAAGAAATGGTAAAAATACAATGTTAACATTAAATAAATATATTTGACTTGCATGAAACTACAACATTGGTCAATAGTTCTAATTCGCCGCCCAGTTTTTGGGTCAACTCTTTGTCACTTTAAAGCGCAGTCTTGCAACAAATGGACATGCTGGAGTCCGGTTTTTGGACATAGTTTCCTCATTTTTGTTCGCAATTTTTTCAGGACCACATTCTTACAGAAGCTTCCAGACACATACCTACTTTTTTGAATAGCAATTTACATGAAAAGCTCTGAATTTCTGAAGAAAATGGCATAAAACATCTTTGGTGTTAGCGTTTGTTTAGCAAAAGTGTTGGCCTTACCACATGTTTAAGAGCCCATATCCTGTTATTGATTTTTAACTTGGGCTCCAAAAAATGGATCCATGTATCATCACCAGTTAACCAATTTGGTACCAGAAATCCCTAAAGGGGTACTTGGCAAACAGTGCAGGCCCAGATCAGACACTGCAGAATGCGGCGTCTGATCAGGGCCTCCACAATTTGTTAAAAGTTCAACCATTTTCCGAACAAATTTTGAAGAAAATACAACCTGACACCCCTAAATTTTGAAATGAACTCCTGCTATATGTAAGGAGGAAGATTCCATTTGTTATAAAAAGGGTTATGAAACTATCAAGCAGCTTTTTCTGAGTACTTCTTCAGCAGTTGCTGTGCCATTTGCACCCTCATGGCTGAGCACAAGCACTTTGTAACAATAAGAATTTTCTTCAGAATGAGCTGGACAGATACATACCCTTATCCTGCTGAATATTCTGTTTAGCCACACCCATTTCTGACTTTGAACCAATCAGATTACTTGATGTAATTTATTCTTACAAATCCATAAACTGAATGTCAAACAGTGTAGATTCTGATCAAGAAGCCATCTGATCTGGATCTACACTGTTTCCAAAGATAGGGGTTGTCAAGAACAGCATGATAAGAGCTAAACCCAAGTTTGTTATTTGTGCCAGCTGTCTGACAGCAAAATGCACATCTTACTCAATAATGGACTTGATGTGATATTTTGGACAAGTCCATTTATATTTAAGGGGTAATAGGCCTGTTTCTTCATTTTTATTTCATTTTTGACAGAAGGCGGCATCTGATCTGGGCCTGCACTGTTTGCCAGGCTACCCTTTTAAGGGCTTCCGCCTATAATGGGTTAAGGGGCTTCTTTTACTGATTCCTGACTGGAACTGAATTTTGTTAACTACTTATAAACTGTGGAAAAGACATTTGTTTATCCCTATAAAAAGCACATATCTCATCATGTATGCTTTCAATACTCAATCCAAACTTAAGGCAGGCTTTTATATAACCCCTGATTTCTGAAACATTTCCAATTTGTTTTCTAACCATTTCGTTTAACCCTTTTTGTACCAAATGGAATCTTCCTCCTTATATATAGCAGGAGTCCATTTCAAAATTTAGGGGTGACAGGTTGTGTTTTCTTCAAACCTATTTGGAAAATGGCTGATCTTTTTCAAACAGTGTAGGCCCTGATCATTTTGCTTCACCATTAGTAATTAATTTTGTGCAACTGCAAATGCTGAAGATCCAAACTAAATAATTTGGATGTGGGTCTTTGTAATTACCAAATCTGTGCAAGGAGTACCCTAGTGAACTCTACCATAAAAATTCTAAAAATTTTGACACCTTAACGACTGCTGTATTTCTCCTAAAATTTTGGACAAATTTGTTTCACGATCCAGAAAGGAGTCCAAAAGGTGCCGACAGAATGGCAAATATGTAGACCCTGATCAGACTGCTCCTCAAGGAGCAGTCTGATCTGTGTCTGCAATGTTTGCTTGGGTCTATCAGTCACAATACTAAGGATCATTATGGTATTCTATTTGGAGGAGGGTACGGTTTACATGTGTATATACATGTACATGTAATACTTTATCTTCACAGTTGACCATCGTACAGTATCTGAAATCGGAAGCTGTTGATACTGTACGCTCAAAAATCGTTAGCTGCTTTACACGATATTTATAAAAAAACGTTAAAAATCAATAAAATTCGGTATTAACACCCGGAAAGGACACATGCATGGGAAGGTAAGAGTCATCCCTTTTCAAATCTGCTTCGATTTGGAATCATAAGGTACCCTGTTCTGCACAGTAAAATGATTCTGGTGCTGCATCAGTGATTTTTTTTCATTATCGCTCGCAGCGACCATTATTTTTTCACATTTTATCTGTCTTATGGCCAGTTTACACTTATTCTAAATAAGCGTAGACATAAAACAATCATAAACCATCACATCTCAGTACCCATTTGCTAGTTCTGCCTGCCTCCCTTCAAAAAACTTACTGCTTTATTCAGGGCCTATCATACTAGCCCCTGTACGATTAGCTGCATCTGTACGCAATCATTAGCTGCAAAAGTCGAAAAAATGACTGTACGCTTAGCTGCAGCATATAAAAAGTGAACGTGTGAAGGGTATTGACATCATGCTATATACACGTTGTGGTCCATCGCTATGCAAGAGAAATTTGGACCATTACAAAGAAAATTTGTACAGATAGATGTTCTGATAGATTCATTGTTTCGCGATGATTGACATAGTTCTAAAATCACTTGTCTGTTGTAACAGCTGTCTAGGCAACATGAAAACACGCCTTTATAATTCTGACCCCTTTGGACCCCACTTTTATACAGTAAAACCGGGGTTTACAGGGGTAAACGTTATTTTTATTATTTCTGCACAAAAATATACGGTCCTACTAAACACTACTGGGACTGACAAGGACAGAAAAGGACTGAAAATGTCGGACAAGGACACTTAAAATGTTAGAATATAATATAAAAATGCATGTTTTACATTACGAAAACATGCCTATACAAATACATTGCCACCTTTATCGCCGAAAAAAAAACTAAAATTTTAAGATGAAAAATTGTGATCTTTTTCTTATTTCTGCTCAAAATATAGATCGTCGAGGCGGTTCTAACGAGTACCCACAATCTATATTTTAGAGCAGAAATAAGAAAAATAAGGTATACCACCAGAAACTCCAATTTTACTATATAAAAGTAGGGTTCAAGGGGATCAAAATTATATAGGCGTGTTTTCGTGATGGTGTTTTTAACGCAACTATCTCAAAGATATTTTAACTGGGCGAGATATAAACAACATACGTCGATACCGCAAGTGCTGTACAATGACTGCAAGGATACAAGGATACGACGAGCTGGTTGTGATGTTTTGAACAGTAGTTTAATATTAATATTATAAACACCATTTATTTTATTGATCTGTATTTGAGTACGCATGGGTGTTATTACATTGGCTAGTTGGCCACCGCCCTTCGGGGCTTGAAGAAATAGATATGGCTACATTATTCTTTCACGCAGAACTGAGACCATTGGTAAACTGCTAAGAGGGTTCTAAGCCTGCCCAGGAAAGTGGTGCGAGTCGGACCAACCATGCATATAAACCCTATTGGATTCATTGGGCAGAAGGGCTTGAGATGTCAGCTCAATGTCGCGTACATTACCAAAACACGCCTATTAAAATATATTGGAAAATATACCACAACAAATGAAAATTTCAGACAAAAAATGAAAGTTTCCATATTTCTGCTACAAATATACATTGTCGTAACTCGTTAGAACGGCCTCGTCGAGGCGGCTCTAATGAGTATACACACTCTATGTGTTTGAGCAAACATACATACTCGTATACCAAGGCGGTTCTAACGAGTTCTTTGAGCAAACATATATTATGAGTGCTCTTTGGAACTACCTCAAAGGAATAGTCTACTATGCAGTCTTAAAAACGAAACCATAGCTATAATAACCGGTGCTTCAGCTGAAGTGCACGACCCGCCGGATGCTTTTAGCTTTATGAGTGTTACCATATATGGATATGGCGGCCATTTTGGTCATGTGACCTGGACCTAAAACGGTTTCCCCCAATAAATGCGCCTTGTCGTAAGGAGCAAAAAAATATATCTTATACTTTAGTACTGTATTCTGAATCGTTTGCAGGATAAAATGCATTCTCACTTTTCCAATACAAAAGCATATGTGTCAAAGTTTGACCTAGGCATAAAGAAGGTCAAGCTCAAACCAGGGTCACCATTTTAGCAATTTATGATGGGCCTACGTTTCAGATGCTATTTATTAAGTTTCGTGGAAATCTGCCCAGGGGTTCTGGAGAAGACTATTTTTGAAGGGTTTTTACTATATATGGCTTGGCGGCCATTTTGGTCATGTGACCTGGACCCCGTGAGCAAATTTTGGTTTCCCCCATCCCATAGAGGCTCCATATGAAATTTGACTTCAATCGGCCTAACGGTTTCCGAGGAGAAGCAGTTCGAAAATTTTCACATTTTTCGCCTCGGCGAGGCTATACTAAATGGAATAAAATATTTCGCAAGTTCATTGGTTAGATCTCATTGATATCAGTATGCCAAAATTGTCCAAATATTCCAAGCGGTTAAGTCACTATCACCAATTTTCACAAACGGGTTACGGACGGACAGACAGACAGACCATATATGGCTTGGCGGCCATTTTGGTCATGTGACCTGGACCCCATGAGCAATTTTTGGTTTCTCCTATCCCATAGAGGCTCCATATGAAATTTGATTTCAATCGGCCCAACGGTTTCCAAGGAGAAGCAGTTCGAAAATTTGCACATTTTTCGCCTCGGCGAGGCTATACTAAATGGAATGTAATGTTTCGCAAGTTCATTGGTTAGATCTCATTGATATCTATCAGTATGCCAAAATTGTTTAAATATTCCAAGCGGTTAAGTCACTATCACCAATTTTCACAAACGAGTTACGGACGGACAGACACACTGACAGAATGACAGAATGACAAGGTGATTTTAGGGCACTCTTAGAAAATCAACCGACTTCAGTCGGTCGCTTTTTCTGCGGGTCTTGCAATAATAAATGTAATAAAACTGAGTTCAAGGAGGTTCCATTGACTCGAAGATCGGCCCTTTTCATGGATAATTTTGTTGTGTCATCGGAAGGAGTGATCAAGTAACTTAAAGGCTTGAACACATCTAAAGGTCTTAGGACCTGATGAACTTGAAGGAATGACTAGCAAATAAGGTAGATCTAGTCGTGGCACATGTGTTCCAACAAACTCTTGATACTGGTGAAATCCTTAAAGAATGTCTCCTAGCGAACATATGTTCTGTCTTTCAAAAAGGTGAAAGGGCTCTTACTAATAATTATTGGCCCAATTGGATGAACATAAACTTTTGTCAGACAAACATCACGCACTTAGAAAAAGGCATAGCCGTGAAACACAGTTGAACTCGATTATGAATGATTTGGTGAGAATACTTGGAAGGCGGAACTTCCAGAAGGCTTTTGATTCGATAGCCGCCCCCCCCCCCCAACACACACACACATACACACACACACACCACCACCACCACCACCACCACCCTCGTCGAGAACTACTGATTTGCCGGCATGTATTTTGTTACAGCATTGGGGGTGGGGGAGGGGCTCTCAATCGGATGGGTTACTGTCTTTGCTACAAAAACAGCGAGTTGTTGTTAATGTGAGCTACATTTTTGTCTGGGGTCCCACAAAGGACTGTTCTTGGTCCAGTGTTAGTCTCCCTGTACATTAATATTTCCACTGAGACAGACTCAGAAGTATAACTGTGTTTGCTACCGGGAAATTCAGAATAATATAGATAATACTAGGTTGTTGGGCACGAAAATCGGGATGGGGTTTAAGTCCGTTGACTGCAATATTATGCAGATAACTAACTAGGAAGAGAAATTAAAATTGAGGCTTCTTACACCTTAGAGGGAACATTCCTCGAGAGTTTGTAACTGTATCTAATACATATAGAGTGGTTCTTAATGAAGAAAGAATGATTACTGCGTCGAAAGTGAAAGTATAATTGGAATATACTGAACCGAAAAAGAAACGCAACTCCAAATATAAATGTGAGTATTTGCAGAAATAATCATGTTTGCAGAAAATCGATTTAATGACACAATAATATGATAATTCCTGAATGTAACTACCATAGAGAGTTCAATTTCCAGTGAGAATGTTGGAACACAAATCCGTTTTGTCATAGAGGTAGTCATTTCACAAGTTCAAAACACCGAGTATGTCCTCCGTTTGCATTCAGTCCTGCACGCACACGCCTGGTCATGGACATGATTAAACGACTGATCTCTGCCTGGGGAATAGCATTCCACTCCTGTATGAGCGCGAGACGCAAGGCTTGACGCGTTGTTGGCGGCTGGTGGCGGTTACGTACGCGCCTAACCAAGACTTCCCACAAATGTTCTATAGGAGAGAGATCTGGACTATACGGAGGCCGTGCATCACGTCAACGTTGTTTTGCTGTTGAAACGTAACGTTGTGCTGTCGTACATATGTAACGACTACCGGTCGTAAAACGACGTCAACGTAACGCTGAGCCGTCAAAGATCCATCAATGAATATCAGGGGCGTTCTATGATCATAAGATATGCCAGCCCACACTATCAACCCGCCTCCAAATCGATCACGTTCAACCAAACAATTGTCACGATAACGCTCTCCATCACGCCTATACACACGTTGACGGCCGTCAACCTGTACAACAAGTACCTGGACTCGTCAGAAAACATTACTTTACGCCACTGACGAAGGGGAAACAGGTTTGGCCTATGCTGTGCGAGTCACGCCATTCTAACCTGACGTCGTCGTCCTATGCTGTGCGAGTCACGCCATTCTAACCTGACGTCGTCGTGGTGTTAATTGCATACCAACGTACGGACGACGAGGACGTAAACCAAACTCTAGAAGGCGATTCCTGACGGTATCTGCAGAGAGAGAGAGAGAGAGAGAGAGAGAGAGAGAGAGAGAGAGAGAGAGAGAGAGAGAGAGAGAGAGAGAGAGAGAGAGAGATGTGTGTTAGAGAGAGAGAGAGAGAGAGAGAGAGAGAGAGAGAGAGAGAGTAAATTACATTTTTACATCCCACCGACAGCTAAGGTCATACGGAGACGGGACGGGAGAGAGATTCAACAAAAGGCCTGGTTGAAAAAAAAATGGATGAGCGTTATTGCAGTGTCAAAATCAAAATCAGAGAAAAAGAGTGAGAGAGAGAGAGTAACCAAAAAGAGAGTTAGCCGTAACTACGTAGTATGACCCATCTTCTTTCTTATGAATTTTTTCATTGCTCTTAAAGGAACTCATTTTTGATTTTAATTAACCAAAAATCATCATTTGAAGTTTACAGATGTCACCCGTACAAATCTCTCTCTCTCTCTCTCTCTCTCATATACACACGTGTATGTACGCACGCACGAAACGAAAGAGAGAGAGAGAGAGAGAGAGAGAGAGAGAGAGAGAGAGAGACAGAGAAAGAGAGAGTCAATTACATTTTACATCCCACCGACAGCTGAGGTCATACGGAGACGGGGCCTCGGTTTAAAGACTCATCCGAAATTTTGGAGAAGCCCAGAGAGAGAGCGAGAGAGAGAGTCAGATACATTTTTACATCTCGCCGTCAGCTAATGCCATACGGATCTGGGACCTCGGTGTAAAGAAGCCCAGAGAGAGAGAGAGAGAGAGAGAGAGAGAGAGAGAGAGAGAGAGAGAGAGAGAGAGAGAGAGAGAGAGAGAGAGAGATTCAACCTAAGGCCTGGTTGAAAAAAAATGGATGCGCGATATTGCAGTGTCAAAATCAGATAAAAAGAGTGAGAGGGAGTTAACAACCATAAAAAATCAACTTTATAATTTGAAGTTTACAGATACGCGATCTGAGTGTCACTCTCTCTTATACATACAACTAAACCTACATATACATACGCACGCACAAAACGAGAGAGAGATTAGTCAAATACGGCGGCATTCAATTCAAAGACGTCATTATGATTTCGTCACAGCAAGCTGACTTTACATGTGTGTTTATATGTACATTCAGTGCACAGGTACTTGGCACGATGTTTCGAAAAAAAATGTGTTTTTGTTTGTTTGTTTGATTTGAGGTTTAACGTCCTCGTCAACACTGTAAATGTCATTTTGGTGACGTTGCTTCCAATTTTGTTGGACTTTTACCCGACAATGAGATGAAATGACATCTCAAGCCCTGCCGCCAGATGAAACCAATAGGGTGTATACGCATGGACGGTCCGATTCGCACCGCTTTGCCTGGGCAGTTTCTCTGTGGTTGTTTGATTTTTGTGTTCACGAGATGTTGCTCTAATGAGTTAGGAGGCCTTCATGCGGACTGAACAAATTGTCTGAATCGCGACGAAAGTAAGGGCGAGGTTTGTGGCCAGGTAAAATCGATTTTTTTAAAAGCCGCCAAGTCGCGGCTTATTTTTGTTTGTGGTTCATGTGGTTCGTCTTTGTGTGTTTGTGTCGCTTATATTATTTTGTTCTGGATAGCCAGTTGGCCATTTTGTTGGAAAGTAACTGCCCTTTTGGCTTTCCGCTGTTGATGTTTCCATTAGGGTCTGTTGTTCCATGTTTGTGTTTCTTTCCCTTTGGTGCCTCTGATGGGAGCCGATTCCTGACCATTGACTTCACTTCTATTTTAGATCATTTAAGCGGTTTACCAGTACTCGTGTGCGGGTCGGTTTCAGCTCTGCGTGGAAGCATCATGCGGCCCATCTATTTCTTCAAGGCCCGATGGACGGGGGGGGGGGGGGGCATCTAAAATGTGTGAAATATGTCAAATGACCAAAATCAACAACAACAAAAATCAGCATTTGTAGATTTTTTTATTGGTTGTTGTGTTTCGTCTCATATTTTCAATACGCTTCCAAAGGGACATAACTTTAATTACCTCACATAGCTGACAGGCTTGCGGGATTTGTTGGTTTGTGGTTTAACGACATATCAACCCTCGTGGGTCATTTTATGTCTTCTCCCAGAAAAAGTATGAATAGAGACAGAAGAGATAGTAGAGGAGAAGAAAGCAAGGGAGAGAGGAGAAAAATGAACGGAAGTGTAGAAAGTAGAAGATGTGACAATATTCTCCTTCTACCCTTACCTGCTGTAATGACGACAGGCCTCGCACAACTGTAAACCAATATCAGTTGGAGATAGACATCACCTTTGCCTCGCCCAACCACCCAGAAGAAATGTAAACAAAAATAAAGCACCTGCTTTGATATCGCGCGACTGGATTAATGGATAATGACGTCAACTTCGAAACGCGATGTCTTGAAACGACGTCATCCACCCAACTCGTCCCTTCACAATTATAGATTTCAACATGAAAAAAAAAAAAAAAAAAACAACCAAAAAAAAAAAAAAAAAAAACAAACATAAAAAAAAACAGCAAAATTAGTTAGTATTATTGAGTATACACAAATAAGGTGCATGGGGACTGTTAGCTATAGACTGTGGCTATTTTATAAAGACGCAGAAACCAGCGACTGCCTTTTAGCAAACAGACCCAGGTGAGATGCTGTAGACTGCCGTCTGATCAGGGTCCACACTAGTTGCTTAAATTCTTGGTTAAACGAAATAGTTTAAGTCTCAAGTCGTGTCTATAGGGAGCAGCAGGACGCGGGTTCGAAACCTGTTGCGGTTGGCAGCATTCTTTCAAGAGACTGATCATGAAATCTTCCAGCCCCCGCCCATCGGGGCTTGAAGAAATAGACTAGGGTGCATAATGCTTCGACGCAGAGCTGAAACCGACTGCACATGAGTACTTGTAAACCGTGTACATGTTATAAGCCTGCCAAGCAGGAAAGGTGGTGCAAGTCGGACCGTCCGTGCATATAAACCCTATTGGTTTCACTGAGCGGCAGGGCTTGAGAAGTCATTTCATCTCAATATCGGGTAAAAGTCTCACAAAATTGAAAGTTGCCTATACAGTGTTGACGGGGACGTAAACCCTCAATTCAAGTAAATTTCCTACGGACATTCTCTCCCTTCCGCTGTTTCAAGAAGGACAGTTGGCAGTTTCAGGTGAAAGTATGTACACTGTACTGGTTTATCGCTTACGGGAAAAGTGTGGAAAATGGCCTAAATTGCGTTGCATCGGCCGTTGAACTCAAATACCAACAAACAAACTCAAGTCAGGGCTATCTATTGTCGACAAGTATAGGTGCAGTCAATTTGGCCCTCTTAAGATGTCAAGTTTGTTTTGTTTGATTTGATGTTTAACGTCTCCGTCAACACTATAAAGGTCATTTTGGAGACGCTGCTTCCAATTTTGTGGACTTTTACCCGACATTGTGATGAAATGACATCTCAAGCCATGTCGCCCAATGAAACCAATATGGTTTTTAAGCATGGACGGTCCAACTCGCACTTCTTTGCCTAGGCAGGCTTAGTTCCTCTAAGCGGTTTACCAGTACTCGTGTGCGGTCAGATTTAGCTATGCGTGGAAGCATTATGCAGCCCATTTATTTCTTCAAGCCCCAAGGGGGGCTGTAAGATGTCAAGTAAAAAAAAAAAATACTTCACCTGAAAATGTCTACGGTTCAGGTCGTTTGCTTCCCATTCTTGCCAACTTTAAACATATTGTTTATGTAGGCAAACAATGTGGATCCTGATCAAAGTGCTCCTTGAGGAGCAACAATAACTTTAACAGTACCCGACAGACAACAAAGCAGACGACAACTCATGCTGGCATCTTTGTATCGTTTACGGGATACAGACGAAATAAACCGTAGCCCGTTGACGGGCCTTTCCGGCTATCGAACATAAACGCGTAAGACTGAAACACAAAACGACAAAAATTGTATTGAATATTTTTTACTTTAATATTGCGTTTAAACGAGTACCCACAATCTACGGTCGGCCTCGGTAGCTAAGTCGGATGCACGTTTGACTGGTGATCAGGAGGACGCGGGTTTGATTCCTGTCGGGGTCGGCAACATTCTTATGTGGAGAATTAAATCTTTTCTACGGTCATTCTCTCCCTTCCGTTGATTCAAGAAGGGCAGTTGTCAGTTTCTGTACTGGTCAACTACTTACGTATGAGCCTGCCCAGGAAAAGTTTGGATAGGTAAACTGACCGGCTCAAAAATGACCTAAATAGTGTTGACTGGGCCATTAAACTCCAATACAAACAAACAAACAAACAAAACCCGCGTATCAGTCTATCGCATAACCAGTACAAGGCACATTCTTTCACAAGAGAGAGAAGAGACAGTATGCTAATTCTGTATAACAAAGGTCTAAAGGGTGCTGCAAGCATTCAAACAGATGACCTTGTTCTCCCAGCTAGAAGGTGTAGAAATCACCATTCAATGGCGTTCAAGAAATGACATTCACAAAAATTCATTCTTCCCTCGGGCCAGTAGAGATTGGAATGCTCTTCCCGATCCGAACATTTCCAAGGCTCAAGATGGTGGGGATACTGTAGCTAAGTTTACCTCTTTGGTGAAAATGCTAGGGACTAGCTTCCTGTATCGCGGGTCCTATACATGGTGGTCGTAGTATCACCATTCTGACTCCGATAGCAATATTTACCGTTTCTCTGTACAGGCGTGATTCAGTCAAGTTATCAAAATCAAGGCTAAACTACGTCTCTAATCAAAACATTCAGGCAGTGATAATCGCAGCTGATCGTACAAAGAAAAAAACGAAGCTAGCAGCTAATCGTACAGTCGCCAACATGATAGGCCCTGAACAAAGCAGTTATTATTTTGATGGCAGGAATATAGAACTAGTAAACGGGTATTGAGATATGCTGGTTTATAACCTTATTTGGCTCTCGCTAATTTATTACATGTGTAAACTGACCACATGACAGACAAAATGTAAAATAGTAACGATCGCCGCAACCGAGGATGAGATAAATCACTGATGCGGCATCAGAATCGTTTTCTTGTGAAGAACAGGACGCATTATGATTGCAAATCGAGACAAATTTGAAAAGAAACGTCTCTTACCTTCCAAAACATGTGTTCAACAAAAGTGTCATTAATGAATTTTATTGATTTTTTGTGTTATTTATAAATATCATGTAAAGCAGCTAACGATTTTTGGGCGTACAGTAACAGCAGCTTCCGATTTCAGATACTGTACGATGGTCAACTGTGATCTTATTCTTCTTCAAAAACACAGATTACAGGTACTCAGAACCACCTCAATGGGGTACCAAAATCTATTTTTGAAGCATAAATAAGATAAATGCACCATAACCTCCTTATAACCTGTCTTATAGATGGATCAAAAGGAAGGATAGAGAACATACAAAAATAACCATAAATGGTCATCTTTCTATACAGCCGATAGATTTTGTTTCTTTATAAAATGGTTGTTTAACCAATATAAACTCCAACCACAGTATTATAAAGAGGTTGGGTTGTATCACAAAGTTTAACCCTTCTCTCGCTGAATATTCAGTTTAGCCACACCCATTTCTGACTTTGAACCAATCAGATTACTACAAATTCATAAACTGAATGTCAAATAGTGTAGATCCTGATCAGATGGCTTCTTCAGAAGCCATCTGATCTGGACCTACACTGTTTCCAAAGATAGGGGTTGTCGTGAACAGCAGGATAAGAGTTAATGAACAAAATGACAGTTTTTGTGCTGTGAAAGAAAGCATCTATTGGCACATGGGTTATCCCCAAAACTGAACTGCTGAGTTAGTAGAACCTGAACTGTTAGTACACCTAACACCATAAAAGTTATCTGGGGCAATTATAAAAAGATCATAATGTAATAAAAACACAAATTTGTCTTGATTTACAGCATTTATACAAAATAAACAACAATTGATAGACAAAAAGATACTGACCATGGCTGCTGACTACTGCACCAGAATTTACTAGTGCAAAATACACAACAAACTATTTATAACACTGCTGTTGGGGTCCAAAGCAGAAACCATGTCTGTTAACCCTTGTCCTGCTGAGCCCGGATATGCCTTACCTTTAAAACAATGTAGATCCAGATCAGATGGCTTCTGAAGAAGCCATCTGATCAGGATCTACATTGTTTGTCATTAAGATTGTGAATGTGTTGCAATAATTTGCATCAAGTAATCTGATTGGTTGATAATCAGTAGTGGGTGTGGCATATTTGAATATTTAGCGGGACAAGGGTTAAACAACCAAAATGTATAGATTGTAAAGAAAAATGACCATTTATAGTCATTTTCTTTTCAATCTATACATTTTTGGATCATCTTTTAACCATGTTATTCCCCAACTGTGTTGTAAAGAGGTTGTGGTGAATGACAAAAAATACATTTTTTATATGATCAAAAAATGAAATATTCAACTAAAAATGAAACACCAAACCTATTTGAAATAACAACATGCTAACTAATCTATAAAAGAACATCTCCGAAACTCCAACATTATTCGCACATCATCACCAGAAAAAGCTGTCTTTGGGAATTGTGACCAAGCCGGCAGGTAAGACCCACTGTCCTGTTAACATGTGAAATGAACATCCCTCTAAACCTCATTTTATATACAGAAAACTACGGTTTACAGGGGTATACATGTACATTAGTTTTCTTATTTTTGCTTCAAGACATAGGTTGTGCGTAATCAGAAGAACCGCCTCAATGCGGTTCTAATGAGTACCCACAACCTATGTTTGGAGTATAGATAATATTCATCAGAAATGTAACCATTTTGGAGATATCTCACAAGAGTTTGTTATCGTAATGTTAAGGCCTGCTCAGCTGCACAGACTAGCCAATGCTTTGAAAGTTCAGATACTAAGATAAGAAGTAATGTTCCATATTTTTGTAACTTCATTATATATACCAGGAGTCCATTTCAAAAATTTAGGAGTGTCAGGTTGTGTTTTCTTCAAAATTTATTTAGAAAATGGCTACACTTTTTGCAAACAGTGCAGGCCCTGATCAGACCCTGCGTTCTGCGGCATCTGATCTGGGCCTGTACTGTTTGCCAGGGTACCCGTTTTGGGGTTTCGGGTACAAAATGGGTTCAGGGTAACTCAAAAGATGTACACCCAGAATCTTTGTTGAGCAAATTTTCAAAAATTCTCATCTTAACCCTTATCTTGCTGAATATTCATTTAAGCCACACCCATTTCTGTCTATCAACCAATCAAATTACTTGATGTAATTTATTGCTACAAATTCATAAACTGAATGCCAAACAGTGTAGATCCTGATCAGATGGCTTCTGAAGATCAGATGGCTTCTTCAGAAGCCATCTGATCTAGATCTACACTGTTTGCAAAGATAGGGGTTTCGTGAACAGCAAGATAAGGGTTAACCCATTTCATAAGGGAAACCCCGAGGTCATTGGTAAACAGTGCAGGTCCAGATCAAATCCCTTGATTAGGTCTTCACTGTTTGCATAAAAGTTCAGCCATTTTCTTGACAAATTTAGCCCATAGAAAGTGGGAAACCCCGAAAGGGATACCTTGGCAAACAGTGCAGGCTCAGATTAGAAGCCTCAGAATGCGGCCTCTGATCAGGGCCTGCAGTATTTGCTAACAAAATTTCCCGTCAAAAATGGACTTGTCTGTCTAACAAATAGCAATGTAACAGTCCACCAGTATACAATGGGTTCTGGACTACCCTACTTAGCATCACATATGTGACATCTTTTTTTACCCATCTGACACCCTAATACACTTACATCTAAATAAATACTCATGCTAGAGTTACTATTACGTGAGTATGGGGATCTACGTTCTGTTCGACTAGACAGTGGCTGTACAGGAAATGAAGTTTTATTCTCCTGCTCTCTTAATTTCTCATACTGAAACAAAGCAAAATGCAAGACTTTAATATGTTAACCCTTATCCTGCTGATTATTCAGTTTAGCCACACCCATTTCTGACTTTGAACCAATCAGATTACTTGATGTAATTTATTCCTACAAATTCATAAACTGAATGTCAAACAGTGTAGATCCTGATCAGATGGCTTCTGAAGAAGCCATCTGATCTGGATCTACACTGTTTGCAAAGATAGGGGTTGTCCTGAACAGCAGGATAAGAGTTAACTCCTTTAATTGTCAAGTTAAGTTCTACAACAGAAGAAAATCTCAGAGCCTGACAAATACATTGACCTATTGCCCAGGACTACTCCAAATTTTGACGGCTCAAGTGACTTGTCACTTCATTTGCCCAGACAAATGTATAAAATAAATACCTAGTGAATATAATTAAATGGCCTTTTTCATTTAACCCATTGTAGATGGGAAACTCCTAAAAAAAGGTACCTTGGCAAATAGTGCAGGCCCAGATCAGACGCCGCAGAAGGCGGCGTCTGATCCGGGCCTGCACTATTTACTGACAGATTTTTCCGTCAAAAATATTATAAGAATGAAAAAAGGGGCCTACCACCCCTTAAATGACAAATGGACTCGTCCAACATATAGTCCACTAGCATACAATGAGTTTAAGATGCTGCAGACTACCAGACAAGTAGCAGATGTGGATTTGTCAAGACCTGCACTCGGTTTCATTATTTTTTTGAGAAAACCAGTGCTTCAGCTGAAGTGCACGACCCGCCGGATGCTTTTAGCTTTATGATTGTTACCATATATGGGTATGGCTGCCATTTTGGTCATGTGACCTGAACCTAAAACGGTTCCCCCAATAAATGCGCCTTAATATATTTATCTTATACTTTAGTACTGTATTCTGAATCATTTGCAGGATAAAATGCATTCTCACTTTTCCAATACAAAAGCATATGTGTCAAAGTTTGACCTAGGCACAAAGAAGGTCAAGGTCAACCCAGGGTCACCATTTTAGCAATTTATGATGGGCCTACGTCCCAGATGCTATTTATCAAGTTTTGTGGAAATCTGCCCAGTGGTTCTGGAGAAGACTATTTTTGAAGGGTTTTTACCATATATGGCTTGGCAGCCATTTTGGTCATGTGACCTGGACCCCATGAGCAAATTTTGGCTTCCCCCATCCCATAGAGGCTCCATATGAAATTTGACTTCAATCTGCCCAACGGTTTCCGGGGAGAAGCAGTTCAAAAATTTTCACATTTTTCGCCTCGGCGAGGCTATACTAAATGGAATGTAATATTTCGCAAGTTCATTGGTTAGATCTCATTGATATCTATCAGTATGCCAAAAATTGTTTAAATATTCCAAGCGGTTAAGTCACTATCACCAATTTTCACAAACGAGTTACGGACGGACAGACAGACAGACCATATATGGCTTGGCGGCCATTTTGGTCATGTGACCTGGACCCTATGAGCAAATTTTAGTTTCCCTCATCCCATAGAGGTTCCATATGAAATTTGACTTCAATGGGCCCAGCGGTTGCCGAGGAGAAGCAGTTCGAAAATTTTCACATTTTTCGCCTCTGCAAGGCTATACTAAATGGAATGTAATATTTCGCAAGTTCATTGGTTATTGATATCTATCAGTATGCCAAAAATTGTTTTAATATTCCAAGCGGTTAAGTCACTATCACCAATTTTCACAAACAGGTTACGGACAGACAGACAGACTGACAGACTGACACGGTGATTTTAGGGCACTCTTAGAAAATCAACCAACTTCAGTCGGTCGCTTTTTCTGCGGGTCTTGCAATAAAGCTTGACTGCTGACATTACATGTGAATCTTGACAGATGATTAATATGTAATATGTCAACCCCTATTATCTCTTAAAAATAAAACAAAAATGATCTGTCTGCTCTAGAATTTATACTCATGCTTTAAGGCTTTGAAAAAATGATCTTATTTGAGTCTAATCCTTATGTTGGCTGATTTTGACTCTTAATCCTTATCCTGCTGAATAAT
Source organism: Lucinisca nassula (assembly GCA_963580285.1). Classification (NCBI taxonomy): domain Eukaryota; kingdom Metazoa; phylum Mollusca; class Bivalvia; order Lucinida; family Lucinidae; genus Lucinisca; species Lucinisca nassula. The sequence continues at coordinate 166,390 of CAUZLF010000480.1, read as the reverse complement.
TAATTTAGCCACACCCATTTTGAACTTTGAACCAATCAGGTTACTTGCTGTAATTTTATTACTGCAAATTTGCAAACTGCATGTCAAGCAGTGTAGATCCTGATCAGATGGCTTCGGAAGAAGCCATCTGATCTGGATCTACACTGCCTCCGAAGCCATCTGATCTGGATGATGATGACGATTTCGTGTTTAACAACGCGCCAACCCTCTTTGTGGGTCATAAGCGTCAATCCATCTGATCTGGATCTACACTGTTTGCAAAGGAAGGGGTTCTCATGTACAGCAGGATAAGGGTTAACCATTTGTTTTAATACGTATATTATTTTCAAAACATTCACTTGGCTCAAGTTTGCCATGTATCAATAAAGTCTTTTTCAAAGCTAGGTAGACACACCAATAACCTATCAAACAAGTTTTATCAAAATATAATTTAACCTGTTTAAATATGAATATTTGAATACCTATAATATTAAAAACCTGTCCGATTGAAAATTCAATTTATTCAACATAATTCACAGAAAAATCAACATAAATTCTCAAATCCAACAGCTATTATGTATGAATAATAACATTGAAACCCTCCCTGAATAGTCTGTTGTTCAAACCTTATATTTATCATGGCTTCCAATGTTTGTTTCACATTCCTATCAATGCTATTTAGGTCATTTTGGAGATGTTACTTTCAAATTAGTGGACCTTTAACCAAACAATGGGATAAAATGACATATGAAGCCCTACCAAGGGGGTCTTCCAATCCTTCAAGCCACCCCCGCCCATCGGGGCTTGAAGAAATAGATGGGCTGAATGATGCTTCCATGCAGAGCTGAAACTGACCACACACAAGTACTGGTAAACCACTTAGAGAATCTAGCACTGCCCAGGCAAAGCAGTGCGAGTCGGACCATCCATGCTTATAAACCATATTGGTTTCATTGGGCTTGAGATGTCATTTCATCTCAATGTCAGGTAAACAGGTAAAAGTCCAACGAAATTGGAGGCAATGTCTCCAACATGACCTATACAGTGTTGTAGGGGATGTTAAACCTCAAATTAAGCAAACAAAACAATCCTTCAAGCACTGTTGCAGAAAATTCTAGAGCAGGGCAGTCTATTTTTCTCCTCATTATTTTTAGCAGAAATAAGGCTTGATGTTTCATGTTAATCATTTGTCCAGGAAATTTTCAAAACTTATATGGACAGACAGGCTGAAACGAATACAGGGTATAACAGTATTCCAAGTGCTTTCAAAACTTATATGGACCGACAGGCTAAAACGAATACAGGGTATAACAGTATTCCAAGTGCTTTCAAATCTTATATGGACAGACAGGCTAAAACGAATACAGGGTATAACAGTATTCCAAGTGCTTCTTCAAATACATGGTTTTTATATGTAAAACAAAAGTGACGGCAATGACCAGGAATCATACCTCCCATCGAAGACACCAAAGGGAAAGAACCAGGAAGTTAAAAAAACTTCACCATAATAAAAATGTCACATGCAGGAAGCCAAAAGGACAGTAAGTTACTTTCCCACAAAATAGCCAAATGGCTATAAAAGATATTAGCAATACACGCATGCAAAGAGGAACTATAACAATAATTTCACTACCACAGAAGATACATGTACCAAAATGTAGGAAAAGGCCAGTATTTGGTATTTGATATAATATGGTATAGTTAACCCTTGTCCTGCTGAATATTTATATATGCCACACCCACTACCGATTATCAACCAATCAGATTACTTGATGCAAATTATTGCAACAAATTCACAATCTGAATGGCAAACAATGTAGATACTGATCAGATGGCTTCGTCAGAAGCCATCTGATCTGGATCTACACTGTTTCAAAGATAAGGCATATCCGGGATTAGCAGGACAAGGGTTAATCTCTATATGAAGTAGCTTTAGATTTACTTCACACTTGGCTACTTTCTTTATTAATTCATGAATGCTTCATGGAAAGTAATAATAGCCTTGGGAACGCAGACATAAGCACAACCCAATCTTGATGTGGATTCTAAAGTTATTCCCTTCTTCCTACGGGCCTCCGTGGCCTAATGGATAAGAGCGCTGACTCTTAGTCATTAGGTCTCTCACCGCCGTGGGTTCGAGCCTCGCTCGGGTCACGTGTGAGACACCAAGTTCTGCAACGGAAGGTCAGGTGGTTTTTCTCCGGGTACTCCGGTTTTTGCCCACCTATGATTAACGATCGGCTCGATATGAGTGAAATAATCTTGAAAGGGCCGTAAAACCTAAACCAAATAAAAAAAAAATTCCCTTCTTCCTCTTCTTCTTCTTGGGGAAAAAAGCTTGTGAATACACATAAATTTGATGATTCTCATTAAATGCCAAGCCTTTTTTCTCTGACAACTAACATTATATAATTTGTAGCAAATTGCAAACTTAATAAACAGTTCAAAGATTAAGAATTTCTTCATACTAGATTCACAGAGATTGTTCAAACAGCCATGAGTTCATATATAGGTCAAATAGAAGATCTTCTCAAGCACTAGAAACTTATATTGGCTTTAGCTCACAGCAAGAATGGAATTTACCATGATAAAGGACAGCCAAATATAAAATAAAAATACATCTATGCTAGTTCATTCCGCCAAACTACGAAAGTTTTATCGCAAATATAGATGTTCAAATCTGTTATACATCAGGTGTGTCGACAAGCACCTACCCCACAACAAACCATGCCTACCCTACCAGAGTACATAATGCATCTCACCAAAGCATGATTAAGAATCACAGAGCATGTAGAGGACATTGACTGATGGTATCATACACAAAACATAAAACCAAAGTCCTTAAATATGTATTATAAAACAATTATATAAACGTGTGCTACAAGCAGAACATTTATACAAGAATTCCGCCAAAGGATATCCAATGCCTGTCATTGTAGTACTTGAGAAACAGACTTGATTATTTGGGTTGATGCAAATAAACTTTGACAAACTGGAGAACAGATGAAAAACTGGACTCCCATATCAATCATGCCATGCTTAAAGCAGGTCCTCAAAAATCAAGCATGCACTGAGTAAGAACACACTTTTCCCCAAGATTTGTTTCAGCTCATTTAGAGAAATTTGAGAGATTTGGAAAGTATGTAGCATGAGCTTATTACACACGTATGTTCATGTATATGTTGTTTTGTTTGTTAGTTTTAGGCTTAACATCCCCATCAACACTATTTAGGTAATTTTGGAGACTTTGCTTCAAATTATGTGGGACTTATAGACATTGAGATGAAACGGCATCTCAATCCCTGCCACCCAATGAAACCAATTGGGTTTGTATGCATGGATGGTCTGACTAGTACACTTTGTCTGTGGATATACTCTGAGAAGGCTTAGACCTAAGTCACTGGTGGTCGGTTTCAGCTCTGCATGGAAGCATCATGCAGCCAAATCTCTATAAAGACTAATGGGTGGGGGCCACATGCATGTGTTGTATATGTTCCAGTTCATTTAGAGAAATATATTGGTAACATTTACAGAGGACCTTCACTATAACAACAGTATTTGTGTAATAATTTGCTGCTATAGCAAATTTACTGCTGTAAAGAATAAAGAATTTCCTTAATTACTCTAAGTAACAAATGTTGTGGACATCTGTTAGATTTGCCTCGCAGAGGTGATTCTAACAAATATCTTCAACATTTACAATTTTACACGTATTTCTTGAAGTATTAAATAATACGTATTTATCTTGAAGTATTAATCAAATTTATCATATGACGTCGCGTCTGAGAGTGTAATAACGCCATGTATTATTTTCGATAATCCACTAGTGGATTAAATATGCAAATTAGCTATGTACGTCCCGTAACGTTACATGTACGACATACTTAACGACGTCGCATTTACTAATGGCGAAATATTGACATTTTTGTAATCAATTGAGAATAAAATGCATTTTAAATGTCATTATGATAAATAGAATCTTGCATTCATGCTTATGTATTATTGAATTTATTAAAATCGTTGAGGAAAAGGGATAAAATGCGAGCATTTTATCCCTTTTCCTCAACTTGTTTGATAAATGCAATAATTATTGAATTTATTAAACACGTTGAGGAAAAGGGATAAAATGTTCGACATGTATTATTGAATTTATTAAACTCGTTGAGGAAAAGGGATAAAATGCTCGGCAGAGCCTCGCATTTGATCACTTTTCCTCAACTCGTTTAATAAATTCAATAATACATGAACACTCATGTAAGATCCACTATATAATATTCTTTAATATCTCCATTAATCCATCTCATCTTGAGCTTAGGAATTGTTGTTATATAGAGGATCTTACATGAGTGCTCATGTGTTATTGAATTTATTAAACGAGTTGAGGAAAAGAGATAAAATGCGAGGCTTCGCCTAGCATTTTATCTCTTTTCATCAACGAGTTTTATAAATTCAATAATACATGAACACGAATGCAAGATTCTATTTACCATATGACATTTAAAACACATTTTACACACGATTGTTTGACAAAAATGTCAATATTCCGCCATTAGTAAACGCGACGTTATTAAGGAAGTCTTGCGTGTAACGTTACGGAGCGTATCTAACCAATTTGCATATATAATCCACTAGTGGATTATCGAATTTATTACATGGCGTTATTACATTTCAGACGCGACTTCATATGATAAAACAAGTTTTGTCGTTATATCAAATGTTGATAAAAGGAGAGTTGACTGTACCTCTACTTGGAGCTCTCTGATGTCTCTGTGTGTTGACAATGGAAGCCTGTTTCTTTCTCGTCTGTATGGGGAACCATGAAGTTCTGCTTCTGTATCTTCAAGCTCATCTAGAAGCATGCGCTCTTCTAAATCCTTAAGATCTCTGTCACGAGAGCGCTTCTTTTTCAAGTCTCGCAGTTGTCTGACCTTTATGAGAGGAGACAGAGCAGTCAGTCTAAAATGCTCTCCTCATTTTACAGAATGATTTATTCATTCAAAGCAAATCTTGTTCTTATTCACTTTCCTGAGATTTTTGCAACAACTTTTAGTATCTGTTACTTGTAAAATAATAAGTAATCTAGTAAGTTCACCACAACCTCTTTATAACACTATTATTGGGGTGCAAAGCAAAGACCATGTTAGATAAACAAATAAGTTTTATCTAAATGAAATGAAAAGATTGTGTAAAAAAATTATACATAATCTATATAATTTTTCAATTTGGGGATCCATTTTTCAAATTGTGTTGTGTCCAAAAATATGTTATAATGAAAAGAGGTTTATTTGCAAATGACTTAAGCCATTGTTTGATTTGAGGTTTAACGTCCCTGTCAACACTGTATAGGTCAGTTTGGAGACATTGCTTCCAATTTGTGAGACTTTTACCCGACATTGAGATGAAATGACATCTCAAGACCTGTCACCCAATGAAACCAATAGGGGTTTATAAGCATGGCGGTCAGACTCACACTGCTTTGCCTGGGCATGCTTAGATCCTCTAAGCGGTTTACCAGTACTCATTTCCCGGCCCCCGCCCATAGGGGCTTGAAGAAATATATGGGCTGCATGATGCTTCCACGCAGAGCTGAATCCGGCCCGCACACTAGTACTGGTAAACCGCTTAGAGGATCTAAGCCTGTCCAGGAACCGCGGTGCGAGTCGGACTGTCCATGCTAATAAACCCTATTGGTTTCATTGGGCGACAGGGCTTGAGATGTCATTTCATCTCAATGTCGGGTAAAAGTCCCACAAAATTGGAAGCAACGTCTCCAAAATGACCTTTACAGTGTAGACGGGGACGTTAAACCTCAAATCAAACAAACAAACAAAAGTACTCATTTCCGGTCGGTTTCAGCTCTGCGTGGAAGCATCATGCAGCCCATCTATTTCTTCAAGCCCCGATGGGCGGGGGTCTAATTACTGGATTTGGTTTGGTTTGGTTTGGCCCAGTCATCTCAAGTCAATCAGCTGTCCTAACCACACTTTTCCTGAGCAGACTTTGACATACCAGTACGCAGTTAACCAGTACAGTGCATATACATATACTTTCACCCAAAACTGACAGCCATATAGAGGATCTTATACAAGCGGTCATTTCAAATGATATTTATGAAACGAGCCTTCGGGGAGTTTCAGGGCCTGTCTAAAACGCTGAAAAACCTGCTGAATTCAGCAGGTTGCTGATCAGCAGATAGTGACTAAAACGCTGATCTGCTGAAATGCTGAATTTTAGTATATTTTACTGTTTTGGGCCAGAAAACCGGCCTTGCATGTTAATATTATGTTTATTTATAATATTTATAAATTTAATTAATTTGTTTTACGTCACAGACATTAATATTGTTGCCATATCGAGCTGCATGTATGCAAATATAACAGAATATAAACAGTGAGATGCTGAAGGTTTTGAAGTAAAAGGTTTTCCTAGACATATTACTGGTGACACATCTTGAAGCAATTTTATAGAAGAAATTATATTTGCTGTAGTTGCTGCTGCTGCTGCTGTTTGTTTGCATGGTTTACGTACCAGACGGCGAAATATTTGTTACAAAAGGCGAGAACCTTGAGACCCTGTTCTATACGTATAGAAATGAAATACAGTACTCCTTTACTGATTTTGTTGTGGATAAATTTGCCTTGACACAACACTTGCCGAATATCTATCTATCTATCTATCTATCTATCTATCTATCTATCTCACAGACTTTCGGATGAGTCTTTAAACCGAGGTCCCGTCTCCGTATGACCTTAGCTGTTGGTGGGACGTAAAACTAAAACTAAAAATCTATCTATCTATCTACCTTGTGAACTTGTGCGTAATTTAACCCCCTACACCCATTTTATAGAGTAAAATGGGGCTTACTAGGTTAAAAAACGTTTTTTCTGAATCCTCTAAGACGACGGTTATGGGTACTCGTTAGAACCGCCTCACAGAATTAAAGAAGTTAGTTCAACGTAAGTTAATTATGTTATTGTAAGATATCTATGTTGTACTTGTTTGGCATTAGAAACAGACATTTACAAAGATGTGATGTATAAATAAGCTTATTTAGTACACGTAAAAAGAAATAGAAATTATCAATCGGCCGGGCCACTTAATACTTTTCTATACGCAGTCGCTTTACATCAGGGAAACACGCCTATAAAAATTTGACATAGTAAAACCTTGGTTGCAGGGGTAAGGCGTGCTTTTCGTAATGAATATCTGTCTACATGTTTGTATAGAGAGAGAGAGAGACACCTCTATAATCTTATTATTACACTTACCACTCAGAAGTAAACATATTCCATTCATTTTCTACTACTTTTGCTCGTGCAGAACATGCTTTGTAACGGCCTATTTATTTATCACACGTTTCACACTCTATGATTTTATGAATGGAAAGCAGTTTACTACAAACGGACCAGTCTAAGCAATAACATGTCATTCCTGATAACACCTATCTTTGCACACAGTGCAGATCCAGATCAGATTGCTTCTGAGTCTGATCAGGATCTACACTGAAATTTTCAGGAATAAATTACATAAGTTATCTGATTGGTTCAAAGTCAGGTACGGGTATGGTCTGGTAAATGAAATAAATTAATAATAATAATAATAAATGATGAAATAATAAGTTTGTTACTTGTAATATTGGTATTCGTCAGAACCCCCTTGCCGAGGCTGTGCTAACAAGTACATATGATTTTTTTTTTATCTCCAATATACGGGTTGTGGCTTGCGTTTGATTTCTTGTATTGCCTAGCGCCGCTTTCATTAATATACGGAAAACTGCTCTACCGCACGCCTACGGAACGATAGAATGCGTAACCATTGGTTAAGAACGTGAAGCAATTAGAGCGACATCCGGTTAGGAATAAGATGGCTAAAAACGGTAAAGAAACTGTGCAGTTTCTGTGTTTCATAAGTTATATAAGTTTTACCAGGAAGTTATTTAAAAAACGGGGAATTACATTCAGGAGCCCATTGATATCGGCATGTTTGGAGTAAATACCAAATCCCGTACTTCACACATTTTGGCTAAATTTAGTTTCTCCTGCTGAAGGTGAACTCAAGCCTTAGAAAACGAGTGGTTTTTCGAGGTGTTTGTTGCCTTTTATTTATTACTGCGCTTTGCTACAAGTTCAGCGTATTAACATGCACACACAATTAACATATGTGGTTATATGTGTTGTGGATATTTTGCTTGTCAATGCAGCACTTGCGAGAAATCACCACGGAAAAGGTCGAAAATGGTTGGTTACGCATTAGATCTATAGAAATGATAACAAAACTTGCAACTATAAAGCGGATCTGTTTTCATCTCCATGGCCCCAGAATCACCCGCACCTTGTTCTACGGAACCATTTTTAGCCAACCTGATAAGCAGTGCGCTATTGATTCGATAATGACATAGTATTTTATGGAAACATTTTCAGTCTCCAGAATCATAGTACCGAATGATTTTCACTGGCTTTTACGCTGTGTTTGTTTTATCAATGGTCCGGTAATTGCCTGAAATGAAATTAAACAGGTTTTGGAGTTTTAATTTCTGCGAAGAACTCCTCATCTGCCAAAACTTGCTGGTTAAGTATTAGATCGTCTGGTTAAGCATTCGATAGCCAGAGAGGAGAAAATCTCACCAGTTGCTGCCTAAGTAAATGCCAGCAGCTTAATACAATAAAAGGTGGTCTACATATGATTTATAAATTATGTTAAAATCACCAGAGAAAGAAAGCCGTGATGAAAAATACTTTTCTGGACAAGACCATTAAATGTCTGGGTATCATGGTTATCTGACCGAATGACGCACAGATTCATAAATATGAGGTCTTACTTGATTTTGTAGAAAACAAAACGGCCAGCTTACGCTTTTTAATGGCGATTAAATCTATATCGTGTTTCTATGGTCAAGCATTAGAGAGCCAGGTTGAGCATAAGACACTCATGATTATAAACTTGGTGCTTATAAAAAGTAGAAGTAAAGCAATGATCAGGAATCAATACCAGCTGGCTATCCAAAATGCGATACATACAATCAGTGACAAACAATAACATAAATAAACCGCCAAAGAAGAACCGCCTTGTAACAGTCAGTGAAAAGAATTCCACTGGGAATTGTTTGTCAATCGACCCAAAGGTGCTCAGACGAAAAGCTGTTCTATGCTTAAGTGCACGTGAATATCACTGACTTGTCGGGAAAACTATTAGAATGAAAATAGTCGCAGTGAGGTCAGAGTGTTGTGAAAAACTAAAGAGGGTTATCTTGGAAACATAGGATGGGCTTGGCAAAGAGTGTAGACCCTGATCCGACGCTGCAGAATCCGGCGTCTGGTGAAGATCTACACTATTTGATTGGACACTGGAATTTGAGAGATTAATGAAACAGTTTAAGACTATTTCTCCTACCTACACTCGGAGGCAATAGACCCACCAGTCCTTTTTTTTTTTTAAATCACATTATATTTTGTGCAGAAATGAGAAAAATATCACAATTTTTCATCTTAAAATTTTCGTTTTTTTTTTTTTTGGCGATAAAGGTTACATTGTATTTGTATAGGCGTGTTTTCGTAATGATTATTCAAAGAAACAAAATGATGTGGAGAAAACAAATGTCTACAACCTTTTTAGTACTAAATACAATATTATCAACAGTCGGTCGATAGTGAACAAAAAGCTGGACTTTTGGCTTAATGTAAACTGCCTAATCACTGCCTAGATACATCCGTGAGAAAATATTGCTCCATATTCAAAACGGTTTCAAAAGTTCCTCATATCTAAACATGATACTGCAGATGGAAGAACATATTATAACTTGTATGTTCTATCAATTTATTATATCTATATTTTTCCTCATATCTAAAAAAGACACTGCCGATGAATCAAAATATTATAGCGTGTATGTTTTATTAAGAAGGAAGATTAGATCATGGAAGATTAGCTGAGGGCCTCGTGGAAGATTAGCTATTACATGTATTTTTGTATGTGCTAAATGTTGCTACCCTCACTAAATAAAGTCCTTACTTACTTACTGACTGACTGACTGACTTACTTACTTACTTCTCTCAATTTATTTAATGAACGCACCTGTCCTCCTGTTTACTTAAAATTTATAAATTTTACAAATGGATTCTAGTTCGTCTTGATTAACATGATTAAGAATACATGGTGTGTCATTCTTGCGCTGTTTGTATTAATAAGAAGTTGGTATTAGACAATATCTTTATCTTATCGTTTTGACACTTAGCATAGAACTCACGGGATCTCCGATCTGGGTTATCGATCATGACACAGACATATATTTTGGGGGCATGCGCAGTCCCAGGAGTAGGATATTCCGGCTACCTATTTGCTTTGCAGAGGCGAGCTAAAACAAATACGCCTTTCTTTTGCGTTACTATGCCTTTTTTCGCATTACTACGCCTTTTGATTCGCGTAAAAACGCCTTTGATTCGCATCACTGCGCCTTCCTTTTGCGTTACTACGTCTTTCTTTTGCATTAGTATGCACTTTTTCGCGTTACTACGCCTTGTTTTTGCGTTACTACGCCTTTTTGCGTAGCTTCGCCTTCTGATTGGCGTTAAGTACTGCGTCTTTTGTTTTGCGTTTCTACGCCTTTTTTGCGTTATTACGTCTTTTGTGTCGCGTTACTACGCCTTTACGGTATTTTATTTTCTCCTTCATAAGCCAAATAGGCTTTCGTATCTGCAGTATTAACGATCTTACCCTTAGCCTTTCACGCCTGAGTTTCTTAAACGGGTTCTCTCCATTTTTTTATTTTGGGCAATTCTTGTTTATAGGAGATTTAGTCAAATTCATTTACAGGATGGCGAACAGCTTTCATTTTCGGATGAGACGGTTCATTACTGGCCGTCCCATCCGGATATAGATTTAATCGCCATTACAAAGCGTAAGCTGGCCATTTTGTTTTCTACAAAAGCAAGTAATGACCTCTTATTTATGAATCGGCGCGTCATTCGGTCAGATAAGCATGATGCCCAGACATTTAATGGTCTTGTCCAGAAAAGTATTTTTCATCACAGTTTTCTTTCTCTGGTGATTTTAACACAATTTATAAATCATATGTAGACCACCTTTTATTGTAGTAAGCTGCTGGCATTTACTTAGGCAGCAACTGGTGAGATTTTCTCCTCTCTGGCTATCGAATGCTCAACCAGACGATCTAATGCTTAACCAGCAAATTTTGGCAGATGAGGAGTTCTTCGCAGAAATTAAAACTCCAAAACCTGTTTTATTTCATTTCAGTCAATTGCCGGACCATTGATAAAACAAACACAGCGTAAAAGTCAGTGAAAATCATTCGGTACTATGATTCTGGAGACTGAAAATGTTTCCATAAAATACTATGTCATTATCGAATCAATAGCGCACTGCTTATCAGGTTGGCTAAAAATGGTTCCGTAGAACAAGGTGCGGGTGATTCTGGGGCCGTAGAGATGAAAACAGATCCGCTTTATAGTTGCAAGTTTTGTTATCATTTCTATAGATCTAATGCGTAACCAACCATGTTCGACCTTTTTCGTGGTGATTTCTCGCTAGTGCTGCATTGACAAGCAAAATATCCACAACACATATAACCATATATGTTTATTGTGTGTGCATGTTAATACGCTGAACTTGTAGCAAAGCGCAGTAATAAATAAAAGGCAACAAACACCTCGAAAAACCACTCGTTTTCTAAGGCTTGAGTTCACCTTCAGCAGGAGAAACTAAATTTAGCCAAAATGTGTGAAGTACGGGATTTGGTATTTACTCCAAAGATGCCGATATAAATGGGCTCCTGAATGTAATTCCCCGTTTTTTAAATAACTTCCTGGTAAAACTCATATAACTTATGAAACACAGAAACTACACAGTTTCTTTACCTTTTTTAGAGATCTAATTCCTAACCGGATGTCGCTCTAATTGCTTCACGTTCTTAACCAATGGTTACGCATTCTATCGTTCCGTAGGCGTGTACCGTGTATAAACAAACAGTAGCAATCACACTGTATTCATAATCGTTTTATTGCCCCTGTAGCAGATCAGAGGCGGTCCTTAATAGGATAAGATAATAACCAGCCACTGACTGAGGCAGGTAAATAGAAAATGAATGGTCATTCTTTTAAGAATGCATAAGGTAGCGGTAAAAAATATCATTCATAATGTTTAACACTAAAAATACTGTTGTTTTAAACAAACATCGAATATAAAAAAATCCATATTTATAAAATAAATATGTTGTCATATGATACTTTTGTTATTTATATTCCACACGTAGGTTGTGGGTGCTCGCTAGAACAGTGTCTATGAGGTTGTCCTGACGAGTACCAACACTCTGTCTTACGTCTGAATAAAATAAATGATACTTTTCTTATATATATTCCACATGTATGTTGTGAGTGCTCGTTAAAACAAAAAATAACGAACGCCCCATGTAGACCCTAGTTATCGATCAGAATTATAGCAGGGCGCTCAGTGGAAACCAAAGAACCCATAGCTTCTGTAAACGATGAGGTTTACATGGGTATACTTTTTTCTTTCTCTCACAAAACATATACTGTGGGTACTCGTTAAAACCGCATTGCCGTGGCTGTGCTAACAAGTACCGACATTCTAAGTTTAATTCAGCTCTCTCTCGTGGTAGTAATGGAATTTTACGACAATCGGTCGTATTTTAGGTCGTATTTTCGATCCTGCTTTTGCACCGACCCTGTGGGCCCTGTCAAACAGCATCTGGTCTGCTGTTGTGATTTTGAGTGCATCTTTACACATGGTTTTAACCAGTCCCTCGCAATTTTCATCCTTCCCGCCTTCTGGAATCCCGTAAAACATAAGGTTTTCCCTCATCGACCTAGATTCCAGGTCAACAAGCTTCTCTTTCATTGAATCTGATTCAGTTTCTAGTTTTTTACAAGTTTTTTTAACTTCAGCTATATTATCTTTCGTGGTTTTCAACTCGGTTTTGTTCTGCTCATTTACACTAGAAATAAACTGACATGACTGTTCATTGGCGGTCAGTCTAGTGTCCAGGCTCTGCATCTTTGTTTCAAGGTCACTCACTTTTACATTAATCTAGTTCACCGTCTTTTCTATTTTATCCATACTTTGTAATTTTTGTTTTATTTGCTCCATATCATCAAGGAGTTTGGCTGCCCATGGTGGAGGAGCTGTCGGTGCCTGGAGGCCGAACCCGAACTGACTTGGTGGTGGACTTTGAATATAGGGCTGCTGCTGTGGCATGCCAAACTGGGTCCCCTGGGGTTGGTAGCTGGCCATATATGTCATATTTGGGTCATATATAAGGTTAAAATTTGACAGTCTGTTTTGACACGAAAAAAAATGTGATCATATTTACTGGCTTGCATTACGTCTGAATATCCAGGTAATAGAAGGAATTCAGTATGTAAACAATCACGCATTGATTTGATCAAACACCTGATTTAAAGACGGCCAGTCAGTCAGGTGTGAATTGGTAAGAAAGTGTGCTGTCAATTACTCAATTACTGATTGATTTATGTTGATATTGGGTAAATCATGCACAACGAAAAGTACGCCAGTATTATTACCACTTTTATGCTTTATTTTTTTTATTTGATTTGAGGTTTTAATCATATTTTTTATTGCATATAATAGCAAGCAATGGGGTTGGGCCACAAGTTCTCACAACATTAGTTACGGCCCTTCCCCTACAATTATACACACAAATTATTTATGCACATGGTAATGGCTAAATATAATACAGCATATTGAAATAATTTGAGGTTTAACGTCCCTGTCAACACTGTAAACGTTTTGGAGCTTGTCAATTCAGTTAGGTTTAATGTATGTGGAACACACCGATCATGATTTGGAAGTCATATTAATTGAGACCCAAAAGCAGACAAATGGTGTTGATTGCGGTGTTTTCGAAATCGCACACTTTGTAGAATTTTGCACAAAGCGCGTCCTTAATACAACAGTCTGTTTTGACAAGAAAAACATGCGATCACATTTACTGACTTGCATTACGTCTGAATATCAAACCTGTTTCCCAATAGTTCCAAAACGGCCCATAAGAAAATTGTTTGATTTGATTTGAGGTTTAACGTCCCCGTCAACACTGTAAAGGTCATTTTGGAGACGTTGCTTCCAATTTTGTGGGACTTTTACCCGACATTGAGATGAAATGACATCTCAAGCCCTGTCGCCCAATGAAACCAATAGGGTTTATTAGCTTATTAGTTTATTTAGCCTCGCACCGCGGTTCCTGGACAGGCTTAGATCCTCTAAGCGGTTTACCAGTACTAGTGTCCGGGCCGGATTCAGCTCTGCGTGGAAGCATCATGCAGCCCATATATTTCTTCAAGCCCCTATGGGCGGGGGCGACCCATAAGAAAAGGAAACAGGACCAAATCTAAGTCAATTCCTATCAATTTACATTGTTATTGCCGATTACCAAACTGCGTAGGAGAAATGGTGAAATGCGAAGGATGCCGAATTTCATATCACAAGTTTTGTGTAAAAATACGCCCGACTTTTCCTGTCCAACTACGGTAATAAATTTGTATGCGATAAATGTTTTAAGTAATTATGATCTTACTCGTTTTTAAAAAAAGATACTCAACCACCAGGGTCCTTTGATGGGAGACCACCTTTTGGACTGTTCAAAATGGTCTAAGAGAACATTTTTGAACAGTCTCTAAGGTTGTCTTTGGGACTGTTCAAAAATGGTCTTAAAGAACATTTTGAACAGTTCCAAAGTTGGTCTTAACATAGAGTTTTACCGTCTATTATCCCATTCAGTACCATAAAGTAGAAGTAAAACAAAGATCAGGAATCGATACAATTAACTTACTCCATCCATCAAAGACACCAAAGGAAAAGAAACACAAACATTAAGCGACCAGACCATAATGAAACCTAAACAAAGGAAGGCCATAAGGACAGTTACTTTCCCACAAAATGGCCATATGGCCATCCAAAATAAAAAGACACAAGTGATACACACAGTAAGTAACAAACAACACCATAAATAAACCGCTACAGAAGAACCGCCTTGGAACGGTCAGTGGAAAGACTTCCACTGGGGGGGGGGGGCTTAAATCGATTTTACGTGGCCACAATCCTAGCCCTTACTTCCGTCGCGATTTAGACAAATAATTTGTTCAGTCCGCATGAAGGCCTCCTAACTCATCAGTGCAACATCTCCGTGAACACAAAAAATCAAAGAACCACAGAGGTGAGACAACGGTGAGGACTCGACAGCAAGAAACCACTGAAATGCTGGAGCAAAAGAAAACCAACAGTTAGACTCCGATGGGCCCGACCAGAGACAGAGCATCAGGCACCAACCAACATTACCTTGAATTAGATCTCTAATTCCCAATAAGCCTTTACGTTGGAGCCGTCATAGAATCTGAGGCCTGACCCACCGGCGTGCAATTAAAGAGGAAAGCAAAGTTGCCAACCATGATTGGGTTAACTACCATGCATGCAGTCTGTCGTATAACATCCATGTTGTACCCAATCTTTTTATATCGAAGAATGATTTTACGAAATTGGGTGCTGAAGTCATTGCGGTTATATATTTTTCTGAATTTATATACTAAGTCACCATAAAATTCGGGTTCCGATAGACCTTGTTGCAGAAGAGATTTAAGGCCAATATTGAATTTTGAAATTAAATCAGAATGGCGTCTATAAAATTTTTTGTAAAGGCTTTGCGTAGTTTATGGTACCGATAACCCTGATTAAGGAGTTTAGCTGTTAATAATTTATTACGAGTGTTGAAGTCAGTTACATGACTACACACTCTAGCAAATCGAATTAACTGCGAAATATAAACGCCATAGGATGGCGCACGAGGAAGATCACCATCCAAAAAAGGAACATTTACAATCTCAAAATCAAAGTCATCGCGTTTATCATAAATTTTGCACGAAACAAACCCATCAACAATAGATAGATGTAAATCCAGAAACGGGGCCTCGGTATCAGAAGAATTTGCTTTATTTAAACCCCTATTTAAGGGGTAACTTGGCAAACAGTGCAGGCCCAGATCAGACGCCGCCTCCACTGTTTGCAAAAAATTCAGCCATTTTCCTAATAAATTCCTAACAACCTGACCCCCCCTAAATTTTGAAATGAGCTACAGCTACATATAAGGAGGAAGATTCCATTTGGTACAGAAAGGGTTATTTACTATAAATGAATCAAATCTCATTTGTAGATTGCATCATGTTTAAGCAGCCCTTTGTCGAAGTTGACACATAAAATATCCAGGTAATAGGTGGAATTCAGTAGCGTTGATTTCATCGAACACGGGATTAAAGACGGCTCGCCAGTCAGTCATGAAAGCGTGCCGTCAATTACTGATTGATTTATGTTGATATTGGAGTACGCCAGTATTTTTACCACTTTTATACTTTAAATTTTTTATTTGATTTGATTTGAGGTTTAACGTCCCTGTCAACACTGTAAAAATTTTGGAGACGTTTCTCTCAGTTTTCGGGGACTTTTACTCGGCATTGAGATGAAATGTGGGACTTTAACCCGACATTGAGATGAAATGACATCTCAAGCCCTATGGTCCAATGTTTCCAATAGGATTTTTAAGCATGGGCGGTTCAACTCGCACCGCATTGCTAGGCTGGCTATAATCCTCTAAGCGGTTTACCAGTACTCGTGTGCGGGTCGGTTTCAGCTCGGCGTGGAATCATCTTGAAGCCCATCTATTTCTTCAAGCCCCGATCGGCGGGGGCTTAAGGTTTATACGGTCAAACTGGGGTTAACATTGTATGCATTGTTTTTCTTGTTTCTGCTCCAAACATAGATTGTGACCGGTACACGTTAGAATTGCCTCGCCCAAACTGCTCTACAATACCTAGAATCTTAGAAATTTGCAATATATCAGATGATTTGCTGATTTTTCTGGTGGTAAAAAATTCAATATACTTTGACTAGGCATACTTTCTTATTCGTAATCAGAAACGAATAAAATATGATTGCATGAATATGTTACTGCATTTGGTGATGTTGTTATTTCTTTTATTTCTACTTACCTACTTACGTACTTTGTAGATTATGTATAAATGGGCCATAAAATATAAACAATTAAATGAATAAAATAAATAAAAATAAATAAGCACATAAATAAACACATAAATAAAAACATACGCTATGAAAATTACACAAGATCACCATATTTAATAAAAATTCAGCATTTCAGCAGATCAGCGTTTTAGTCACTATCTGCTGATCAGCAACCTGCTGAATTCAGCGTGTTTTTCAGCGTTTTAGACAGGCCCGGAGTTTCATAAATTTCATATGCAATGGCCACGAGTGTAAGATTCTGTTTATCATAATTTTATTATGACCACTTTAAATTGGATTTTATCGCCTTTGAATTTGACAATTTTTCCGAAAAAAAAAAGCAGTGTTGACATGGACGTCACCATGACATTACTTAATCCCGCAAATATGTTATTACATGTGACTGTGGTCATACGATATTTATTACACGACATTATCCACTGCTTATCAATGACATCATATGATAAATATAGTTACTGGAAATATCTCGCTCTGTAATATTTCAGAGATGTGGAAATGTTGCTACAAAGTGGGACTTTTATCAAATTCATTTTAAAAATAAAGATTAGCCATTAGTTTTTTAACCCTTGTCCTGCTAATCCCGGATATGCCTTATCTTTGAAACAATGTAGATCCAGATCAGATGGCTTCTGACGAAGCCATCTGATCAGGATCTACATTGTTTGCCATTCAGATTGTGAATTTGTTGCAATAATTTGCATCAAGTAATCTGATTGGTTGATAATCGGAAGTGGGTGTGGCATATATGAATATTCAGCAGAACAAGGGTTAAAGTACAGCAATTCACAACATGTTCAGTTGGCATTCATAGAAAACAACTAAGACATGGAAAAAGCCACAGTTTCTAATCTAGCACTCTATACTAGAACAACAAGATGACAAAACAAGACGAATTTCTGTCAGGTACAGGAACTAGACTGGCTAGTCGAGGGCAAAAGCACCAATCATGACCAGCAAAAATAGTAATGTAAAAATCCTAAAAATTCGGACACAATGAAGACTTGCTGTAATTCTCCTTAAATTTTAACAAATTTGTTACATGATCCTGCTCAGCCCCAGCCCATAGGGGCTTGAAGAAATATATGGGCTGCATGATGCTTCCACGCAGAGCTGAATCCGGCCCGCACACTAGTACTGGTAAAACGCATAGAAGATCTAAGCCTGTCCAGGAACCGCGGTACGAGGCGGACCGTCCATGCCAATAAACCCTATAGGTTTCATTGGGCGACAGGGCTTGAGATGTCATTTCATCTCAATGTCGGGTAAAAGTCCCACAAAATTTGAAGCAACGTCTCCAAAATGACTTTTACAGTGTTGAGGGGGACGTTAAACCTCAAATCAAACAAACAAACAAAACATGATCCTGCAAGGATTCCAAAAGGTGCTAACAGAATGGCAAACAGTGTAGACCCTGATAAGATTGCTCCTTCTAATCTGGGTCAACTCTGTTTGCTCAGGCCTATCTGTCCCAAAACTTAGGATCATTACGGTATTTGTCTCTTGTTACTTCTATGTTTTACTTGTTTGGGGATAATAATTTTCAAGAGACAAGCACAGAAAACAGAACCAAGCTCTGTATTATAGAGAGTAAATACATTTTTATACTGCAATCAGCCATCCTAGTAACCTATTAACTCTTTTGTACCAAATGGGTCAATTTCGAAATTTAGGGGTTTCAGGTTGTGTTTTCTTCAAAATCTATTTGGAAACAGGCTGAACTTTTTGCAAACAGTGGAGGCCCTGATCAGACGCCACCTTCTGCGGCGTCTGATCTGGGCCTGCACTGTTTGCCAACTACCCATTTTGGGGTTTCCAGTACTAAATAGATTAATATAGAGAGTAAATACAGTTTTATACTGCAATCAGCCATCCTAGAAACCGAAAAGGGGGTTGAAGAACTGCATACTATTATCGGTAATACCTTCTACTGACCTACAATATGTCTCTTGACGGTTTATAGGCCAGACCTACTTTTCTGGTACCTATTTTGCAATTGTAAACAATAACATCTGAATCGTTACCACCATAAGACGCAACCCTTTATACCCATGAAAACAACCAAACTCCAGGTTGTTATCTTCGCTACATTTGATTAAATAATTTTTCGGAAATTTCAGTTACAAGTAGATTCCTACCCATCTTGGCTTTCCTGGTTTGAATGGTCCATTGGAATAATTGCACACTGCTACTCCGGTGAAAATCATTTCTAAAGCTAAAATAAACTATTTATTTGCAGATTTTCATACAGAACGTAATGCGGCGAGAATTTTTTATTTGAGCGGCCATGTTGTTTTTGACCTCAGTGTGGCACAGTGACGTCAGAAATCTTGCACTCTTTGATGTGATGTTATGTGTGTGCGCCATAGGACTGAATGTCACACTGTCTGCAGACTTTTTTGGTGAAATTTGCAGAATTATTGCAAATCCTTGATTTTTTTGATTGCAGTATAAACTAAATACATGATAAGTGTCTTAAATAATAAAATATAATCAGTTCGCTGCAACAATTTTATAGGGGCACACTGAAGATCACCCCTATAAAATTGTTTAAGGCTCACCAATTATATTTTATTATCAAAGACACTAACCATGTACATGTATTTACTATATTGATGGTAATTAAATAACATCGCTTTGTAATAAACCCTGAGCCACATGCACCACAACCTCTTTATATTTATAACACTATTTTTGGGGTCCAAAGCAGAAGCTGTGTTAAATGACTTTGTTCTATCCAAACAAAAATCTATGTTCTAAGAGCTCTGCAAGTGGGGCATAATGCACCCATCGCAAGTTATTGATTTTTTAGGATGACCTTGAACATGGGGGTACTGACCCGAGTCTTGCAAGCGACACATCATTTCATAATAGTACACATTTCTGCCAAGTTATTTTAAAATACATTGAGGAATAAAAAAAGTTATTGACCGCACACGAAAAAGATACTTTAATTACCTTTGACCACTAAGTATGACCTTGACCTTTGAGGAACCAACCTGGGTCTTGCATGCAACAAATGTCTCATGTTGGTTAACATTTCTGTCAAATAATTTCCAAATCCATCCAGGAATAACAGAGGTATTGATCAGACACAAGAAAAGGGACTCATGATGGTTTTCGTTTCTGGCAATTAATTTCCAAATCCATCCAGGAATATCAAAGGAACTGACCGGACAAAAGAAAAAGATACTTTTCTCAACCTTTGACCTCTAAGTATGACCTTGGAGGTACCGACCTGCATCTTGCACATGACATATTGTCTCATGATGGTTAACAGAATTCAGTTTTATAAATCATTCATTCAGCCTCATATAGACTATTGTAGTTCCATTTGGAGAGGGGCATCTCAAAAGAACCTCAACAGGATATTTAGGTTACAGAAAAGAGCATGCAAAATAATTCTTAATTATCAAATTGATAATATACCTAATATAATGGACGAATTAAAAATTTTATATATATATGAATGCATTTTTCTCTGAAAAGCGAAGATAATGTACAAAGCCTCAAATGCTCTGACACCTCAATATATCAATCAAATGTTTCATTTAAGACCCTCCAATAATACTCTTCAGTCTCTAAGATCATAAATTATTTAATACCAAGGCCACAAAAAGAAATTTTTAAGCAGAGCTTACTTTACTCTGGTCCAGTGGTGTGGAACAATCGTCCAGACAGACTCAAAATTGTAGGTTCACTTGACAGTTTCCATAGAAACTGCATTAAGTGGATGAAGGGAGCACTGTAATTTTGTTGATGCTGATATTTCTGTATTCATTTATGTTGTGTATTTTTGTATTTATTTCTGTCATCACATTAACAGGTCTGTGAAATGAACACCCCACTTACCCAACTTTATATACAGAGAAAGCTGGGGTTTGCAAGGATGTACATTGTTTTCTTGTTTCTGCTCCAAGACATACATGAGGTGGTTCTAAAGAGCACCCACAGCCTATGTTTGCAGGATCAATAGGAAAAATATCATGGATTTTTGTTGAAGAAGTGGCCATTTTTGAGATGTAAAAATGCACTATGTCTCGTAGTGTTATGTTGAGTGTGTGTGTGCATATGAGAGTGTATTTTTTTTTTTGTAATTAGTATCTCTACATGTAAATACTAATTACAAAATTAGTAATTTTGGCCTTTGACTTCTAAGGATGACCTTGACCTTGCTGGTACTGACCTGAGCCATGTGCACAACATATCCTCTCACATCAATTAACATCTGCCAAGTAATTTCAAAATCCATCCAAAAATAAGAAGTTCTTGACTGGACAAGCAAAACAGACACTATTTAACCTTTGACCACTAAGTATGACCTTGACCTTAGAGGTATAACCTGGGTCTTGTCTCATGATGGTTAACATTTCTGCCAAGTAATTTCCAAATCCATCTAGGAATAACAAAGATACTGACAGGACACAAGAAAAATACACTTTTCTTAACCTTTGACCTCTAAGTATGAATTTGACCTAGGAGGTACAAACCTGGGTCTTGCACATGACACATCAACTCATGACGGTAAACATTGCCAGATAATTCCCAAATCCATCTAGAAATAACAACCAGACACAAGAAAAAGACACTTTCCTTTACCCTTGACCTCTTAGTTTGACCTTGACCTTGGAGGTACCGAACTCAGTCATGTGCATGACACATGGTCTCATGATGGTTAACAGTCCTGCCAAGTAATTTAAAAATTCATGATGGTTATCATTTCTTCCAATTAATTTCAAAATTCATCTAAGAATAACAAAGAAAGACCCTTTTTTGACCTTAGACCTCCAAGTATGACCTTGGCCTATGGCATACTGACCTGGGTATTGCATGCGACACAACCTCTTAGCCTAAGACATATTCTTATAAAGTTGCATGAAGATATCTCTAAGGGTTGCCAAGTTATGGAGTGCACAAGAATGTTTATAAACAAAACAGTCAAAGGGGCATAACTCAGAAACTAGAAAGGGTGAACAATCATTCTTGTGTGTGACACATTGTCTTGTCCTAATACATATTCCTATGGAGTTGCATGAAGATATCCCTAATGGTTACTGAGTTATGGACCGTACAAGAATGTTTAAGAATGGGAGGGGCTGACATACATTCTCATGAACGGATATTTATATGGCCAGGCGTTGACATATTTACAACATAAGTGGCAAATTCCCTTAAGCGGTAAGCCACGTAAGAGCAAATTTTTTCCACTTAAATGTTAAATGTTAAATGTTACGGAATAAAGTCTACATGAACTCGTGAATGATTACATAGGTGGCAAACTGTACATATTTTTACCCCATAAATGTCTGTTCGTTAGTACTGACAAATGGACAGATGGGTGGATGGATGGACAGACAGCGCCACGCCATAAAACGGACATTTTTGCAAAATGGGCAAATAAAAATGGACATTTATGGCTAATTGAAATGCGATATTTTTGCAAGAACATGGTTTTGGATACAACACCACTCAAGATTGATTTCAAAATATATAGTTTTGTATGGTCATTTTTCTATTTAATCTATAGTTTGATATAGCACGATTGTTTAACTAACATGGTTTCTGCAGAGTCTGAACCCCAATAATAGTGTAACATTTACAAAGAGGTTGTGGTAAATGTATTCAGACTGTAATTCCTGACTGTTTGTAACTTTGTATGCTCAAAGCTTTAACTTCAAAATTCATGTACCCAGTACATTACTAATTTGGAAGCCATTAAAGTGAGTTTTGCAATATAATGTCGGTATAAAGAGGGTTTTTGCATGTACATGATTTTGTACCATCAAAAAACATCCACATGAGGTAAGAGGAAAAGACAAAGTGAAGACATTGTGGTTTTCACCATACTGTAATCGACAAATCAGATGTTGAAAACTTTTATACTGGTATTAATCCTATTAGAATCACTCATTGGTGCTTAGTTTGATTGATTAGAGGTTTAATGTCCCCTGTCAACACTGTAAAGGTCATTTTGGAAACGTTGCTTCCAATTTTGTGCGACTTTTACCCGACATTGAGATGAAATGACATCTCAAGCCCTGCCACCCAATGAAACCAATAGGGTTTACAAGCATGGACGGCCCGACTCGCACCGCTTTGCCTGGGCAGTAGTGCCTTTTGTCTCACCATTAACAGTGAAAATTTTCAGTTCAACAGTAAGAGCATCATCACATGCATGCATTTTCAGGTATATCAAGGCATGTTTGTAACTCCAAAAGTACCCACAACACAGGAGAATTAGTCATCCTAATGTAACATAAATATAATGTTATTAATCAAGTTATTTCGTATTGGCCCAGTTACAGGTCCGAGGTCTGCTGTATTGGCACGAGGCCGAAGGCCGAGGCCAATACAGCTGACCGAGGACCTGTAACTGGGCCAATACGAAATTACTTGATTAATGACAATTTTATTAATAGATGCAATTAAAAACGTGATTTATGATTTTTGACTATTGGTTGACCTTGTGTAATATAGGATAATCAATTAATAAAGCCCTTTATAGATGTATGTCATTTGACTTTAATCCACTTTTTTATTATCTGCAACACAATAGTGGTGGGGTATGTTGTTGTCCAATCACATTATTTCTAATTGATAGCTTGAGGATTTAATCACTATCAAATTCTGTACAGATATTTGTATCTGAGATTGATAATGGGCAAACTATGTTCTTTGCCAGAGTTATGGCCCCTTTCACTTCCAGATCAATAAGTTTTTGCCAGTTTTTCCTAATAATATGTATTATATGGATGAAACACCATAATTATATGGACATACTGAGTCAAAACAGCACTAAATGGGCCATTCCAGTTCTTAGGTATCTGCCTTAAGTGTTTCTGAAGAATGAATTTGGCCATATGTTCCTTATTATACAGAATAACTTGATCTAAAGAAAAACAGCGTAAGATTTACTAATACTGTATATACCCTACAACTGTCATAACTTGTTCAGATTTGCTGATACAGTATGGTGTTTTTTATTACATTTAGTAAAACATTACACAGAATGACATGTAGTTTCAAAAGCTACCACACCATACAACAAAGCACACATTTACTAGCCATTTCTAAAGTGAGACTAAATAAACAGGCAAAGAAAGGCAGCCATGGTCAATATTTAACCCTTTTTGTACCAGAAACCCCAAAACGGGTAATTGGCAAACAGTGCAGGCCCGGATCAGACGCCACAGAATGTGGTATCTGCTCAGGGTGTTCACTGTTTGCAAAAAGTCCAGCTAATTACCAAATAAATTTCAAAGATAAAACAAGCTGTCACCCCTAAATTTTGAAATTGACTACAGCCATATATAAGGAGGAAGATTCCATTTGGTACAAAAAGGGTTAAGGTAGTAATAAACATTGCAAACAATAAACTAACAAAACCAACATGCCAACAGACCATGTACCCATAGCTATAAGTAAGGAGCAACAAGCATACTTTGGGGATGTTTTCTTATTTCTCCATTAAACTTCTCCAAAATTTAACCTATTTAGCACGGTTGTGACCTTGAAAATTAGGTCAAGGTCACCAAAACCTAATCAGTTCTTCATCCTGTCCCATGTTATATCCATGCAAATCTGATTAAACTCAACCTTGGCCTAAATTTGACCTATTTAGCATAGCTGTGATCCTGAAAACAAGGTCAAGGCTGCCAAAACCTAATCTATTCTTCATCCTGTCTCAGTGTTATATCCAAGCAAATTTGATTAAAATCCATCTAGTAGTACATGAGATATCTTGCACACAAGAAAGTGTCACGACGACGCATACTCAGACGCAGATGGGATCCACACCAAAAACAATATGTCCCCCTCCCTTTTGGTGACATTATGGATGTTTTCTTCCAAAAAAAAAAAAGGTTAACCAAAAGGTCAAGCTGGATGACGCCTGCCTGCCTAATTTAGAGGAAATTAAATTATTTTTGAAAACCAATCCATTAATGAAAATTATCACTTTATTGTCATTACTCCTATATCACCTCTAGCTATGATGTCCATGTTCCATATAAAATCCATTTACAATGTACATATACCAATATATGGCAAATGAGAAAGTGTACTGGTACATGTAACTATGGATGTAGTATGGGGCTGTAGGCCATTATACTGACTGCACCAAGAAAACGTGCAGACTCACCTTATTTCTCACTAATTCAGTATCTGTAACAGGCTGAAATCAACAGCAACAATATAAGGAATAATAGCTACTGTTACATTTTGACAAAATAATATTAAATACGTGTAAAATTAAAAGATGAATTGATTTTAGTCTACTTGCCACATTGGACATGAAAAATGCATTTTAACGGTATCAAAAATTACATCACGAAAACAAGCCTATATAACTTTGACCCCCTTGAAGCCCACTTTTATGCAGTAAAACTGGGGTTTAAAGGAGTATACCTTATTTCAGTGATTTTTTTACAAATTTTCAACTATGCGTCCTGGGACTCGCTCAACCAAAAAAATGTGCGTCCCAAATCTGAAAGTATGAGTCCCAATATTTGGAGGGAAAAAAAGGAAGTACAAAAAAGATTGGTTCAGTATAAAATGCCATTATTGATAGTTAAAAATAATGCGGTCTAGTATCTATTATTTGCAATGAACAGAATCAATCATCAACTTGCTAAATCAGAAATCCTGCTAAAGTGTACGTTTTTTAGTCTATTTTCCGTAATGTTTTCTACTTTCGTTTTCGATAAATGCGCACCGCAACATGTGCGTGAAATTTACTTCATGCACAATGGAGATAATATTCCGAACCATTATCGACAAACGTTTCCTCCCTTGATTGGGACACCAGCTATCT
Source organism: Lucinisca nassula (assembly GCA_963580285.1). Lineage (NCBI taxonomy): Eukaryota > Metazoa > Mollusca > Bivalvia > Lucinida > Lucinidae > Lucinisca > Lucinisca nassula. The sequence continues at coordinate 140,526 of CAUZLF010000480.1, read as the reverse complement.
AGGTTCAGGGGCTGACAAATCCATTGCCCGGCCGCCCGGTACAAGTCCGAAATCGCGCCGGGCATGTGCTCTTTGACCTTAGGACGCCCGGTCGGGCAAGTGCAAAAAATCGTCTACAGCTGTCAGTCTTTTGAATCCTTAAAGACAGGGATTTTCATGCCGGGGGGTCTGGTTCCCAGCTTAAACAAGCACAGGTAACCAGCAGATAAAAGTAGGTGTGGCTTGGTCTTGGTGGGCTGGCTACCTATAGGGGCCATAAAACTGATAAGGATTATAGGATATAATTGACTGTAATAATCAGTTACTGTCCATATATTTATCAAACTAATAACTTCAAAAATTGGACATAAATTATGCTTCATAAACAAAGATTTATTTATTTATTAACATTTATAGAGAAAAAAAATCTAGTTTTGTGTAGTAGAAATAAAATAGCAAACTTGACTGAAATCAGAAAACGATTTTATCTGAATGTCAATTTAGGTTTGGAAGAAATATAATGTGTGTTTTCATATTTTTCTCTATAACATTTCTGTAACATGATTCACTGTAAAAAGATTTTGGGATATAACACAGTTCTAACACATATTCCAAAAATCGTTAGAACCGCCTCATTGAACATTTGTATGTATAAAATGCTAGTCCTAGTACTCATTAGAAATAGACGTAGTACCAACACTCTATCGGCCCCCGCCCATCGGGGCTTGAAGAAATATATGGGCTGCATGGTGCTTCCACGCAGAGCTGAAACCGACCCGCCTACGAGTACTGGTAAACAGCTTAGAGGATCTAAGCCTGCCCATGCAAAGCGGTGCGAGTCCATGCTTATAAAACATATTGGTTTCATTGGGCGACAGGGCTTGAAATGCCATTTCATCTCAGTGTTGGGTAAAAGTCCCACAAAATTGGAAGCAACGTCTCCAAAATGACCTTTACAATGTTGACGGGGACGTTAACCATCAAATCAAACAAACAAACCAACACTCTATAGTATATTATGGGGGCTCGTTTGAATTGCCTCATCGAGGCCATCCAAATGTATACCCTCACTTGATAGTCTATTGTGGGTGCTCGTTAGAACTGCCTGATAAAATCCATTCTAACGAGCACCCAAAATCTATATTTTATTTAAAAAAAATCTAAACTGAGATTAGAATGAGATAAGCCTGGACAGCTGTTTTATTCATACAGCCATTCCAGCATTTGTTTAGCTGTGTCAATTTTATTTAATTTATTTTACTAAGACTGCCTGTGTATTTCATTTTACTTTTGATTTTTCTTCTTCTATAAGAAGAGTTACAAGAAGAAAAATGAAAAAATCTTTCTATTATATCAAATTTAAAAACAATTCTTTCATTCAAACATTATTTATTTATTTATTTATTTATCAGAAGAAGCTGTTTCCTATTTTCTGTCAACTAATAATTTTTCAACACATTTGAAGGTTTATTTTTTTATTATTTATTTATTTATTTTTGGTATATTAGAACTAAATATGCTATATAATTAACCTTTATGAAATATTTTTGTATTTTGTTTCTTTGTAATTTAAAAAATAAAAAAATAAATACATTAATCATGACTAAATTGTGTTGTTTGTCTACTGAAACCAATTATGGAGTGTGCCTGCTGTTACATAATTGAGATAACAAGGTTAGCTTCAAACAGAGCAGAGCTGTCAATCACTTTATTGTTAAAATGTCAATCATTGTGATGTCACAGTAGGTCTCCATTTACAGCCAATCAGATAAATAGAATTTGATGTTAACCCTTCAGAGGTCAGACAAAGAATGACTCAGGTTTTCCTGTGATCCCTTAAATAGTCCAGTCCTGTCTTTAAATACAGTAAAACTAGAGTATGTAAATCCCAATAATTGTGCTGCACTGTCCTGCTTTGTCGACAATTCAGAGACAAACCGTCTGTGTATTTAGAACAGTTCAATTATGACACTATTGTTAATCCCTGTCATATAATTGCCAAGTAAACATGATTGCCCTGCGGTGCGTGTCTTTCATTTCTGGCGATAAGCCAACTTGAACGAGGTGTGAAAATATGGTCAAGTTATGTCTCTAATTTGCGTTTATTCCCCAATCCTAAAATTTAATCCACAGTCAATGTGAAAATGATTTACTCGCACCTACGACAATTAGCTACATCAAACGGTAGATTTATGCACTATAAAAATGGATCGTGAATGATTATTTTTTTGCGCCAAATAGCAGAGACGCTTGGCTTGGCGGGAAAAGTCGAACGCTGTTGTTGGAGCTGCTGGGGATAATTCGGGGGCTGTGCAAAGCGCTGTTTTCTATCCACCTCCATTCATAACCGTTTAGCTACCGAGAAAATATATTTTACTGGTTCCAAACAACTTTTTAAGAACGGGATACAGCCCATTAAAATAAAACAATGGCACTAAACACGTGCGGGGTTGCTGGCATCCGATGACGTAATTTGACATATTTACCGATCACATGCAGAAAAATGGTATAGTTGGTTTGTGGGCGGCGATTTGGATGGCGGAAAACTTCGATGTTCACATTGAACTTGCTTGTGTGAAAGTTTTGGCTCATTTTGGATGGAGGGGATTCTCGTCTTGTGGTTGGATCATTAAATTGTACCTGTATCGATTTTTCGGTGACTCGTTGGGCAGTTGAAGGTTCGGTAAAAGTGCGGTATTTTATCACTTCCGCCGATATTTACAGCAGTGAAAACGAAAGTTGGATTTTTCGCCCATGAAATCAGTGCGTCCGACGGACGCACATATTTTATGATCGTGCGTCCTCAGTCCTATTTGTGCGTCCTGGACGCAGGACGCAGGGGTAAAAAAGAAATAAGAAAAATATCACAATTTTTCATGTTAAAATTTTCGTTTTTTCGGCGGTTAAGTTTACCATGTATTTGTATAGGCGTGTTTGTAATGTATATGATCAGTTTTATTGCGATGTACCGTGTCCATGTATATAGGATGCTCATGAAGTAACAACACTCTCTAAAGGGGAAATCCGAATGAATACACTTTCTGGGGAAGCAACTCCTTGAAAAACATTTTGTCACTCCCCCATAGTAGGAGTCTACTCTGGATGTTTTATCTGGCAGCACTGAACCAAGTTGGGCAGTACACTTAACCCATTTTGTGCTAAATGGAACCTCCCCTTTTTCTTAATATAGCAATTTAGGTGTTAGGTTAAAATTCTCAGGAATTTATTTAGGAAATGGCTTTATGTTTTGCAAACAGAGAAAGCCCTGAACAGGTGGTATATTCTGCAACTTATGATCCTGGCCTACATACCATTGCAGGACACTAGGTCCATATGGTTAACTTTCAATTGTTTATATAATAGCAGAATCCACATTTCTGCATGAAAACATGTGGTCACTCATTAGAGCACCTTTTTGAGGTGCTTCTAATGAGATACCATGATATATGTTTTTTATGCAGAAATAAGAAAAATAATGAAACAAGTACCTTATCTTGAGCTGTTAACCCTTTTTGTACCAAATGGAATCCCCTCACTATATCTAGCAGGAGTTCATTTCAAAATTCAGGGGTGACAGGTTGTGTTTTCATCAAAATTTATTTGGAAGATGACTGAACTTTTAGCAAACAGTGGAGGCCCTGATCAGATGCTGCTGTGTCTGATCTGGGCCTGAACTGTTTGCCAGGGTACCCCTTTTGAGGTTTTCCGGTACTAAATGGGTTAAATTGTCTAGATTCCAGACCACTCATTGGTTTCCTAGCTGATAACCCCACTGTCGCTAGTAGTTAGGTTACTTATTATCAACTTGTAATCTCTCACCTCCCAAATCAATAAGAACCAATGATTTTTTAACCCATTTTGTTCTGAATGGAATCTTTCCCCTGTCCATTTTGAAATTAGGGGTGTCACGTTCAGTTATTTTCAAAACGGTTGCACTGTCTGCAAACAGTCATCATCATCATCATCAACGGATTTTTTATTAACTTGTAGTTACAGGGGAACGTCCACATAAGTGGGCCCCCTTCCAGGTAGCTGGCTTGCTGCATGCATGGTAGATCTTACACCAGATCTCCAGGCCTGTCTATCGATAACAGAGAGCTTCCATTCTCTGCAATCTCTTTCTGTCAGCTGTTTCCAGGTCATCTTGGGCCCTCCAGGCACCCACTTTCCACCTACCTGTATGTCACAGGCAGTCTTGACTGCACCGTTGGAGCGTTCCACATGTCCATACCTGCAGAGCCTTCTCTCTTTCAGGATGAGGTCCAGGTCCTCAATGCCAAGACACACAAGTAACTCACTGGACCTGATGGTGATAGTGTCCTGTGGCTTGACATTGCAGATCTGTCTGATCATTGCCCTGTCATTCCGCTGGAGACGTTGGAGGTTTGGCTTTGTCAATGGCCATGTCTCACTGGCATGGAAAATTGCGCTCCGCACACAAGAGCTGTACACACGGCCACATGTCTTGAAGGAGAGGTGGTGGGACTGGCAGCAACTCCATGAATTTCTTACAGGCTGTTTTAACACGTGATGTGGTTGAAAGGTGGCAACCACCCGCTGCTGAGAGCCTATCACCTAGGTAGCAAAAGGAAGCTACAACCTCCAACTTGTCGGATCTGACTTGGACTTCCCTCTGTGGTCTGCCATCTGAGGGTTGTGCAGTTCCTTGGCACCATGTACACCTGTAATCAGGGTCCTCTATCAAGCGCTTGAGCCCACTGCATTTTTTGTGCACTCAGAACTTGCAGCCATTACAAAAGATACTGTTGCTGCCCACTTCAGTGCGACATACAGCGCATGGGAACTGGCCTGTACTCTGCAGGAGGTCCAGACCTGAACCACAGATCATGATCTTTGTCTTTCCTGCATTCACTCTTAGCCCTTTCGACTCCATTGGGTCTTTCTAAGTTAAGAGCATCCTTACACATTCCTCAAGGGATTCAGCTATGATGACAAGGTCATCAGCATACTCCAGAGCAGAACTCGCATGACAAGGCTTCAAGCACAATGATGAAAAGCAGTGGGCTGAGAACAGAGCCTTGATGAATACCCACCCACACAGATAAGGTGCTGATCAGATACCCATTCTGCGTCATCTGAGCTGGACCTGCACTGATTGCTAACAACCCATTCCGAGGTTCCCATTATAAAATGGGCCAGTAAAATAAAAGTATCACAGATTAATATAGGATTTTTTTTTTTAAATTCACTTGCAAAGACTGATAATGGCCATTCATAAATTATTAATTTATGGCTTAATTTTCATGAAGTTTTCACCAGTAAGTAGGGTTTCATGTCTGGAGTTGAAACAAGGCTAAGAGTACATGTACTAAAGCAGAAGAGGCAGGACAAGAGGGCCCAGCTGGAGCATGTCTAGTGGACCTTGGCATCTTTAACCCATTTAGTACCGGAAACCCCAAAACCCTGGCAAACAGTGTAGGCCCAGGTCAGACGCCTATACTATTTGCATCAGGGCCTACACTATTTGCAGGAAATTCAGTCATTTTCCAAATCAATTTTGAAGATACCACAACCTGTCACCCCTAAATTTAGAAATGGACTCCGGCTATATATAAGGAGGAAAATTCCATTTGGTACTAAAAGGGTTAAAAAGGTCAGATCACCAAAATCTAATCAAATTTGGTTGACTGTAATTTAATATTGTACCAAGTTGACCAACATTCATCAATTCTTAAATGATATAGGGTACAAATAAACAATTTCTTGGCCCCAAACGAACAGGTTTTGGGAGCCCTTGACCTTGAGTGCATACAAGCCATTTTTGGCCCAAAATTGTCTGTTTTGGGGGGCCTGTGACCATGAAAAAAAGGTCAAGGTCACCAAAATCTAATAAAATCTGTGGTATGCAACTATGTTGTAATGATATATTGTAGCTTGTTGGACAAAAATTAATCAACTTGTTAATGAGATACAGTGCAGACAAGCCATTTTTGGCCCAAAATTGACAAAATCTAACCAAATCTGCGGTATGTTGTAATGATATAATTGTACCAAGTTTGACTAAAATTAATCAAATTGTCAATGAGACAGAGTGTAGACAAGCCAATTTTTGGCCCAAAATTGACTGTTTTGGGGGGCCTGTGGCCTTGAAAAAAGGGGTCAAGGTCACCAAAATTTAATCAAATCTACAGTATGTTGCAATGATAAATTGTACCAAGTTTGACTAAAATTAATCAATTTGTTAATGACACAGCACTCTGACATCCCAATGGCAAGAATTAATGTATGTTGTGGATGCTTACTAGTAGAATGGCCTGTTTGGGGCAATTCGGGTGTGTTTCAGTTTTACGTCAAACCAACAACTATGGTCATATGGAGATGGAACCTCAGTTTAACCCTTTTTGTACCAAATGGAATCTTCCCTCTTATATATAGCATGAGTCCAGGTTTCAGGTTGTGTTTTCTTCAAAATTTAGTAGGAAAATGACTGAACTTTTTACAAACAGCCCTGATCAGACGCTGCGTTCTGCGGCGTCTGATCTGGGCCTGCACTGTTTGCCACGGTACCCATTTAAGGGTTTCCAGTCTGAAATGGGTTAAAGACTCAGACTTATTCAAAAGACTTGAAAAGCCCAGAATCAAACCCACAACCCTTAGTTTATGAGGCTAGTTTTCACTCAAGAACCCCAAACTGACAACATATGTTTCTATCAAGAAATAAGAAAAAATATCCTTCAATAATTATCCTTATAAATGGAGCTAAAAAAATATTTATCATATGACTTCGCGTCTTAGAGTGTAATAACGCCATGTAATATTTTCGAGAATCCACTAGTGGATTAAATATGCAAATGAGCTATATACGTCCCGTAGAGTTACATGTACGACATCTTTAATGACCGTCGGGCTTACTTATGGCTTACTTATGGCGGAATATTGACATTTTTGTAAACAATCGTGAACAAAATACGTTTTAAATGTCATATGATAAATAGAATCTTGCATTCGTGCTCGTGTATTATTGAATTTATTAAATTTATTAAACTCCTTGAGGAAAAGCGATAAAATGCTCGGCAAAGCCTCGCATTTTATCCCTTTTCCTCAACTTGTTTAATAAATTCAATAATACATGAACACTCATGTAAGATCCTCTATATATGCATCGCACCAGCCCCGATAGCTCAGTTGGTAGAGTGTACGCTCCGGGGAACGGGAGGTCTTGGGTTCAATCCCGGGCCGCGACATACCAAAGTCGTTAATAATGGTACTAGCTGCTCCTCGCTTGGCACTCAGATATAGGGGGTAGAGCTAGGACTGGTCGACCCAGTGTCAGGATAATGTGACTGGGTGTGGTATCATGTAATGTGTCTGGGACATGATAACTTCAGTGAGGCAGCACTATAAAAGTGAGCATTGAGCTCCCTGTCGCAACCAGACACCGTCGTGATATGACTGAAAAATTGTTGAAAGCGACGTTAAACCCGAATTCACACACACACACACACACTATATATGCATCTGATTATTCTGATAATACAAAAATGACCATTAAATGCATACATTAGTTTCTGGCTTTTGAAATGTTTTGAAAAGGGAGTTTGAATAGTTCAACAAAATTTTATATAATTTGAAAATATAATCAATATATTTACTTAGCTGAATATTAATCGAAATACCTGTGAATGATCACCCAAAGACATCGCTAGGGATTAGGAAGTGGTCTGACACATCACTTTTTCTGGGCAGGCCTACACCAACGTAGTACTCAAATTTGATTGGTTTCAGCTCTGAGCTGGCAATCTATAAAGAGGTTGAGGTAAAGTACTGACAGCACTGGTGGACCCATCTTTTTGAGTGTCAGCTGTAAAAAAGGTCCTGAACAGGGGCTTTTTTGCTGACTGTGTGTGTGTGTGATTTCGGGTTTAACGTCGCTTTCAACAATTTTTCATTCATATCACGGCGGTGTCTGGTTGCAACAGGGAGCTCAATGCTCACTTTTATAGTGCTGCCTCACTGAAGTATCATGTCCCAGACACATTACATGATACCACACCCAGTCACATTATCCAGACACTGGGTCGACCAGTCCTAGCTCTACCCCGTAAATCCGAGTGCCAAGCGAGAAGCAGCTAGTACCATTCTTAACGACTTTGGTATGTCGCAGCCCGGGATCGAACCCGCGATCTCCGGTTCCCCGGAGCAGACACTCTACCAACTGAGCTATCAGGACCCCTGTTTGGTTTTTTTTGCTGACTGTTTCATTAACCATTCAATTCCAGTATTTAACACATTATGTGCCGGAAACCCCAAAACAGGTACATGTAGTTGGCAAACAGTGTAGGCCCAGATCAGACGCCCCAGAATGTGACATCTGATTAGGGCCTTCACTGTTGGCAAAATTTTCAGCCAATACCCAAATAGTTTTTGAAGAAAACATTACCTGACACCCCTAAATTTTGAAATGGACTCCTGCTATATATAAGGAGGAAGATTCCATTTGGTACAAAAAGGGTTAAAACAAACTGCACAGAGCCCTGATCAGACACTTCATTCTGAAGCTTGTGATCTGGGTTTACATTGTTTGCAATACAGGGTTCTCACTAGGATTTTGAAAACTGGAGTAAAAGTGCTGTCCTCCAGCAAAAAGTTGAAGTTTTACTATACACCACAACTTCATTATAACACGGTTCATTATAACACGGTTTTGAATATAACACGGTTTCAAGATGGATCCCAAAATGTGAAAATTTTACAGAAAAATGACCATGAAATGGTCATTTTTCTATATAATCTTCACATTTTTGTTTGGATATATAGAGGATATTTACTTTTTTGAGGTGGATACCAAAAATATTTCATCGAGTGTGTTGAAAACATCATGATTTTCACGAGTGCGAAGCACGAGTGAAAATTCGGATGTTTTCAACACACGAGATGAAATATTTTTGGTATCCGTCGAAAAAAAGTTAATGTTCTTTTTATTTTATAATTTATTGGGACACTTACGGTAATTATTGATCGACCCAAGGTGGTGACGTCACGATTTTGACCTGGCTACATGACGTCACAACTGTCAGTTTCAAAGCATAAACAAATCGCCATTTTGGATTCAGCATTTCTAGTTCAAAGAATGCTTTTCAAGGTATGTTACTGAATGCGTTATGCTTATTTGAAGTTCATTTTAGTATTAAAGGCTCTACGTGGCATTGTATAATCGATTCCATGTGTAGCAGTCGGTCGCGGGCGGTTTTTCCGATTGAAAACACACACACACACACACACACACACACACACACACACACACACACACACACACACACACACACACACACACACAACACGCTGATTTGAGCCCATATTTCCTCGCACAAACTCTTACTGAGCCATTCAGTGAACTGGTACGCCTTGTAGACCATTTGTAACAAGACAGCTAAGCCTAAATCTTAGAGGGAGCATTTAAATTGTGACCGAGATGTGTGTCGGCAAAAATCACAGCGCTGCTGTTGTCAAATACGGCGCCTGTTCATTCAGTTTTAATGCCACTCTTCTGTCTTCAAACGTCAAAATATATTCTAACGACATAAGGAATTATTGTGCTTAGTAAATAAAAGGAAAATTAACCCTTTTTTCGACCATAACGTAAACAAAAAAGTAGATCCGGCACGCTACAGTGAAATGATATAAATGGTATCAGCCACATGTGAAATGATACGATATCATTTCACTTGTGGTCGATATCATTTTTATTTGTTTCAGATATGCATTGATTTCACTGCTAAATATAAAATAAAACACGGTTGTTTAACTAACACGGTTTCTGCTTTGGACCCCATCAATAGTGTTATAAAGAGGCTGAGGTGTACTTTTCTATTGAGACTTTCCAAAAAGTTGGAGTCAGAATTGAAAAAGTTGGAGTAAATTACTCCAAATTTGGAGTAAACGAGAACTCTGCAATAATTATTGTTCCAACACATGATGTTCCCAGTATATGTTTTACAGATAACCATGTTTGCACAGCACTGTGATGTCACAGTGACAAGAATAGCCTTGCTATAAATCGCCATTATCTGGATTTCATACAAATCAGTAATGTCCATGTGAGCCCCGCCAAGCTAATTTGTGTCTTAGAGCATTCCCTCATGACAAATTTTAACTGCGCATGCCCAGCCATTCAGAGGGGCCAGGAATATGGCTTTCTGTCTGAAGGTTTCTCTTGATTCACTGCTTATATGAGCGAGCAGCGAAGGTTCTGGCGAGACTGCGCGGATGCGCAGGCTCGTCTGAACCTTCACTGCTCGCATAGGCGGTAAGTACCAAAATCGCTTGATGGGGCCCATGTGATGCTTCCTGATCATTCAGTAACTGTTGGTCGATTGATACAGTAATGACCCTGAGTATTGGGACAGATAGGCCTGAGCAGGGTCTACACTGTTTGCCCTTCCGGCTACACATGTTGAACTCCTTGCGGGCTTCCCCCGCCCATCGGGGCTTGAAACGAGTACTGGTTAATTGCTTAGAGGATCTAAGCCTTCCCAGGCAAAGCGTTGCGAGTCAGACTGTCCATGCTTATAAACCCTATTGGTTTCATTGGGCGACAGGGCTTGAGATGTCATTTCATCTCAATGTCGGGTATAACTGCCACAAAATTGGAAGCAACGTCTCCAAAATGACCTGTACAGTGTTGACAGGGACTTTAAACCTCAGATAAAACTCCTTGCTGGATCACGAAAAGCAATTTGTTAAAATTTTAGGACAATTACAGCATGACCACAAGGTGTCTGAATTTTCAGAATTAATACGATAATCAATCAACCCAAAAACTGTGACCATCACAACCTGTATGGCAAGAGTTTTTCATTTATCTCTCTTGTTGTTGTTCTGCTTATAAACTCAATGTGCATTCAGAAACAATCTAGGTATATCTAAAAGCAGTATAACAAAACATAAATCCGTGGATGACCCAAAGGCAGTAAATTATTAAAGTCAGTAACAAGTTACTAAGTATCAAATACTTCAAACCAAACAGGTACACTACAGGTCGCGCATAAAAGCCAGTTTTCTTTTTCATTCCGAATGCAATTTTCAAAGTACTCCAAACCACTCCGCATATTTTCATCAAAACACTCGGAATGAGGAAACAACCACTCCCAAACACTCCGCGAAATATCGAGTATACTCGGAGTTTTCCGAACGACTATACAGGTAATGTTTGGTCAATAATGCCCGGGGCTAATATTCCGAATGTCGGTAGAAATACTCCGAGTGGTTCAAGTTTATATTTATTCATATGATATTGGTTGTATATTAATTGTTATTATTATTATTATTATTATTTTACTGACAATTTTTCATTAGGTCGTTTTTCCTTCCCCTATCAAAATTTCACCTTTCTAACATGCCTCGCCAACTTTCGCGCAGCCTAACATGTATCATTTGACCCAATCTTTTTTCATGCCGGTTGGATTTTCAATTTGCACGTGCAACTAATATACCCCAGCACGGAAACGGGACCATTACGGTAAAATGCCTTACTTGAAGTTGCAATAAACAGGTATATAATGAGTATAAGGTACTCCTCGTGATATGTTCCCAAATGCAATATATATATATTTATATATTTTTTTTCTTTTTTGGGTTTGATGATCTGTTGAAGAATTCACTTCTTTCGACCAGATCGTTGTTTTAAAGGCTGGCGGAATCCAAATTTCAAGGAGAGGAAGGGAAAAAGGAAAACATCCGAATCAGCATCTACAGCAACCGTAGCCGAGCACGTGTCCGTCAGGTGGACAGGTCCGTGAGATGAACACCTAGCTTATATAAAGCAGTGGGGCTTACGAGGATTGGGGATATTCAATAGTTCTCTTATTTTTAGACAGAAGCTTACATGTACCGATTTATGGATCTCGTAAGGATCGGCTAATTGTGGCTGTTCTTACGAGCACCAGTAGTTTACATTTGAACTAGATTTGTAAAAACATTACGGAAGCACGCCTATTCAAATATATAGGATAATTTTACCACCAAATTGAAATTTTTCAGTGTAAAAACGTGATAGTTTTCTTATTTCTGCTCAAAATATGAATTACGGATACACATTGGAACCGCCTGGTCGAGGCGGTTCTAACGAGTACCACTGGCTGTGTTATAGAGCAGAATAAAGAAAATAACGTTTACCCCTCTAAACCCCAGTTTTACTGTATAAAAGTGGGGTTAAAGGGGGTCAGAATTATTAAGACATGTGTTCGCGATGATACCGAACTATGTCATCTTAAAAAAAAAAAAAAAAAACAAAAACAAAAAAAAAAAAAACGTTAGTTCCAGAGATAAGGAAGACGATGAGAGCCTCCCCTGCAAGAGCAATGATTTGGTCTCTCACCGCTGTTGGGTCTCACTCGGGCATGTAAAAAACAACGGCTATCAGGTTCTTATCTGGGTACTCCAGTTTTCGCCCATCTCAGATTAGCATTTTGATAGAAATAAATGAAATAATCTTGAGAGGGCCGCGAAACACCCCCATCCCTTAGCTCACAGTCTTGTTATCAAGACAAGTTATATGAGAAATGACTCTATTTTATCATATTCTATGTGATTTGTTGAGTAATAAATCACAGTTTGGAGGCATTTGTAAAGAAGACTAAACCATGATTGGTGTATCTACTTTAAAGTAACCGGCAGCTTGAACTGTGATTTTTTTCTTTTTGCAATGGTTCACAAACTGGAGCTGATCTATTTGGATTCTAACACACTCATATTCGACAATACCATCAAATTCTCCCAACTTTTCAACTGTTTCTTCCTTTTCTTTCTACTAATACTGCGATCGGTCACATCTTACCATTACTCGCAGATGTACATTACATACACACCAGTTTTGCAGGATGAAAGCCAACACAGTAATCATGTAATTACGGTAGGGGTCTTCAACCTGCACAGGGCATGACTCTCCCTGCACAGGGGGCCTCCAGATAACGTCCCGATCCGAAGGACGATGCCCTTTATGACATTCATCCCTGCAAATGATGCCAATGGAGCGTGTTCGGACATCGAAATTTTATCGCCGCTGCCGGGGATCGAACCTGGGCTTCTAGCATCAAATGCAAGTGCACTAACCAACGAGCTATCAAGGCACGTAATATGTTAAAAGGAATCCCGGCAAATTAAGTGATTCAGGGGGATGCGGATTCAATACCTGCCAGGAGTCAGTAGCTTTCTGTCGTGGAAATCGATCATTACAACTTTTCTACAGTCATTCTCTCCATTCCGCTGATGGCCCCCGCCATCGGGGCTTGAAGAAATAGATGGGCTGCAAGGTGCTTCCACGCAGAACTGAAACCAACCGCACACTAGTACTGGTTGACTGCTTAGAGGATCTAAGCCTGCCCAGGCAAAGCAGTGCGAGTCGGACCGTCCATGCTTGTAAACCGTATTGGTTTCATTGGCCGACAGGGCTTGAGATGTCATTTCATCTTAATGTCGGGTAAAAGTCCCAAACAAGAGGGCCCACAGGGCCCTGGTTCGCTCACCTGTGTGACACTGTCTCGAGTACATTCTATTTTAGCTATGGTTGCCATCTTGTTCATCAGCAGAGTGATTTTAGCTTATTTGGTAGGGAGTTACCTAGGCAACATTCCTGTTAAGTTTGAATCAAATTGTCCTTAGGGTTTAGGAGGGGTTCACGTTTGAATCAGATTTACAATATTTTTCTATTTTTAGCTCCGGTGGCCATTTTTTCTTCAGAGCGGGATTGTTTTAGCCTTTTTGGTAGAGGGTCATCTAAGCAACATTACTTCAAAGTTTGAATGAAATTGGCCCAAGGGTACAGAAGGAATTATCGTTTGAAGAATTTTTTATTTTTAGCTCTGGAAGCCATCTTGTTCATTGGAGTGGAATGAGTATTAACTATTTTGGTAGGGAGTCACCTAGGCAACATTCCTGTGAAGTTTTAAATCCAATTGGCCCAAAGGTTTAGAAGGAGTTAGCATTTGAAGCAAATTTACAATGTTTTCTATTTTTAGCTCTTGTGACCATTTGTTAATCGTTATGCTATTTTCCTAGAGGGTCATCTACACAACATTCCAATGAAGTTTAGAAGCCTTCATGGTGAAGTGGTCATGCTACTTGCCTTGTAAACCAGGGTAGCAGGATCGATGCCAGGCTTCTCCAGACTTTCAGATTGGTCTTTAAACAGAGGTCCCATAACTGTATGACCTTAGCTGTTGGTGAGACTTCAAACTCAAACACTCACTCCTATGAAGGAACCTATATGCCAAATATGAAGGCTGTATCTTAAATGCTCCAAAAGTTATGACAAAGTAGGTCAAAGGTCAAGGTCATGGCTCAAAAGTTTTGAATGGTTGAGAAAACCTTGTCACAAGGAACATACATGCCAAATATGAAGGCTCTATCTCATATGGTTCAAAAGTTATGATAAAGTAGGTCACAGGTCAATGTCACAGGTCAAATCTTTATATGAGTGCAAAGCCCTTGTCACAAGGAACCTATATGCTAAATATGAAGGCTCTATCTCAAACAGTTCAAAGTTATGACAAAATAACCTACTGATCTACTTTTTGATTTGACATGACCCATATTCGAACTTAACTGAGATATTGTCCAAATGATCATTCTGAGCAAGTTTTATGATGATTTGACTAAAACTGTGGCCTCTTAGAGTGTTCAAAATGTTTTTTCTATGATTTGACCTGCTGACCTACTTTTTGACCCGACATGACCCATATTCAAACTTGACCCAGATATTGTCAAGATGATCATTCTGAGCAAGTTTGATGATGATCAGACCAAAACTGGGGTCTCTAGTGTGTCCACAAGGTTTTTCAACAATCTGACCTACTGACTGGCCAGATATGACCCATATTCGAAATTAATTGAGATATTGTCAAATGATCATTTTTAGCAAGTTTGATGATGATCAGACCAAAACTATGGCCTCTAGTGTGTACACAAGGTTTTTCTCTGATTTGAACTACTGACCTACTTTTTGAACCGACATGACCCATATTCAAACTTGACTCAGATATTGTCAAGATGATCTTTCTGGGCACGTTTGATGATGATTAGAGGTAATCTGTGGCCTCTAGTGTGTTAACAAGGTTTTTATATGATTTGACCTACTGACCTACTTTTTGAACTGAAATTACCCATATTCGAACTTGACCGAGAAATTGTCAAGACTATCATTCTGAGCAAGATTGATGATGATTGGACCAAAAATGTGGCCTCTAGTGTGTTCACAAGGTTTTTCTCTGATTTGACCTACTGACCTACTTTCTGACCTGCCATGACCCATATTCGAACGTGACTAAGATATTATCTAGATGATCATTCTGAGCAAGTTTGATGATGATTGGACCAGAAATGTGGCCTCTAGTGTGTACACAAGGTTTTTCTCTGATTTGAACTACTGACCTACATTTTAGACCGACATGACCCATATTCAAACTTGACTCAGATATTGTCAAGATGATCATTCTGGGCAAGTTTGATGATGACTGGACCAAAACTGTGGCCTCTAGTGTGTTCACAAGGTTTTTCTGTGATTTGACCTACTGACCTGATTTTTGAACCGACATGACCCATATTCGAATGTGACCAAGATATTATCAAGATGATCATTCTGAGCAAGTTTGATGATGATTGGACATAAATTGTGGCCTCTAGTGTGTTCAGAAGGTTTTTCTATGATTTGACCTACTGACCTACTTTTTGACCCGACAACACCCATATTCGAACTTGACTGAGATAGTGTCAAGATGATCATTCTGGGCTAGTTTGATGATGATCGGACCAAAACTGTGGCCTCTAGTATCTTCACAAGGTTTTTTTTCTGATTTGACCTACTGACCTACTTTTTGACCCAACATGACCCATATTCGAACTTGACCGAGATATTTTGTGGTGGTACAAAATGTGTGCAAGTTTAGTTAAAATCAAATGATAAATGAAACAGCTATCATGCAGACAAGACCAAAATAGGCAATTTTTGCCCTTTCAGGGGCCGTAACTCCACAACACATGATGGGATATGGCTGGTTCAAGAAAGGAACCCAGATCTCATGGTGGTACAAGTTGTGTGCAAGTCTGGTTGAAATCAAATCATAAATGAAGATGCTATCGTGCAGACAAGACCAAAATAGGCAATTTTTGCCCTTTCAGGGGCCGTAACTCCGTAACACATGATGGGATATGGCTGGTTCAAGAAAGGAACCCAGGTCTCCTGGTGGTATAAGTTGTGTGCAAGTCTGGTTAAAATCAAATCATAAATGAAGCTGCTATTGTGCGGACAAGACCAAAAAAGGCAACTTTTGCCGTTTCAGGGGCCGTAACTCCGTAACACATGATGGGATATGGCTGGTTCAAGAAAGGAACCTAGATGGCATGGTGGTACAAGTTGTGTGCAAGTCTGGTTAAAATCAAATCATAAATGAAGATGCTATCCTGCAGACAAGACCAAAATAGGCAATTTTTGCCGTTTCAGGGGCCGTAACTCCGTAACACATGATGGGATATGGCCGGTTCAAGAAAGGAACCCAGACCTCATGGTGGTACAAGTTGTGTGCAAGTCTGGTTAAAATCAAATCATAAATGAAGATGCTATCGTGCGGACAAGACCAAAATAGGCAATTTTTGCCATTTCAGGGGCCGTAACTCTGTAACACATGATGGGATATGGCTGGTTCAAGAAAGGAACCCAGATCTCATGGTGGTACAAGTTGTGTGCAAGTCTGGTTAAAATCAAATCATAAATGAAGATGCTATCATGCGGACAAGAAATTGTTTACGCACGCACGGACGGACGCACGGACGCACGCACGGACGACGGACGACGGACAAAATGTGATCACAAAAGCTCACCTTGTCACTACGTGACAGGTGAGCTAAAAAATGGAAGCAACGTCTCCAAAATGACCTATAGAGTGTTAACGGGGACGTAAACATCAAATCAAACAAACAAACAAATCCATTCCGCTGAGTCAAGGGCACTTGCCAGTTTCTGGTGAAAGAATTTGAACACTGCAGCCTATCAGTTAAACGCTTACGTAGCCAATAGGTCTGCACAGGAAGTGTTGACAGCTAAAAGAATGACCTAAAATAGTATTGACTGGACCGTCAACATCTAATACAAAAAAAAAACAAAAAAAAAAACGGAGTGACGTTCTACAACTGCGGCTGTTCGGTCACGCTCTTCTTCGCTGAGATTTATTGCACAATAAAACACTCCATTTGCATTGCCGTTTTGGGCGTCATTTTTTAACTGATCAGCACTATTCCTGAGCAGTCTTTTACGGTAACGGTTAACCAACACAGTGCGTATTCTTTCGCCAGAGAATGACAACTGCCCTTCTTGATAACAGCGGAAAGGAGAGAAAGGCCAGAACAAATTTCAAGATCAGTCTCCACAACAGAATGTTGCCGACCCCGGCAAGTATCGGGCCCACGTTCTCCTGATCCCAAGTCAGACGCGCATCCGAATGTGATACCGAGGCTGGCAATGGGCGTGATGTACTACAATAAAATGATTATGGAAGAAAGTTTTGGACATTCCAGGATGAGCAACGTAGCCATCAAAAATATATGACCGGAAAGCCATACGGCGTAGTAACCTTCCAATGTGACCTTGACCTGGTGTCAGCAAGATTCATTTATGAACTGTGCACATGAGCTCACTGAGGGGGATAATTGATCAAAGTTTAATGAAAATCCTTTGAGGAGTCTAGGAGATATGGAACGGACACAAAATTCAAAGTTTCAAAGTCGCGACCTTCAAATGTGACCTTGACCTTGTGTCGGCATGGTTCATTTATTGGTTCTGCACATAAGCTCACTGAGGTAAAAGAATGGGGTAAAAGAGATATGGAACGGACACAAAAATCAAAGTTTCAAACTCTTGACCTTCAGCTATGACCTTGACCTTGAGTCGGCATGGTTCATTTATGGGTTATGCACATGAGCTCACTCAAAAGAATATTTGACCAAAGTTTAATGAAAATCGTTCCAAGGGTAAAGGAGATATAAAACGGACAAAAAATACCAAGTTTCAAACTCATGACCTTCAACTGTGACCTTGACCTTGAGTCGGCATGGTTCGTTATGGGTTCTGAACATCAGCTCACTGAGACTAACACTTGACCAAAGTTTAATGAAAATCTATCAAAGGGTAAAGGAGATATGGGGCGGACAAGAAAGTGTTACGGACAGACAGACGGATGGACATTCCTATTATCCCGCCGCGAAGGACGGATAGACGAAAGACATTCCTATAATCCCCGCTCCGCTTCGCGGCGGGGGATTAAAAATTGTTGATTTCACAAATCCTGGTATTGATAGCCGCGCTATTCTAATCGCTGTGAGGTCAGTGTTGCGCAAATGGGTTAATTATTTCTAGAATCTGGACTGGAATCCTGTTGTCGGGTTTGAAGACCCAGATCAGACGCCGCATGAAATAGGAAGTAAAGAAATTTAAAATAATAATGATTTGCCACTATTACATACCTTTATCTGTAGTCAGTTAACGGACCCCTTAACATGAAATCTGTCATTGAGGAATAAATTATAATAGCCGGTGTATAGTTGTTACGTTACTCGCCTCATAAACCAGGGATTGTCGGATCAATCCCGGGCCTCTCCAGACTTTCGGATGCGTCTTTTAACCGAGGACCCGGCTCTGTATGACATTAGCTGTTGGTGGGACGAAAAACTAAAACAGACACATACGTAGACCGCATTCTTATACATTTTCCTTGTACATGAGCCGGCGCATGACAAAGACTTTTTTTTCTACTACAGTAGTATCGGATCAGCATTTGCATCTAGACAACATGTCCAGTCTTCGCTTGTTGCTCTTTGAATAGCCCATATAGTAGGCTTATTCGAACAGCAAAGGCTCTGATCAGACTGCACGGATGCGCAGGCTGATCTGAGTCTTCAGTGGTTACACGTCTTATCGAATTACGTGTTCCCCAGTCTAAGCATCCACTTTGGTCAAAGTCTTCACTTGTTGCTCTTTGAATAGCCCAGAGATCAGAATGCTCACAGGAACAGCAAATGTTCTGATCAGACTGCACAGATCAATTCTCAAACGAGCAATTATGTTTCCTGTAAGTTCCTTTTCACACGCAATAACTGTGCGCGTGCTCACTAGTATGACGTAGTATGGTTAATCTGCACGTGCTTACATGACGAACTTCGGTAAATCGTGGGAATCGTGTGCTCAGTCGGAGACAGCGCATGGAAAAAAACAATCTGTCACACTGGTTGTTCACGAGAAGCGAGGGATGTTTAAGCCTTTTTGTACCAAATGGAATCTTCCAGCTTATATATGGCAGGAGTCCATTTGAAAATTTAGGGGCGTCAGGTTATGTTTTCTTCAAAATTGATTAGGAAAAGGGCTGAACTTTTTGCAAACAGTGTAGGCCCTGATCAGACGCCGCATTCTTCGGCGTCTGATCTGGGCCTGCACTGTTTGCCAGGGTACCCGCATAGGGGTTTCCAGTCTGAAATGGGTTAATGGAGAAATAATGAAAACAGCATTTCAATAAGATGGTTTAATCGAGGCATTGATGATTTGGGAAAATGGCCCTGGATGGGATTCGTTCGTTAATCCCTTAAATGCCTTAACTCTAAACAATGCAGACTCTAATCAGAGGCCCTTTATTTGGCTTCTGACCGGGATCTACCATGTTTGCCATTTCCAGACCAGATCGATTCTACAGGTAAACCTTTACACACTACTCTGGCCTCACTGATACGAACAGCGCGGCTTTAATAAACCTCTACCTGGATTCCATGCAAATAAGTGACACTCATTTAGAACTAGAATTTGTTTTTCTACAAAAACACAGATGTCTCCCCCGTTTTTGACTGCTAAGTATAACCTTGACATTGGAGGTATTGAGCTGGGTCTTGTGTGCAACACATCATCTAATGAAGATGAACATTTCTGCATAGTAACTTTAAAAATGTTCATAGAAAAATAAACAAGAGGCCCATGGGCCACTATGCTCACCAGAGCTCAGGTGGGCACTGCCAAATTGCAGCCATGTATTTTAACATGATATCATTTTAATCTGCCAAATGAACCCCCATATCCAAATGAGCATCCATGTGGACTCAGTATATGAAACATTAGGCCTTTTATGAAGCAGAGGGGGTGGGGCATGGACCCAATGGAGCCCTGGTTGGTATCACTAAATGTGTCTTATCACAAAGAACAAGAATATATATGGTTTAGCAGTGGGGATCTGCATGGCTGGAGATATAAGTGGAGGGGTTGGAGCATGCCCTGTCGTTCCCAGAAAAGCCCAAGATTGTTGTCCCTAAATGTGTCTCATCATAAGGACCAAGTATATATATGGTTTAGGGGTGGGAATCTGAACGGTTTCCAAGATATCCTTTCATGAAGTGGAAAGGAGAGGACTGGCCCCTGCGGACACCCCTACAGTAGGTGTGCTAATAATAAGGAACAAGAACATATATGAATATGGGGTGGGGATTTAATGGTTTCTGAAATATATGGCCTTTTATGAAGTGGAAGGGCGGGGCACATTGCCTCAGCACAAAGAGACCCCCAAGTTGGTGTGACTGAATGAGTCTTATCATAAGGAATAAGAATATATATGGTTTAGGGGTGGGGATCTAAACTATTTCTGAGATATGTGGCTTTTAATGAAGTCAAGCGGTGGAGCAAGGCCCGGGCATGCCCTGGGGACTCACAAGCTGGTGTCAATGAATGTGCCTTATCATAAGGAAGATGAATATATATGGTTTAGGGGTGGGGCTCTGAACAGTTTCTGAGATATAAGGCCTTTTGTGAAGTGCAGGGGTGGGGCAAGGCCCAGGGAGACCCCCAGGTTGGTGTCAATGAAATTGTCTTATCATAAGGTACAAGAATATACATGGTTTAGGGGTGGGGATCTGTAAGGTTTCCGAGATATTGTGATATTATGAAATGGAGGGGGTGGGGCATGGCCCCAGCACATCCCTGGGGACCCCCAGGTTGGTGTCACTGAATGTGTCTCATCATAATGAACAAGAACATATATGGTTTAGGGGTGGGGATCTGAACAGTTTCTGAGATATATGGCCTTTTGTGAAGTGAAGGTGTGGGGCATGGCTCCGGCGCACCCCGGAAGACCCCCAATTTGGGGTCAATGAATGCGTCTTATCATAAGGAGCAAGAATATATATGGTTTAGGGGTGGGGATCTGTAAGGTTTCCGAGATATTGGGCCTTTTATGAAATGGAGGGGCGGGACATGGCCCCGGCGCATTCCGGGGGACCCCCAGTTTGATGTCACTGAATGCTTCTTATCATAAGGAACAAGAGTATATATAGGGTTCAGGGGTGGGGATCTGAATGGTTTCTGAGATATTGGGCCTTTTATGAAGTGGAGGGGGTGGGGCATGGCCTCGGCACATCCCGGAGGACCTCCAGGTTGGTGTCACTGAATGCGTTATTGGCCGTAAACAAAAAAAGCACTTTTTTACCTTTGACCTCTAAGTATGGCCTTGACCTTTGCGGTACAACACATCGTCTCATGATGGTTAACATTTCTGCCAAGTAATTTCATAATCCATCAAAGAATAAGGAAGTTATTGACTGTCCTTTTTTTTACCTTTGACCTCTAGGTATGACCTTGACATTGAAGGTATGGACCTTGGTCTTGCACATGACTCATGGTCCAACTTTCAAGCCTCTAGCTCCAACAGTTTTTGAGATATCTTGCTGACAAGATTTTATTAAAAAAAATTCAAAGGGCAATAACTCTTGAAAGGGGCATAATCCGGATGAGAAAAAAATACGTGTCAGCTTATTTTCCATTAGGAATGCATATATGAAATTTCAAAACCATAGCATACACAGTTCTAAAGTTATGCTATGCATCACTTTTAGGATTCATTACAATAGGCACAAATTACCAAAATGACAAAGGGCCATAACTCGCAAAGTATTTTTCGGAATTTTGTCAAAAAATAATCAATTCATATACTCATCACCACCAATATACTCAACAACTTTCAAGGCTCTAGCTCCAATAGTGTTTGAGATATTTTGCTGACAAGATTTTATTAAAAAAATTTCAAAGGGCAATAACTCTTGAAAGGGGCATAATCCGGACGAGAAAAAAAATACGCGTCAGCTAATTTTTCATGAGGAACCCATATATGAAATTTCAAAACCCTAGCATACACGGTTCTAAAGTTATGCTATGCATCACTTTTAGCATACATTACAATGGGCACAAATTACCAAAATGACAAAGGGCCATAACTCACAAAGTATTTTTTGGAATTTTGTCAAAAGTTAATCAGTTACTACTCATCACCACCAATATATTCACCAACTTTCAAGCCTCTAACTCCAATAGTTTTTGAGATATCTTGCTGACAAGATTTTATTAAAAAAAATTCAAAGGGCAATGACTCTTGAAAGGGGCATAATCCTGATGAGAAAAAAAATACGCATCAGCTTATTTTCCATCAGAAATGCATATATGAAATTTCAAAATTATAGCATACACCGTTCTAAAGTTATGCTATGCATCACTTTTAGCATACATTACAATGGGCACAAATTACCAAAATGACAAAGGGCCATAACTCACAAAGTATTTTTCAGAATTTTGTCATAAGTTAATCAGTTCATCTACTCATCAAGATTTATTAAAAAAATTTCAAAGGGCAATAACTCTTGAAAGGGGCATATTCCGGACGAGAAAAAAAATACGCGTCAGCTAATTTTCCATGAGGAATCCATATATGAAATTTCAAAACTCTAGCATACATGGTTCTAAAGTTATGCTATGCATCACTTTTAGCATACATTACAATGGGCACAAATTACCAAAATGACAAAGGGCCATAACTCACAAAGTATTTTTCGGAATTTTGTCAAAAGTTAATCAGTTCATCTACTCATCACCATCAATATAATCACCAACTTTCAAGGCTCTAGCTCCAATAGATTTTGAGATATCTTGCTGACAAGATTTTATTAAAAAAAAAAATTCAAAGGGCAATAACTCTTGAAGGGGGCATAATCCGGACGAAAAAAAAAATACGTGTCAGCTAATTTTCCATGAGGAATCCATATATGAAATTTCAAAACCCTAGCATACACGGTTCTTTAGTTATGCTATGCATCAAAAGCGTAATGGACGGACGAACGAACAGAACCAATATGCCCCTCAAACTTTTTCAAAGTTGGGGGCATAATAAGAAAGTTATTGACAGAACACAAAAAAGGCCCTTTTTTTACCTTTAACCTCTATGTATGACCTTGACCTTTCAGGTATTAAACTGGGTCATGCGTGCAACACATCATCTCATGGTGGTTAACATTTCTGCCTAGCAATTTCAAAATCCATCTAAAAATAAGAAAGTTATTGACCAAACACGAAAAAAGGCCCCTTTTTTACCTTTGACCTCTATGTATGACCTTGACATTTTAGGTACCAAACTGAATCATGCATGCAACACATCGTCCCATGATAGTTAACATGTTTGCCAAGTAACTTCTAATTCTATTTAAAAATAGGCAAGTTATTGACAAAACCCGAAAAAAGGCCCCTTTTTTTACCTTTGACCTCTAAGTATGACCTTGACCTTTGAGGTAACAACCTGGGTCATGCGCGCAACACATCGCCTTATATTGGTTCACATTTCTGCCATGTGATTTCAAAATCCATCTCAATATAAGAAAGTTATTGACCAAATACGAAAAAAAGGCCCACTTTTTGACCTTTGACCTCTAAGTATGACCTTGACCTTTGAGGTACCGACCTGCCTCATGTGCACCACACATCGTCTCATGATTGTTAATAATTATGCCAAGTAATTTTAAAATCCATCTCAAAATAAGAAAGTTATTGACCAAATACGAAAAAAAGGCCCCTTTTTTGACCTTTGACCTCTAAGTATGACCTTGACCTTTGAGGAACCGACCTGCCTCATGAATACCACACATCGTCTTATGGTTGTTAATAATTATGCCAAGTAATTTTAAAATCCATCTCAAAATAAGAAAGTTATTGACCAAATACGAAAAAAAGGCCCACTTTTTGACCTTTGACCTCTAAGTATGACCTTGACCTTTGAGGTACCGACCTGCCTCATGTGCACCACACATCGTCTTATGGTTGTTAATAATTATGCCAGGTAATTTTAAAATCCATCTCAAAATAAGAAAGTTATTGACCAAATACGAAAAAAAGGCCCCTTTTTTGACCTTTGACCTCTAAGTATGACCTTGACCTTTGAGGTACCGACCTGCCTCATGCGCACCACACATCGTCTTATGGTTGTTAATATTTCTGCCGAGTAATTTTAAAATCCATCAAAAAATAAGAAAGTTATTGACCGGACACGATTTGCCCATACATATATACATACCAACAAACTTCCAAGGGAGATAATTCAAAAAGTATAAATGCGAGAGTTATGGTTCTTGCGCACTGCACGTCGTCTAATGCTGATTAATATTTATACGAAGTTTCGTGACGATAGCTCTAACGGTTTTCAAGTTACAGAGCGGACACGAAAGTGTGACAGACGGACAGACGGACAGACAGACAGACGGACAGACGGACAGACGGACAGACAGACGCCCGGGGGAAAAACAATATGTCTCTCCGAAAAAAAATTTTTCGGGGGAGACATAATTAGTATCGTAAAGCTACGGCACTTCGTAAGTTTTGGTCGACTGTCAATCTACCGAAAACTTTCTATGGTGCTGTGTAATAATAAAAACCTTTTCCGAGATGGTATGCTACTCTTGAATTGGCCCCCGCCCATGGGGGCTTGAAGAAATATATGGGCTGCATGATGCTTTCACGCAGAGCTGAATCCGGCCCGCACACTAGTACTGGTGAACCGCTTAGAGGATCTAAGCCTGTCCAGGAACCGCGGTGCGAGGCGGACCGTCAATGCTAATAAACCCTATTGGTTTCATTTGGCGACAGGGCTTGAGATGTCATTTCATCTCAATGTCGGGTAAAAGTCCCACAAAATTGGAAGCAACGTCTCCAAAATGACCTTTACAGTGTTGACGGGGACGTTAAACCACAAATCAATCAATCAATCAATCAATGCTACTCTTGAAGGAAAGAATTTGCTCCCGAAAGGCAAGTATTTTTTTTACTTTACGCACATACGTAATATGTCTGATGAGCTTTTCGCCTATGAATACACTGGAAGTCGCTGGAATTACACACGCACCCACCTTTCATGGACGGTTTTTCCAGGTTGGCGTGCGCATCCATGCAGTCTGA
The DNA here is from genome assembly GCA_963580285.1 of Lucinisca nassula. NCBI lineage: Eukaryota > Metazoa > Mollusca > Bivalvia > Lucinida > Lucinidae > Lucinisca > Lucinisca nassula. The sequence continues at coordinate 115,301 of CAUZLF010000480.1, read as the reverse complement.
TCAATATTCAGCCATCACAAGTGGTCGCAGTTCTACCCATGGGGAAATGATACACTTACCTTTGACAGTTATGTTATTCTGGGTTTTTGTTTTGTTTGTTAGTTTGATTGAGGTTTAACGTCCCCGTCAACACTGTAAAGGTCATTTTGGAGACGTCGCTTCAAATTTTGTGGGACTGTTTGTCTTTTACCCGACAATGAGATGAAATGACATCTCAAGCCCTGTTGCCCAATGAAACCAATAGGGTTTATATGCATGGACGGCCGGCTCGCACCGCTTTGCATGGGCGGGCTTAGATCCTCTAAGCGGTTTACCAGTACTCGTGTGCGGGTCGGTTTCAGCTCTGCGTGGAAGCATCCTGCAGCCCATATATTTCTTCAAGCCCCGATGGGCGGGGGCCGTCTCGGTCTTTGTAGTAGCACGGGCTTTATGTCGAGCGCTATCTAATGTACGATCTCAGTGTTTTGTTACATGCTGAACATGAGGCCGGCTGCGAATTTATTTTCAGTAAAAGGGTATACAATTCCTTGGTCGAGTCTACTGATTAAAATAGGGGTGTGTTGTTAGGGCCCCGCACTGAAAGTGTGGGTGCCCTATAGTAATCACTCTGTCTGTCCGTCTGTCCGTCTGTCTGTCTGTCTGTCTGTCCGTCTGTCCGTCCACAAATTTTTTTATCCTCCATAACTTTCTTATTCCTGAATGGATTTAAATATTACTTGTCAGAAATGTTAACCATAATGTGATGGAGTGTTGCGCGCAAGACTCAGGTCCGTACCTCAAAGGTCAAGGTCATACTTAGAGGTTAAAGGTCCGTCTGTCCATCCACAATTTTTTTTATCCTCCATAACTTTCTTATTCCTGGATGGATTTAAATATTACTTGTCAGAAATGTTAACCATAATGTGATGGAGTGTTGCGCGCAAGACTCAGGTCCGTACCTCAAAGGTCAAGGTCATACTTAGAGGTTAAAGGTCAAAATAGGGTCTTTCCTGTGTCCAATTAATAACTTTGTTATAATTCTTCCTGGATGGCAGAAGTGTTAACCATAATGTGATGGAGTGTTGCGCGCAAGACTCAGGTCCGTACCTCAAAGGTCAAGGTCATACTTAGAGGTTAAAGGTCAAAAAAGGGTCTTTTCTGTGTCCAATTAATTACTTTGTTATTATTCCTGGAGGGATTTAAATATTACTTGGCAGAAATGTGAACCATAATGTGGCCCCGCACTGAAAGTGTGGGTCTTTCCTGTGTCCAATTAATAACTTTGTTATTATTCTTCCTGGATGGCAGAAGTGTTAACCATAATGTGATGGAGTGTTGCGCGCAAGACTCAGGTCCGTACCTCAAAGGTCAAGGTCATACTTAGAGGTTAAAGGTCAAAAAAGGGTCTTTCCTGTGTCCAATTAATATCTTTGTTATTATTCCTGGATGGATTTAAATATTACTTGGCAGAAATGTTAACCATAATGTGGCCCCGCACTGAAAGTGTGGGTGCCCTATAGTAATCACTCTGTATGTCCGTCTGTCTGTCTGTCCGTCTGTCCGTCCACAATTTTTTTTATCCTCCATAACTTTCTTATTCCTGGATGGATTTAAATATTACTTGGCAGAAATGTTAACCATAATGTGATGGAGTGTTGCGCGCAAGACTCAGGTCCGTACCTCAAAGGTCAAGGTCATACTTAGAGGTTAAAGGTCACAAAAGGGTCTTTCCTGTGTCCAATTAATAACTTTGTTATTATTAGGGCCCCGCACTGAAAGTGTGGGTGCCCTATAGTAATCACTCTGTCCGTCCGTCTGTCTGTCTGTCCGTCCACAAATTTTCCTACTCCTCTGATAGCGCTGCCGGGGCCCTAGTCAGTTTCACTGACAGCTCTAGTTGATTTTAATATACCCGGTTTTTTTTTTTTTTTTTTTTTTTGAAGAAAAAAAAAAAAACATGGACATATTATTTTCGTCATTGTTGTTCGGCCGTCCGTCATAAGTGGCCGCAGTTCTATCCATGGTGAAATGAGCGAAAACACTTTGACTTACCTTTGACAGTGCATGTTATTCTGGGTCTTTGTTCATGCCGAGCGCTAGCTAATGTACGATCTCAATGGTTTGTTTTAAAACATGCTGAACATGAGACCGACGGTCAAAACCAGTCAGCTTCGGCCACAACATTTTATTTTTCAGCTAAAGGGTATACGATTCATTGGGTGGTGTCACTGGTTATTGTTTTTTGGGGGTATATTATTTTCGTCACTGGTGTTCGTCCGTCCGTCCGTCCGTCCTTCCAACTGTCACAAACATTGTGAATGCAACTACATACTTTTTGTCGCGCCTGCTATTAGCATGGCGCGATATAGGCGCTCGGTTTTCCGTCCGTTTGTCCGTTCGTTCGTCCGTCCGTCCGTTTGTCAAGGCGTCAACATTTGCGACCACCCTAGCGTTCACCCTGAGGTTCAAGTTTATTTCTCAAGAACTATAAGAGCTTCATTAATGATACTTGGTACAAACTTGTATCTAGGGATGACAACTTACATGCAAGCATCCATATTTGACCTTGACCTACATTTCATGGTTCACTGACTTTGTAAAATATTGCGACCACCCTAGCGTTCACCCTGAGGTTCAAGTTTATTTCTCAAGAACTATAAGAGCTTCATTAATGATACTTGGTACAAACTTGTATCTAGGGATGACAACTTACATGCAAGCATCCATAATTGACCTTGACCTACATTTCATGGTTCACTGACTTTGTAAAATATTGCGACCACCCTAGCGTTCACCCTGAGGTTCAAGTTTATTTCTCAAGAACTATAAGAGCTTCATTAATGATACTTGGTACAAACTTGTATCTAGGGATGACAACTTACATGCAAGCATCCATATTTGACCTTGACCTACATTTCATGGTTCACTGACTTTGTAAAATATTGCGACCACCCTAGAGTTCACCCTGAGGTTCAAGTTTATTTCTCAAGAACTATAAGAGCTTCATTAATGATACTTGGTACAACTTGTATCTGGGTATGGTTACTTAAATGCAAGCATCCATATTTGACCTTGACCTATATTTCATGGTTCACTGACTTTGTAAAATATTTCGACCACCCTAGCGTTCATCCTGAGGTTCAAGTTTATTTCTCAAGAACTATAAGAGCTACATTAATGATACTTGGTACAAGCTTGCATTTAAGAATGGACACTTTTGTGCAAGCATCTATGTTTGACCTTGACCTACATATCATGGTTGGGTGACTTTGCGCCCCCACAGGCGCGACATAGCCTTCGGCGGAATTCTTGTTTTATTCATCACGCAAACATGCCTATATAGTTTTGACCCCCTTCAAATAAAAATCTAAAATGAGTTCAACCCCACTTTTATATAGCGAAGCTGGGGTTTACAGGGGTTAATCTTTATGTTCCCTATATAGATTGTGGGTACCCGTTACAACCGCCTCGTCGAGATTGTGCTAACGAGTACCCACAATCTATGTTTTGAGTAGAAATACGAAAAATTATCAGGATTTTTATCTGAAAAAAAAAAAATCCATTTTTGGAGGTAAAATTTTGCCGATGTATTTCAATAGGCGTGTTTTCGTAATGTCTTAGCCTATGGTGACCAAACTGGACTGTAAAACTCGCACGAACTGCAAAGACTCGGGACTTGTAGACCGGAAAAAAACCTGCGCGCTTATATTTCAAACGCCTCGGTGAGTCGATAGAGTAAGCCGTGTAGTGAGAAAGATTCTGACTGATCAGTGTTTGTAAATCAGACCCAGTACCTAGCGCCGGCCAAAGCCTGCACGCTCCTTTTGAAACGCCTCGGTGAGGTGATAGAGATAGCTGTGTAGCCAGAAAAGTTGTGACTGATCAGTCTGTGAAAACCTCATCAGGTACTCGGATAAGGAACTGAACTGTTTACGCAAATAACAAAAATTATGTATGTTTTGTTTGTTTGATTTGAGGGTTAACGTCCCCGTCAACACTGTATAGGTCATTTTGGAGACGTTGCTTCCAATTTTGTGGGACTCTTACCCGACATTGAGATGAAATGATATCTCAAGCCCTGGCGCCCAATGAAACCATTAGGGTTTATAATCATGGACGGTCCTACTCGCACTGCTTTTCCTGGGCAGGCTTAGATCCTCTAAGTGGTTTACCAGTACCCGTGTGCGGTCGGATACAGCTCTGGGTGGAAGCATCATGCATCCCATTTATTTTTTTCAGTACTGATTGGCGGGGGCCAAGAGGTTGTGGTGTATATAGATATCTAGAGCTTGGGGAACAATTCGCTATGTGCTCAAGAGCGATTTCGATTTGGCCATTATAAACAAGCAAGTACTCGTGTGCGGTCGGTTTCAGCCCATCTATTTCTTCAAGCCCCGATGGGCGGGGCGTAATTATGTATGCTAAAGTCATGACTGATCATTCTTGTGAACGTCACTTTAACCCATCAGACCCAGTGCTGCAAAAACTGAAGGTTAACCTGCAAATCCTGCCTAACCAGCGAAGATCAGCCTTTCCGTATGCGCAGTTTGATTAGCATTTCCGTTTTGTAGGCATCTGATCATGATCTACACGGTTTAAAAAAAAAAAAAAAAAAACACGCACACCCACAAACAGGCGTTATTACAAGTTATGCTATATATATAAATGTCATGATTTTTATTATAAATAATGGAATCGCCTCGTTAAACACGAAGCTAAGTTCGAGCGAGCGCCAGCCAAATACAATAAGATTCACATGACCGGTAAAGACTCAGATTGGAGCCTGACTAGAGTTGATCAGCCTGCACAACCGCGAGGTCTGATTAGAGACAATCATCGGGCATTCAGATTGGGATAACGCTGGTCATGTCATAGATACGTTTACATGTATCGCAGCGACGAATAAACACTACAAAAAATGGAATCGCCTCGCTAACTGTAGTTTGAGCCATTAAGTCCTGAACGAGCAGTAAAGACCTCACAGCCTGTGCACCCGCTCAGCCTCATCTGGACCAGCCTGCGCATTTGCGCAGTCTCATCTGCAGCATCTGAGGAATGAAAAGAGGGAAGTGAAAACATGCTAGGTTCTGCACCGAAAGGTCAAGCGGATTTTCTCCGGGTAAGCCGAGTTTCGCCCACCTTTGATTAACGATCGACATCTTGAAAGAGCCATATTACCACACCACACCTACCAAAAAAGATGGGTCAATTTAGGAGTGTTTACGTGATGCAATCTTGCATTTTCTAAACTCTATCTGTCTGTCTGTCCATTGGTCTATCTTGTCTGTCTGTGCCTATCTGTTTGTCTGTCGGTCGGTCGACCAATGTCCAAGACGGATGTCCGAATTTTGATCAAAGGGCAAAAAAACATTGAAACTTCAAAACATCTAATGCGACATCAAATAGAAACATCAAATAACACGCGACCAAACATCGGAAGACAAAACATCTTGAATGTCACACACGCAGACACACACACATACACAAAGACAAAACATCGAAAAAAATCGTCTTTTTTTGTATACAGAAAACAGACAGGGAAAACACATGAGAATATAAAAGATAAATTCTTCAACACTGATACACTGCGCCAATCAACCGTGTTTGTTTTAAACCTTTTCCCTTTTTCATTTCCAATAACTTTTGTTATTTTTTTATTTTTTTTTTTTTTGTTCTTCTTCTTTTTTTTTTTTCATAATTAATTATCAGTTGTACACACAGGTAATAATTAAATACACTCCGCGTAACTTTCGCATGGATTTCGCGGCAAAGATAGCCTGCGGCAAAGAGGTAAAGCTTCCGAAACACTCGGAATATGCTCCGCGAATCGCGAACGACGACGGTTCGCGGAGTGTTTGCGAGTAAAACACTCCGAATAATTTTCAGATTCGGAATGTTTTAGAGGGCCAAAAGAATCATGCGAAATGAAGAAATTCGGAATAAAGAGTCTTTCGGCTGTTCTGCGCGACCTGTACTGTACCCTGGCACGCCGCAGAATGCGGCATCTGATCAGGGCCTACACTGTTAGCAAAAAGATCAGCCATTTTTCTAATTAATTTTGAAGAAAAAACAACCTGCACCCCTAAATTTTGAAATGGACTCATGCTATATATAAGGTGGAAGATTCCATTTGGTACAAAAAGGGTTAAACATTTCTCTCTTTGGAGCAGGCTCTTATTAGGCTAACACACATCCATGTAACAAAGTGTATTCTTTCATATCCACAAGTTGGTTACTTTTTATGAAAAAAAAAAAAGAGATACAACCACCTAAAATTAGGACTAAGTCTGCCATAAAAAGCTTATTTTGAAGGGTACACTTAATTTTTCTGTGTTTTCTGCCTACAATGTTCTCTGGTGAGGGACAAGCTTTGGGACTGTTCAAAAGTGGTCTTTAAGACCACTTTTGAACAGTCCTAAAGGTGGTCTTAATATAGGAATTTTACTGTATTTATTTATATTCCGAACATAGGTTGTGGTTACTCATTACAATCGCCTTGAAGAAGCAGTTCTAATTAAATTTAGTACCCACAAACTAAGTTTTAGGAGAAATAAGAAAAATTATATTAACCCCTTTAAACTCGTTTCACTCTATAAAGTGGGGTTTAAGTGGGTCAAAGTAGGCTTGTTTTCATGATGTATAGGGTTTGTTCAATACAATTAACCACTGATTAGAGTTAGACGAGACGAGGCAGTGCAGGTTTTGAGGATAAACATACCCTATTTCCCTATGTACTCGGACAGATAGGCCTTAACAAACAGTGCAAACCAAGATGACAGGCTGCAGAATGCGGCATCTCATCTGGGTCTACACTGTTTGCCACTCATCTGGCTATCTTTAGATGCACCACTAAATAGTAAACTGAACTTGCTCACATTTTAGAACAAGTACGGTAATGAGTTAACCCTTGTCCTGCTGAATATTCATATATGCCACACCCACTACCGATTACATGTATCTACCAATCAGATTACTTGATGCAAATTATTGCAACAAATTCACAATCTGAATGGCAAACAATGTAGATCCTGATCAGATGGCTTTGTCAGAAGCCATCTGATCTGGATCTTCATTGTTTGGAAAATAAGGCATATCCGGGCTCAGCAGGACAAGGGTTAAGGTGTCTGAATATTTAAGGTAAATACGGCAATGCTGCTACATGTACTATACCTATTGCACCTATCTATCTATCTACCATATTTACCGTTTGTTTTCGGACAGACAGGTCTGAGCAAACAGTGTAGTCCCAAATGAGCCGCCGCCGAATGTGTCTCATCAGGGTCTATACTGTTTGCCACTCATCCCGCTATTCTTATAGACACAACATCGGGTAGTAAATTGTGCTTGCTCAAATTTTACAACAAGCATGGTAAGGAGTTAAGGTGTCCGAATATTTAGGGTAAATACGGGATTCTACCTACCCTGTCAAGATCTGGTGAATAACGTCTTGGACTCTCCTCTGCAGACCATAACCCTTGTCGTAACCTGAGAGTGTCGGGATCTCCAGTTCCACCAATACAAAATTTCTTCTTATGTTTTGCTAGCAAATGTGGCGCATTAAATAGCATGTTACATTCATCACAGTGGATATCTTTCATCGTAGCCATTGCTGATGAATTAATTGCCACATCTGATGTATACATGTAGAGGGCTTCTGGATATTCACAATTACCGCAAACTATAGTTCCTCACGTCTCATGCATGAGAGTCTTATTTTGATAAATCCTCCTAAATGTGTCAAAGAACCGAATTCCTATCAGACCACTTTAACATTTCAAGTAGAGCTGCTGTTGTTCATGTATCCTGAAATGAAATGAATTAATTATTTAACCCTTGTCCTGCTGAGCCCGGATATGTCTTGTCTTTCAAACAATGAAGATCCAGATCAGATCTGATCTGGATCTTCATTGTTTGCCATTTGTTTCATGAATTTGTTGCTATGATTTGCATCAAGTAATCTGATTGGTTGATAATCAGTGGTGGGTGTGGCATGTATAAATATTCAGCAGGTCAAGGGTTAATAACACTAAGGTTTAAAGCAGATGACAATTTTAACACATTAACACATTTTCCATTGCTATATATGTTGAACAAGACCATTTGTCATATACATGTAAGGGCTGTCAGGCCTATTTTTGTTTTTTTATTCTATTTTTGACGGAAAATTCTGTTAGCAAATAGTACAGGCCCTGATCAGACGCCGTGTTCTGCAAAACTAGCTAGTCCGGCCCAGAAAACATATACACTCCATATTTTTCAGTTCTGTGGTGTTTTCCTTGCTTCCAAAGGATAACCCTTTAATAGAACATATTTAACTTCACTACAGCAGAGCTCTCACTAGGATTTTGGAAACAGGATTCCAGGAATCCTTCCTTGTAAAAAGTTGGATTCACAGATAAAAAGTTGCATTCCCACATAAAAAAGTTGGAGTTCTGATCTTGATCGCGCATAGAACATAGACAAAAATTTCTTATTATCAGGCTACACGTCCATATGAAAAACTGTATACTTTCATGGCTCCCAAACTTTTTTTTCTGATAAATGCATTTAATAACTTCGTTCCAAACATGTAGATTGTGGTTTCTAGTTAGAAATATTTCACTGATGTGTCTACCCCCCCCCCCCCACACACACACACACACAATGCAGTTGCTCAGATTTATTCTCACACTTCTAGTCAAATAATGCCACATAAAAATAAGGTAGTATTAGGATAACAGCAGATATAATGTAAACCCAGATCAAAAAAGCAGCATTCTATTTAGCTATATTTGTGCTTTCAAATTCGGACGTATATGTAGGTGACAGTAGCTCAATTATTTTTAATTGGTGAAAACAAATACGTAGGGGAAGCATCTTAACCACGTCTGACTTCCTGTAATTGTTAAAAGTGATTGTTTTTTTTTGAAGAATTACATACATTTTTGTCACCAGTAAACGTCGAAACACACTTTGACCCAGCGATAAAAAGTACGATCGTGTAGTCGCGAAAATACATGACATTGGTAATTCGTCAATTATATCGTCTTCGCCGTAACCCTGGTTTAACTAAACGTGAAATTTTACCGAATCATGCTAATCCGTTGATATTGTGAGCTTACATCAATTAGTAAACTAATTAATTGTAATCCGTAATAACACGGGGATTAGCGCGGCGAGATTAAACAGCAGCATTAAATGCCCTAGAAGTTGAAGCATCAGTCTTGCCCCTTGACTTACGCCGTGAGGAGCTATCAGTTAGGGAAGGTGGTAAAATCTTGGCAAAGGATAATGGCCAGGCAATTAAACAGCTATGGAATGACTGGAGAGATGAATACCGAGGCAAAGAGCGATACATTTCCCCTTTTGGTTTAGTTGATTTACAGCTACAAGACATGGAAACCAATTCAGGAATTAACCTTATTAACATAGACCCAGAATTTTCTTTTTTGGCAGGTTTAAGTCTCAGCAAATCTAAACCAGATTACTGGAATAGGTTAGGCTCTTCAAAGTCAAGATCAGCAACACAACAAGAAGAGGCAAAAGAAACAGTGCAGGCTCTTGTGCAAAATTGTAAGTTTAATGAACTTGTGGTTTTTACAGATGGTTCCTGTTTGGGGAATCCAGGACCCTGTGGGTCTGGGGCTTGTGTATTTCTCCCGAATCGGACAGACCCAGTTATGCTAAAGAGACCTGTCTCTAACAGAGGATCAATTCTACTGGCAGAATTGATTGCTATTCTAATGGCATTAGAATTTACAGATAGTGAACACAGGAAACAACAGATTAGAGGTATTAATATTTTTTCAGATAGCCAGTCGGCGCTAGGTATCCTAACATTAGGATGGGTAGCTACAGCCCATAAAAAAACTGTAGAAGATATAAAACGTCTCATTTCAGAACTGGAAAGATCCCACATAGCAGTCAACTTCAAATGGACGCCAGGGCATGCTGATATCAGAGGTAATTCTATTGCTGATGAGTTGGCCAAAGAAGCTGCTGAAGAAGCCAAGGATTTGCCAGAGGACAGTCAACTTCTTACTATAGCTGATTTCAAGAAATATGCCAAAGTTTCATGCTGCATGAAGTGGCAAAGGTCTTGGGATGCAGCAGACACTGGCAGACATCTATATGAGTACAGACCAAAAGTGTCTTTAAAGACCCCTCATTATTTGTCTTTACCCTTCGTAGAAGAAAAGACAATAATCTCAAAATTAAGGCTAGGCTACAGTCTTAATGACTACAAGTACAAAGTAGGACTACATGACTCTCCCAACTGCAGTTGTGGTGGGATTGAGACTGTAGATCACTATCTTTGTGAGTGTGAGTTATACGAGTCAGAACGACAGAAGTTACTCACACAATTATTCTACCAAACAGGAGAACAAGTCATCACTACAAATACTTTTCTTTCATTAAGTGATGAAGTGTTCAAGGAGCACAGAGAGAGCCTCTTAATGATGCTGAGTGATTATATCACCAGCACAAAGAGGTTTGTACGTAAGTAAACTAATTCTTCCCCCTTCCCCCCAGCCCAACCCATTCCTAATTGTACATAGTCCAAAGCCCCATTTACTTCTCCCACTTCGCTATTTTATTTCATAAAAAATACAGTGTGCTACCGTTGTCTCAGGCTTTGAAATCTCAGGCAGAGGCTTGGGTTGGACTAGGTTTTGTGCGTTGTTGCGTTGGTTCTGATTTGTGTACTTGGATTTCGGCACCCTTTGTCTCGGGCTGCTGATGTCTCAGACTGGGTGTTCAAGTCACTTGGAGTTGTGAGACAGCGGGAGTTTGCTGTATATATATGTATATATCATTGCATATTGTACATTGTTTTGGGAGCAGTCGGTGGTTATGCGTCATGTGTAATTTTGTGCCCAATCAGACCACTTTTTTTTTTTTTTTTATTATTATTATTATTATTGGTACAGTCAGACAGGGCTTTGCAGGGATATATACTATATATTTTTCCATGTTCTTCTCGAGGAATTCCAAAGCAGGTACTGGTTGGAACAGGCAAGGCCATTGTGCAGGCTAGCCTGTGCAAATATAATGCCACCTGTTGCCGAGGTGGAGAACGTTTTGTGATGGAAAAATTGTGGTGTTGTTCTTGTTTCTGCTCGGAATATGGATTGTGGGTACTCGTTAGGGCCGTGTCTCTGCGGCGGTTCTGGCGGGTGCCCGGGGTCTGTGTTTTAGGGTGGGGATATGAGGAATAAGGTGTGCCCCTGGAAGCCACAGTTTCACTATGTGGGGGGGGGGGGTGGTTCTGGAGTGTATGTGCGGGTTCTCGTGTTGTGATTCAAATGGTTATCTGCGGACTGCCTTGGAACATGGATGTGAAACTATCCAATTTGTTTTTAAGGCTTAATGTGTTTATTATTAATATATATATTTATGTATATGTATATATGTATGTGTGTGTGTGTACGTATGTTTATGTATGTATTTTTCCTCTTGGGTGTGTTGTGTTATCTGAACTAAGTTTCAGTATCTGCATCCCACAGCTATTAACTTATCTATAATATAAGTATAATATTTTTGTGCGTCACAGCCCCAAACGTACACAGTTCAATTTCCTTTTTTTTTTTATCTCAGGAGTGGGGGGGGGGGGGGGGGGTTGACATGGCATATTTTGGACTTAACAAGCCGTGTAGTTCATGTATTTTAACTTTCATTCAGTGTTTTTTTTTTTCCCTCAACTACATGAATTATTCAATTCATTAGTTCTACATTCATGCCACCATTAACTCTTTCAGCAATAATCCCAGTTTTTGGGATAAATATATATACATAAATGTCTAATTGGAACTGTTACTTATTTTGTGGATGCAGCTTGCTGTGAACAGTAATTCATGTTGCATGTGTAAGAGAATATTTATGACAGGAATGTATTATGTGATGAAGAGTGTGTGTCATAAAAGCATAGAGTAAATGAGTACGCGATGTTTGTGTCTGTTTGCCAATAGGTTTCAATACTTTCATTCCAATTGTATATAGGTAGTTATTAGACAGGGGGTGTGGGGGTGAATTACACCACTGTAGAATGTTCTTAATACATGTTGGTAGTGATTGCGTAAATTAAGAGACTTCAAGAACTGTGATAATTCATATTCAAACTGTGATATTAGTGTTTGCTGTGATATTACCAGTACCAAATTAAACGTAACTGTCATTAACTGTGATTCACAAACTTTTTGGCGCTTGGAGTATCAAGTTTCTCCATGCCAAGTGAAGTAACTACATGTGTGAACAGAAGATTATATTTTCCTAGTGGATGGGTTAAGTCTGCTCTGACATTTTGCCTGTTAATGGATTTCAATAAATTAGATGCTGTGCAATGGCAAGGATATAAATGTAAACAGATTGTTCAGGAACTTACTATAAATGCATCATTAATAGTACTAGAATCGCGCAGTCGATGGCACGCCATCGCATATCCCCACGCATTTTTAAAGATACGCCACTATATAAGTTCTCATTTGCAACTCCCACCCAATCTTAAGATCAAAATTCTGAAAGTGTCATGCACTCCTCAGACCAAAGACCTATCAGTTCCCAAAGTTTCATGTTTCTATCTGGAACGGCATAGGAGGAGTTATCCGGTAATCGTTAAAAAGCGGTTATGGGGGTGAAAATCCAAGTTTTTGACCTCTGGTGACCTCAAACCTGACCCTAGGGGTCAAATTTTGATTGTTATGTATTCTACTCATTATGCCGTTCGATTTGATATGTCACACGACCAGGTTCTGAAAACTTTGATTTTTTACCCCCGGGGCACTCCACCCCCTGGCCTGTCCCCTAGGGGTAGGATCAAAATTCCGAAAGTGTCATGCACTCCTCAGACCAAAGACCTATCAGTTCCCAAAGTTTCATGTTTCTATCTGAAACGGCGTAGGAGGAGTTATCCGGTAATCGTTAAAAAGGGGGTTATGGGGGTGAAAATCCAAGTTTTTGACCTCTGGTGACCTCAAACCTGACCCTAGGGGTCAAATTTTGATTGTTATGTATTCTACTCATTATGCCGTTCGATTTGATATGTCACAAGACCAGGTTCTGAAAACTTTGATTTTTTACCCCCGGGGCACCCCACCCCCTGGCCTGTCCCCTAGGGATAGGATCAAAATTCCGAAAGTGTCATGCACTCCTCAGACCAAAGACCTATCAGTTCCCAAAGTTTCATGTTTCTATCTGAAACGGCGTAGGAGGAGTTATCCGGTAATCGTTAAAAAGGGGGTTATGGGGGTGAAAATCCAAGTTTTTGACCTCTGGTGACCTTGAACCTGACCCTAGGGTTCAAATTTTGATTGTTATGTATTCTACTCATTATGCCGTTCCATTTGATATGTCACACGTCCAGGTTCTGAAAACTTTGATTTTTTACCCCCGGGGCACCCCACCCCCTGGCCTGACCCCTAGGGGTAGGATCAAAATTCCGAAAGTGTCATGCACTCCTCAGACCAAAGACCTATCAGTTCCCAAAGTTTTAAGTTTCTAGCTGTAAAAGTGTGGGAGGAGTTGTCCGGTAAGACGGACGGACGGACGTACGGACGTACGGACGACGAAGACAATTACAATATCCCCACTTTTTCTTCGAAAAGCGTGGGGATAAAAATTTTACGCGCACCACCAAAACGCGAATACGGGAGTGATAGTTCTACTAAGAGAAGATACTGAGAGAATAACTACCGAGAGACAACTACAGCCGATTGGGGCTTAGCAACAACCAACCAACCAACCAACAGGTACAATCATTTTTAACACGTGCCGCAAACCGACCACTTTCCAATATCGTCTCCCCCACTGACAGGTGCAAAAATACCTGTCAATATAGGTTACGCCTACTGGTTTGTGGCACGTGCGCTTTCAACATAAAAAGCGGCGCCGCATTTGATCTTTTATTGGTATTGCATAAGCGGCCTAAATTAGCTTCTGAATTTACCGCTTCTGTACATAACTCCTTTGCTACGGTTCTGTAATTTTGGACGCGTGTCGCAATAAAAACATGCGTACACAAGAATCGCCGGTTGTGAATTTTACGCGTACAACGGCAAAAGTTGGCGTAAAATACGCAGAATCCTGCGTTTCCGAGAGCCATCTGCAGTACAGCTGGTGTGTGGGAATGTGTGGCGGCGGTAAAACGTCTTCCTGCCCTACATCATAGTGTAGATTATATTTTCTTGTCCTTTGGGATCATTGATTCCATTTTGGAATTTTGAAAATATCTGAGGGTCACTGATGAGGCCTAATTGGCCGAAACTAGCTAGTCTGGCCCAGAAAACATATGCACTCCATACATGTATTTTTCAGTTCTGTGGTGTTTTCCTTGCTTCCAAAGGATAACCCTTTTACAGAACATATTTAATGTCTGCGCGAGCAGCTAGCTTCCATTTTTAAACAAGATCATGTAAATAAATAGGACTTTTTTCAATGAAGGGATTTTAACAGATACATATTTAAGAAAACTAATACTTTTATCACATGTGACAACAAGAAAAAAAAAGTACTGGTTACCACCCAGGGAATCCTGCTCGTATTTATATATGCATATTAAATAAAATAGGTTCTAGTTTATTTTTTGCATTTTTTTTCCTAGAAAAATCATCTCAATAGGCTCTGAATATGAATTAATTGCTAGACTAACTATCTGATTAATCAGTTGATGATTGACAGAAAAGCTGTGAACAAGATGTTTGGGACTCATTGCCACCCATGACTGTCAAACCGAGCTGAGCTCACATTATTGTATTGGTGTCTCAACGTAATGTGAAGCTGCAGTAGGCACGCCACAACGGACCAACCCGAAAACAAAAACGGTTGAATATTCTGGCTGACACAACAAAAAAGAAAAAAAAAATTAAAAAAAAAAGCCAGTATCGTATTCTCCAGAAACAGGAAAATGCTGAAAATTAATTAGACTTTTTTTACGAAGATTTATTCACTGGTCAATTTAAGAAACAACTTGAACAGATGAAATTTTATTGAAAAAAAAAATCTTCATATTTTTATTAGATATACTCCATTAAATATTGATATAAAATTTGTCTTATTATTTTGTTTTGTTTGAATTGGTGTTTAACCTCCACGTCAACACTATTTAGGTCATCTTGGAGAGGTCGCTATCAGTTTTGTGGGACTTTAACCCGACATTGAGGTGAAATGACATCTCAAGCCCTGACGTCCAATGATACCAGAAGGCTTTTGCGTTGGACGATCTGACTCACACCGCTTTGCCTGGGCAGGCTTAGTCCTTCCAAGCGATTTACCAGTACCTGTGTGTGGTCAGATTCAGCTCTGTGTGGAAGCAACATGCAGCCCAATCTATTTCTTCAAGCCCCGATGGGTGGGGGTGAAAATTTGTCTTATTAAGTCTTATAGCCATATTTAGTTGGTCCCTATTTCACATGTAACTTTAATTTGATTGTTTGTTTGGTTATGTAATTGTCATACCCAAGTGAACAATAGGTAATTGGTGGCCCCCGCCAAAAGAAATATATGGGCTGGCCCAGGCTGCATGATGCTTCCAGGCAGAGCTGATTCTGGTCCGCACACTAGTGCTGGTAAACCGTTTAGAGGATCTAAGCCTGTGACTCCAGGAACCGCACTGCGAGGCGGACCGTCCATGCTAATAAACCCTATTGGTTTCATTGGGCGACAGGGCTTGAGAAGTCATTTCATCTCAATGTCAGGTAAAAGTCCCACAAAATTGGAAGCAACGTCTCCAAAATGACCTTTACAGTGTTGAAGGTGACGTTAAACCTCAAATCAAACAAACAAAATAGATAATTGGCCGTGTCAGCTAATTGTATGTGCCGAGTTCGTATAGGCCGAGTTGGTCATGTGCCGAGTTTGCAATGTGCCAAGTTGTCTCAAAACCTTTGTGAGAAGCGCCGTTTTCCGGTTTCTGTCGCATTTTATAGGAGCTTTTTTCGTGACGTACTTCCGGTTCTAAAAATAGAACGGGAAAAGCCCTGGCCGTCAAAGTCGTATATGCTTCAAGGCTGTGGGACAGATAAAGTGTTAATTACAGCGTAAAACAATGGAATTCTTTTTAACTTTTGACGAATTCTAATGTAAGATAATGGGACAAACACCGAAATGCTACCAGTTGTGAAATTTTGCATTACGAAAACATGCCTATACAAATATATTATCAATTTTTCGGGGGAAAAAATGGAAAATGTAAGATGAAAAATTGTGATTTTTTTTATTTCTGCTCAAAACATAGATTGCGGGGACTCGATAGAACCGCCTCTACGAGATAAAGATTTTTATTTATTTGCCCTTTTTTGTTTTTTAACATATAATCATTTTGTGCATTAAGTACAGGCGGTTCTATCGAGAACCCACAATCTATGTTTTGAGGCGGTTCTATCGAGTACCCACAAACAGGAATATGAAAAATAATGTTTACCCCTGTAAACCCCAGTTTTACTATATAAAAGTGGGGTTTGAGGGGGTCAAAATCGCATAGGCGTGTTTTTCATGATGGCAAATCCCTAGTCTTATGTTTTAATTAACTGCTCTTAAAGATATATTGTACAAACGACCCAACAGGGTACTCTCTCTCTCTCTCTCTCTCTCTCTCTCTCTCTCTCTCTCTCTCTCTCTCTCTCTCTGAGTGGCCATGGCCTATATGTTGCTCTCTCTCTCTCTCTCTCTCTCTCTCTCTCTCTCTCTCTCTCTTAGCGTACCAACACTTAGCGAGCGTAGGTAAATGTAAATTACAGTTTCCACGTCAACCGACATGTAACGTGTCAACAACGTCGTGTCTACATCAAACCAACATCAAAGCGATGCACTGAATTTGACTTTGCAACGTTGATGAAACGTCAGAACGTTGCGTTGGCGATAATACGGCGTTGCTTAATAAAATGTCATTTGCCCAGTGCTCGGACCCATCAAGACTCAGTGGGATTGGGACATTAAATTCAAAACAAACGTAGAACACCCTTTCAGTGCATGAGAATGAAACACTCCTTCGCAAGTGCAAGATTTTACCATAAAATCAGGTGGAGCAACCTGCCCAACCCTTACATCAAGTTACCAGGAGCCCCAAAACGGGTACCCTGGCAAACAGTGCAGGCCCAGATCAGACGTCACAGAACGCGGCGTCTGATCAGGGACTACACTGTTTGCATAAGTCAAGCCAATTTCCAAACAAATTTTGAAGGAAACACAACCTGACACGCCTAAATTTTGAAATGGACCCCTGCTATATATAAGGAGGAAGATCCCATTACCCAGCCAGCAAAGAATGCCGGGCCAACGTCCGGCTGATAGCGGTACGACGTGGTAACGTGGTAACGTCGTACCGCTATCGGCCCGACGTTGGCCCGTGGGTATTTGGTACAAGAAGGGTTAATTGCTTATTAGCTTAGCTCCACAATATCTTCTTGGATACAGGGATCAGTGAAACCTCTCTCATCTCAACGGTCAAGTGACATTGAATTGAGTTGGAGTGGGTGTCGACGGCATGACGTCGAGCCAACGTTGACTCGACGACCGTCTTTCAGTCCACTCATTAGTTTGTGTTTTTTTTTTTTTTTTTTTTGACTGTCAGTATGTTTATTTTTCTGTCTGTCCGTCCGTACGTCTGTTAGTCATTCATTCAGTCGGTCGGCCTGTCGTCTGTCAGTCAAATCTCTCTCTCTCTTTCTCTCTCTCTCAACGGCCGTGTGACGTTGAAGTGAGTTGGAGTTTGTGTCGACGGCATGACGTCGAACCAACGTTGACTCGACGCCCGTCTGTCAGTCCACTCATTAGTTGTTTTCTAGATAGATAGATGGATGGATGGATGGATGGATGGATGGATGGATGGATGGATGGATAGATAGATAGATAGATAGATAGATAGACAGACAGACAGACAGACAGACAGACAGACAGACAGACAGACAGACAGACAGACAGACAGACAGATAGATAGATAGATAGATAGATAGAAGTTCTGTCCGTATGTGATAGCTATTCTTGGATAGCGAATAACGAAAAGTTACGTAAAATCAATTTTTGTAAGTAAGCTTTCGTAAGCCACTGACATGGGTCATTCACGAAGAGAGTTTCGTCAATAACAAACGGATCAAGGATAAATGAATTTCAGTAATAAAAGCAAAATATAATTCTTTCCTTCTCGAGGCATTATTTCAATGTAAACGGGTATATTTTCTCTCAAAATGTCTGAATATTGTTAGCATTTAAGTTCCGCCAATACATTTGAATAGCGATGGCCGTTTCAATTGACGGCCAGTGCTTTTCACATGCGCAAACATGACGTCATAAACGGAATCCCTAAAACCTCCTATACCATGAGTTTCTTTCTTTCTCTTTCTTCCGGTTTCGCCTTAACCCCCGGAGGGGACACAGACGGTGTATTACATACACTCCAGTTTTGCAGGATGAAAGCCTACACAGTAATCATGTAATTATGGTAGGGTTCAACCTGCACAGGGGATGGTTCTCCCTGCACAGGGGGCCTCCAGTTAACGTCCCGATCCGAAGGACGGTTACCGTGATTGGCCTTAGAAAAATATTCAACCAAACACATTCGCGAAACTTCCATCCCCAGCAACAACAGCACGTGAAAATAAAAAAGCGCGAGCTCACAAGAAAGCACGAACTCACAAGAAAACACGGCCTGAGAATAAGCCATGACTTCTGAGACAGAAGTTGTTTGTGAACCAAATCATACCTGTGCAAAACATGTGAATAAATCCATTTAAGAAAAATTTAATTTCCTAAGTTCTTCGTTTGCCTTACCCGTTTCACGTTGTCAGTCAGCAAATACTTATTAATTTAATTAAATAATAATAATACCACTAAAGAATTGTCAAGTGTGACAGCTTAGTGTAACAACATAGATGTAGATGTAGATGGAAGCTGTCATTATTCTCACAGTCCACTTGGCCGCCATTTGTTTACTAGTATGCGCACGCAGTGCAAAGCAAGGTGCCCATTCGTTGTATCCGTGTCGTTACTCATTTCGGAATCACTATCCATTTTACAATTTCCGGTGATTCCGAATTGTTTCGCTCAATTTTAAAAATCGATCGTCACTTCCTGTGACTGAGCTTCCGGTCGGGTGGAGAAGTGACACTTTGAAAGCAGACAACCAAGTGTCAACATGGATAATTGGGATCATGGGAGTGAGAGTTTAATCATTGGTGTAAAGTAACTAACTCTGCAGTGACATATGTGGGGCAAGTGATTAACTTCTTAGTAACAGGCAGTCGGAAGAGTGACCGATTGCAAAGGGCAAGTTTTAAGCACAAGGTGCTGTACTTTTCAAACTATCAAATGTCAGTGGAATTATTATTTAAATTCATTGTTATAATATTATTTTGAATTAATTGTTATATAATCATAGATTTATAGCATCACTTGTTATGCCCTACATATTTCACAACATTTCTGCAACAGCCTTCCTACAAATACAAGGGGAAACAAGACAGTTCCCCAACATGGTTTTTGGAGACAGTTCCCCGACACATTTGAAGACAGTTCCCCGACACTTTTGAAGACAGTTCCCCGACACTATTGTTCATAGTTAAATGACCTGTGACTGATAATTATAATTGGCAATTAGTTCCCAGACACTTTTGATGAGAGTTCCCCGACACTATTGTTCATAGTCTTGGCAATTAGGGATAATTGGGGATAATAAAGGCTAAGTAACAATTCTGATTCTGAAGTGATCATTGTGAATAGATTAAGTGTACCTGTGATTTGGAGAGGCAATGTCTTTCTGTTTCGGGGAATTGTCTTAAGATATATTACTTATAATTTGGACGTTTCCTGTTATGGCAACTATACTAATGAGTTGTCTGAAATTTTCTCGTTGGAAGAATAAGCTTTTATTTTATACATGTAAAAGTCTGTCGAGGAACTGTCTACAAAAATGTCGATGAACCCATAATTTAATATTTCTAAACGTCTGTCGGTGAATTGTCTTCAAAATATTGATGAACACATAATAACTATCAATTATGATAATCATCATGATCAGTCACAGGTCATTTGACTTTGAACAAAAGTGTCGGGGAACTGTCTTCAAATGTGTCTCCAAAAACCGTGTCGGGGAACTGTCTCGATTCCGTACAAGGAACCCTTGGAAAATATATTTATCATGGACCAGCATTCTGATCTTCACAAGGTTTTGTTGTTTTTTTTACCTAGAATTCCGAATTCTATTACGAAACAACATTAATCCGAAAGTTTTTGATTGTTGTTTTTTGTGTATGCATATTTCCATATTCCCTGCATATTCCTGCATATAATAATATTATGTTGTTGTGACATTTATTTTAGAGATATTTTATACCATATTATGTTTTCACTTGTCTAATCACTATTAGCTACATACCCTAAATAAACACATCACACATTTAAATTAGGTTGTTACCGCTGGAAGAATAAAAAAAATGCAAACCTGGTTATGCATGCCGTGTGGGCCAAAAGTATAATTTGTGACCGGTATATCAAGTACAAAGAATATGTAGAGATAACTCATGGATTATACCCAAAATTATTTAGTACAATTAGGGTTTATAAGCATGGACAGTCCAACTCCCAACGCTTTGCCTGGGCAGGCCTAGATCCTCTAAGTGGTTTACCAGAACTAGTGTGTGGTCGGTTTCAGCTCTGTGTGGAAAAATCATGCAGCCCATCAAAATCCTGATGGGCGGGAGCCGATCAGGTGTCTAAATTTTTTGGGATTTTTACCATTGTCTTTGTGACTCTTGTGACAAGCACCCACAAATCTATGTTTTGAACAAAAATAGTGGGAAAAAATGTAAGGTGTTATTTAGTATGACTTGTCCTCCTTCCATGTCTTTTAATTTACCATATGTATTTGAGCAAACAGTGTAGACACAGATGAGACAATGCAGAATGTGTTGGACATCTCATCAGTGTCTGCACTGTTTGCCACTCATCAAGCACCTTTAGGCACAACTTTGGGTAGTATGTTGTACTTACTAATTAATCAGTTACAAGCAAATCAGTAATGATGTTAAGGTCTGAAGCTTATTTTTCCTCTAAAGTATTAATTGTGAGTACTCGTTAGAACTGCCTCAATGAGGCAGTTCTCATCGATACCTACTATCTATGTTTTTGAGCAGAAATAAGAAATATAACACTTATTGTCGTCTTCAAATATTCATTTTTAGGCTGCTGTGAAGTTTACAATGCATTTTAAGAGCACCTGAGTATATGCAAGTATGTGAAATTGGTTGTGCATAACTGAAACTCCTTTAAACCATTTTATATCAAATGATTGCAATTGGTAGTTAAATGCTGATCATCATGTGATTTAGTTTATAGTATATTGTTGAGGTTTGGAGGTATTCTCAATATTCTATATATATAATTAATTTGCTTACCAGTTTGATATTCTCTAACCCATTTGGTACCGGAAACCCCAAAAGGGTAACTGGCAAACAGTGCAGGCCCAGATCAGATGCTGCAGCAGGCGTCATCTGATCAGGGCCTCCACTGTTTGCTATAAGTTCAGTCATTTTCTAAATAAATTCAGAAGAAAGCACAATCTGACACCCCTAAATATTGAAATGGACTCCTGCTATATATAAGGAGGAAGTTTCCATTTGGTACAAAAAGGGTTAATGATGTATTTTATTTTTTAAATTGCAATAATCTCTTTAATGAATTAAATGCAGGAAATGACTAAGATAAGGTCACTTAGATCAGAGGTGTTAAATTTAATCCCTTAAGGTATTGTTAAACAGGTGTCATAAACTGGGCAATTTCCTGTCCAGTAATTATGGGTTATAAATGTGAGGTGCCATAGGCTCTGGAGGTGTGATATATTGTGTTTACAAATTGAGTTGTTTAATATGTCCAGAGTTGAGACAGAAGATAAAAATAATCTGTCATGTAATTTAGTTTTTGCCGTCCTTAAGGTCCTCAACAGAAATGGAATCAAGACAAAATCACTTCATCTTCTTTGGTACACGCATATAAAATCCTTACTCAAGGTCTTAAAGGTGAACCCCTTGGGTGACAGTTAATAATTGGAGAAAAGCCCTCTGAACTCCCTCCCTGGGTTAGATAAAATCCCCATAGGTCGCATCACCACTGAACTGACTGATCAGGGTGCTACAGTCATAATTTGTAGTTTTCATAGAACAAATCATGAGTCGGTTGAGAGAAAGTACAGTAAAATGTCGCTATTAAGACCACCTAAAATTAAAACCGATTCTGCTTTTTAAAAAGCTAATTTAGACGGTTTCAGATATCTATGTGTTTTCACACCCCGTGTCCTCTAATCAGTGACAACCTTTAGGAGTGTATAAAAGTGGTCTTACAGGCCCAAAGGTGGTCTTAATATAGGAGTTTAACTGTTGTTTACACAAAATTTCTTTTGCATACATGTATATTACCCCAAAAACGTAGATTGAGGGTACGAGCGAGATTTGTCCAAATGAGACTGTGCGTTTGTTTGATTTGAGGTTTAAAGTCCCCGTCAACACTTTAAAGGTCATTTTGGAGACTTTGCTTCCAATTTTGTGGGACTTTTACCCGACATTGAGATGAAATGACAGCTCAAGCCCTGTCGCCCAATGAAACCAATAGGGTTTATTAGCATGGATGATAATTCTCTCACTTCCACTGATTCAAGAAGGGCTTATTGTCTGTTTCTGGTGAAAGAATGTGCACTGAACTGGTTAACCGCTTACATATAAGCCTGCCCAGGAAAAGTGTGGATAGGTAAACTGACTGGCTCAATAATGACCTTAAAGGCATTTATTCTTGATTATTGAGGACTATCATTTCATTACATAATATTATGTAGTCCTCAGCGCTCACTGGAGAGAAATCCTCTGTCTTCAACAGGTAAGGGGCCACCTTGGGGAAAATCAATAAATTACTTACTGTTGACTGGTGTACATTATTGATTTTCCCCTTAAGTGTCTCAGTCAGGGGATTCAACAAGAGCTACTAATCACCCAATTAAGGGCCGCCTTTGATCTGCTATAGTCAGTATATCACAGGGGGCAATAAAACAATTATGGACACACGGTGCCTTTAAATAGTGTTGTGTGGGCCGTCTAACTCCAATACAAACAAAAAAACAGTACATAAATGTTTGTCTTTTCTGATTTTCTAATAATTGATTATTTTATAGGTACAAGTCTTTATATACATGTAGTTCAAACAATTTGACATGACACTGACCTTTATGCAAGGAATGATTTAGTCAATGTTATCCCAAAATACATTGGTTTTCGTAAACTTCTCGTGGATTTTCGGCATCTCATGAATTGGGACCCATTCACAGACCTCGATGTATTGAATAACAATATCGCCATCTTTGGGAGACAGCGAAGATAAATACATGCATTCAGTCAGGTGCAAAATTATGGTAATAGAATTCACCAGTCTCATGTCAATTTGTTCGAACTATACCCAATAGTGTGTTTAAAATAGCTTGTTTCATACGTGGTGAACCGGATAGAAGACAAATCTATATCGTCATAGAAGCATCAAACCATTCACAGATGTTTCCCATGGACCCTTTTGATTTTCGTGGTGAAGGGTCAAATGTCAAGGTCACAATGGACTTGATGTTAAAAACCTTGGGAATAGGAAAAAAGGGCAAAAAAATAAACATTGAAGCATCAAGCCTGCCAAAAATAATAAAAACAATAATGATAATAATAATAGCAATAATAATGTTTCCCATGAAGTGAGGATGAAACCTTTTTATTTTCAAGGTCAAAGGTCAAGGTCACAATGGACTTGACATTAAAAAGCTTGTGAACAGGACAGAAGACAAAGCTATCATCACATAAGTATCAAATCTTCCACAAATGTTCCCCATTGAGAAAGGATGACCCCTATTGATTTTCAAGGTCAAGGGTCAGTGTCTCCAGGTCACAATGGACTTGAAATTTAAAACCTTGTGAACAGGAAAGAAGATTAAGCAATTATCACAGCTCTAGGTATAAAATTTAATTTCTTCCACAAATGTTTCCCTAGGAGAGAGAATGAATCCTATTGATTTTTAAGGTCAATGGGTCATAGGTCTAGGTCACAATGGAATTGATATTTAAAACCTTGTGAACAGGATAGAAGACAAAGCAACTATCTTTGGATAGTCAAACCGTCCACAAATGCACCCCATGGAGGAGAACCCTATTGATTTTCAAGGTCAAGGTCACAATGGATTTGACATTAAAACCTTGTGAAGAGGTTAGAACTTAGAAGACAAAGAAATCATCACATAAGCATCAAAGGTATTTAGGTAATCTGTAATGCTTTATAGGTCTAGCATTTTCCGCCAGCCTCAGTGGCTCAGTCCGACTGGTTATCAGGAGGACGCAGATTCAACTCCCGCCGGGGTCGGCAACATTCTCTCGTGGAGATTGATCATGAAATCTTTTCTACAGTCATTCTCTCCCTTCCGCTGATTCAAGAAGGGCAGTTGTCAGTTTCAGGCGAAAGAAGGTGCACTGTACTGGTTAACCGCTTACGTATAAGCCTGCCCAGGAAAGTGTTGAGAGGTAAACTGACCGGCTCAAAAATGACCTAAATAGTGTTGACTGGACCTTAAAACTCCAATACAAACAAACAAATCTTACATTTTCCAACTGGATTTAGATGTTGATGTATGCAGTTGCTTGCATTGTTTTGTGTAATGAGGAGTTCAAAAGAATACCATAATTTTAATTATATACATTTTGCAGAAGAGAGAATGTTTCAAAGGGGTGGTGAGTGATTGTGTCAGTGCAGTGTCTGTAATGGATATATACATCAGACTCACATTGACAGCTTCATTCACTATCTCATAATCTTCATTCCGACTGAACTCTTGATTGATTAAATGTGGGATTTTAAATGTTTTAATACTAAATACAAAGGCATTTAGAGCCACAGGAGTATATGTGTGCCTAAAGAGTCTTCATGGATTCTTCTAAAAGGAGCAGCACTTAAAGGTAGATCTTTTGAGGAGGACAAAAACAGCACGGTATTAATTTGTTTCTCAAGGGCATGGCTCCAATTCTTACTATTTTGGAATCATTCCTTGAAAACACAGGAGCCGTAGATAGCATCAATACATGCCTAAATAGGCTACCATTCAATAAGTCACCTTCTGGTTGCCCATTGAAGACAAAACAAAAAGGATCAATGTTTAGACCCGGAAGGCCTATACAGAAACCCTCTCCTCAAAATGAAACAGAATTTCTACATGTCAGAGTAAGGGAATGCTTGTTAAGTTGCTGTTCATTTACTTTAATAGATCCTTCATCCAAAAAGTGATATCAACCATTGTTTATTGTTTGTTTTTAGCTCACCTGAGCATGAATTGCTCAAGAT
Organism: Lucinisca nassula; assembly: GCA_963580285.1. NCBI lineage: Eukaryota > Metazoa > Mollusca > Bivalvia > Lucinida > Lucinidae > Lucinisca > Lucinisca nassula. The sequence continues at coordinate 90,008 of CAUZLF010000480.1, read as the reverse complement.
GAGCCATTGTGATCACTATGTGACGTTTGTTGTCTGTCTGTCCTTCCACAATTTCTACTTAGCCAATTTCAGAAATATTTCACACAAATGTAGTAGGTCATATAATGGTCTTGCGCCAAACTTATGAACAGCAGAGGTCCGGTTTATATGCTCTGCAGGTTGTCTCATGGTGCTCTACATATCTGGGAAGTTCAAAGAAAATATCTCAAATGGTATCAAAATTATGGAGCGGACGTGCAGATATAACATAATATTCCGCCACTTCTTTAGTGACAGGGAGGCATAAAAAGGATTACTACTGAACATTTGTTCAACTTATTTTATCATAGAACGCAAGAAAATGTTTGCGCTATAAACTTTCAAATTTCACTGGCGACCCTTTTTCAAATATTAAAGGAATTGCCTTTTTGTCAACCATCTACGAACTAACACCAGTATGGTGTTACATTGCAAAAAGGCAATATTATTCGACTTGTAGCTAGGCGGTTGCTAGGCTAGACCATCAGAACAATATCCGCTCCGTATCTCCTGAACCCTTTGATAGATTTTTATTAAACTTTGGTCAAATATTTCTTTCAGTGAGCTGATGTGCAAAACCCATAAATTAACCATGCCAACTCAAGGTCAAGGACACATTTGGAGGTCAAGTGCTTAAAACTTTGAATTTTGTGTCCGTTCCATATCTCCTTTACCCCTGCTAGGATTCACTATAAACTTTGGTCAATTATACACCTCAGTGAGCTAATTTGCAGAACCCATAAATGAACCATGCTGACTGAAGGTTAAGGTCATACTTGAAGCTCACATTTTTGATTAAACTTTGGTCAAATATCCCCCTCAGTGGGCTGATGTGCACAACCCATAAATGAGCCATGCCGACTCATGGTCAAGGTCACATTTCAATTTCAAGGCCATGAGATTAAAACTTTGAATTTTGTGTCCGCTCCATATCTCCTTTACCCCTCAAAGGTTTTTTCTTTAAACTTGGTCTATTATCCCCCTCAGTGAGCTTATGTACAGTGCCCATAAATGAATCATGCCAACTCCAGATCAAGGTCACACTTGAAGATCACAAGTTTGAAACTTTCATATCTCCTTTACCCTTGAAATGGATATTCATTTAACTGTGGTCAATTATCCCCCTCAATGGGCTGACATGCACAATCCTTAAATGAACCGTGCTGACTCAAGGTCAAGGTCACACACGAAGGGGACAACTGAATTTGTGTCCGTTCCATATCTCCTTTACCCCTCGAAGGATTTTCATGAAACTTTGGGCAAGTATCTTCCTCGTTGAGCTGATTTGCAGAAGCCATAAATGAACCATGCTGACTCAAGGTCAAGGTCACATTTGAAGATCACAAGTTTTTTTGTGTGTCACTTACTCTCCTTCACCCCTCAAAGGATTTTCATTAAAATTTGGTTGAATATCCCCTCATTGAGCTGATGTGCAGAACTCAAAAATAAACCATGCCAACATTATGGTGTTCTACGGTAGAAAGGCAACATTCTTAACCTTTACCCTGCTGTAGGCGACAAGCCCTATCTGTGCAAACAGTGTAGATCCAGATCAGATGGCTTCTGAAGAAGCCATCTGATCAGGATCTACACAGTTTGACATTCAGTTTATGAATATGTAGAAATAAGCTGCATCAAGTAATCTCATTGGTTCAAAGTCAGAAATGAGTGTGGCTTAATTGAAAATTCAGCAGGTTAAAGGTTAAACTTGTGGCTGAGTATTTGCTAGCATTGAACATCTCAATACTGTCATAAGGCAATGATTCCAAATTTGACTAGCGATCCATTTTGAAATATACAAACAATCACCCGTTTGTCAATCCTAAACGAACCATTAAACACCAGTGTGGTGTCATATGGCTGGAAGGCAACATAAATAAACTTGTAGCTTGGCTACATATTACATCTGAACACTGTCTAAAGGCGATGATTCCAAATATGACAGCGATCCATTTTGAAATATACAAACAAGGTCCCTCTTGTCAACCATAAACTGACTATTGAACACCAATATGGTGTTCTGTGGTAGGAAGGCAACATTATTAAACTTGTATCTAAGCATTTCTAAGATACAACATCTGAACACTGTCCAAAGGCAATGAATCTTAATTTGACTGGCGACCCATTTTGAAATATACAAACAAGGTCCCTTTTGTCAACCATATACAGACTAATTAGACACCATTATAGTGATCTGTGGTAAGAAACTGATAGCTTAGCATTTGCTAGCAAAGAACATCTGAACACTGTCCTAAGGTAATGATTCCAAATTTTACAGTGATCCATTTTGAAATATACAAACAGTCGCCCTTTTGTCAAGCATAAACGAAAATAAATTAAACACCGGAAAGGTGTTCTCTGTTTTATGGTAGAGAGGCAACATTATTAAACTTCTAGCTTAGCACATGCTAGAATTGAGTGAGTTAGTGTTTGAGTTTTACGTCCCACCAACAGCTAAGGTCATACGGGGACTGGATCTCTGTTTAAAGACTCATCGAAAAGTCTGGAGAAGCTCGGGATCCCTGGTTTACAAGGCGAGTAGTGTAACCACAACAACAACTACTACTACTACTTCTACTACTACTACTACTACTTCTTCTTCTTCTACTACTACTACTACTACTACTTCTCCTACCACTACTACTACTACTACTACTACCACTACTACTACTACTCCTTCTACTACTGTTACTACTACTTCTTCTACTGTTACTACTACTAATTTACTAGTACTACACCTACTTAAAAGGTAACTATTATTAATTTTTCTATTTTTACTTGTACTTCTACTGTTACTAATACTTCTTCTGCTACTACTACTACTACTACTTCAACTGTTACTTCTACTGCTACTACTACGACTACTTCTGCTGCTTTTACTTCTCCTGCTGTTACTACTACTACTTCTACCACTACTACTTCATCTACATCTACTGTCCCTACTGCTACTTCTGCTACTACTTCTACTACTTCTACTGTTACTACAACTACTCCCACTGCTACTACTACGACTACTACTTCTACTGCTACTACTTCAACAATAACTACTACTACTACTACTTCTACCACTACTACTACTTCTTCTTCTATTACTACTTCTACTACTACTACTTCTATTACTACTACTGCATCTGCAACTTCTACTGTTACAACTACTAATTTACTAGTACTATATCTACTTAAAAGGTTACAATTATTAATTTTCCTATTTTTACTTGTACTTCTACTGTTACTTATACTACTTTTGCTACTACTACCACTACTACTACTTCTACAGTTACTACTGCTACTTCTACTACTACTGCTACTACTACTTCTACAGTTACTACTACTACCACAACTACTACAACTGCTTCTTCTGCTGCTACTTATACTACTACTACATCTGTTACTACTACTACTACTTCAACTACTACTTCTGCAACTACAACTACTACTTCTATTTTTACTACTACTACTTCTACTGTTACAACTACTACTTCTGCAACTACAACTACTACTTCTACTTTTACTACTACTACTACTACTATTACTACTACTACTACCACTACTACTACTACTACTTCTACTAATACTACAACTACTACTTCTATACTTTGAAAGTTAAAGTTAAGTACTGTTACTATTACTACTACTACTACTAGTATTACTATTACTACTACTAGTTCTACTACTACTCTTACTACTAAATCTACTCTTACTACTTCTTCTACTGTTAATAATACTACTTCTACTACTACTACTACTGTTACTACTACTACTACTACCTCTACTGCTACTTCTACAGTTACTACTGCTACTTCTACTACTACTACTACTTCTACTGTTACTACAAATACTCTTACTACTTCTACTTCTACAGTTACCACTACTACTTCTACTACTACTTCATCTGTTACTACTACTACTACTACTACTTTTTCTTCTACTGCTACTGTCCATACTACTACTTTTACTACCACTACTACTTCTACTGTTACTATTACTACTTCTTCTACTACTACTGCTACTACTACTACTATTACTACTACTACAACTTCTGCTACTACTCATCTTCTACTGCTACTATTACTACTAATTCTACTCCTACTACCACTTCTACTACATCTGCTACTACTACTACTACTGTCCTATTACTACTACTACTATTACTACTGCTATTACTGTTTAAACTGCTACTTCTACTACTACTACTTCTTCTACTGCCCTACTACTACTCCTACTACTACTGCTACTACTCCTATTACTGCTACTACTTCTACTACTACAACTACTACTACTACTTCTACTGCTACTACTACTACCACTTCTACTACTGCTACTACTAGTTCTGCTACTAATTCCGCCACGACTGTTACAATTACTACTAATTCTACTACTACTGTTACTACTTCTACTCCTACTACTACTACTACTACTACTACTACTACTACTACTACTACTACTGCTACTACTACTTCTTCTACTAGTACTACTACTACTACTACTACTACTATTACTTCTACTTTTTCTTCTGTTACCACTACTACTACTTCTATTACTACTGCTACTTCTTTGTTACTACTTCTTTTTATACTAGTACTGCATCAAATACTACTACTACTACTAATTCTACTTCTACTGCTACTTTTTCTACTACTACTACTACTACTACTTCTACTACTACTACTACTACTACTACTACTACTACTACTTCTACTGCTACTACTACTACTACTTCTACTACTACTACTACTAGTACTACTACTACTACTTCTACATTTTTTACTTCTACTACTATTACTAGTACTGCTATTACTTCAACAATAACATCTATTTCTACGACTACTACTACTACTACTACTACTACTACTACTACTTCTCCTACCACTACTACTACTACTACTACTCCTTCTACTACTATTACTACTACTACTTCAACTGTTATTACTACTAATTTACTAGTACTACACCTACTTAAAAGGTTACTAATATTAATTTTCCTATTTTTACTTGTACTTCTACTGTTACTAATACTACTTTTGCTACTACTACTACCACCACTAATTCTACTTCTACAGTTACTACTGCTACTTATACTTCTACTGCTACTACTACTTCTACTGTTACTACTGCTTCTTCGACTGTTACCACTACTACTACTTCTACTGCTACCACAACTATTACTACTGCTATTACTGCTGCTACTTCTTCTACTTCTACTACTTCAACTACTACTTCTGCAACTACAACTACTCCTACTACTACTTTTACTACTACTACTACTACTACTACTACTTCTTCTACTGTTACTACTACTACTGCTTCTACTTCTACTGTCACTACTAATACTACTTCTACTCTTTGAAAGTTAAAGTTAAGTACTGTTACTACTTCTACTACTACTACTACTGCTGTTACTATTACTACTACTACTTCTACTACTACTCTTACTACTTCTTCTACTACTACTTCTACTGTTCTGGCGAAAGAATGTGCACTGTTCTGGTTAACCGCTTACGTATAAGCCTGTCCAGGAAAGTGTTGATAGGTGAACTGGCCGGCACAAAAATCACCTAAATAGTGTTGACTGGGCCGTTAAACTCCAATGCAAACAAACAAACAAAACTTTTACTGTTACTAATACTTCTTCTTCTACTACTTCTACCACTACTGCTACTTCTGAAGTTAATACTGCTACTTCTACTACTACTTCTACTGTAACTACAACTACTTCTTCTACTTCTACTTCTACTGTTACCACTACTTCTACTACTACTACTTCATCTGTTACTACTACTGCTACTACTACTTCTACTTCTTCTTCTACTCATACTGTCCATACTACTACTTCTACTACTTCTACCACTACTACTTCTACTGTTACTATTACTACTTCTACTACTACTACTGCTACTACTACTACTACCACTACTACTACTACTACTACTACTATTACTTCTACTTCTACCCTTACTGCTAAATCTACTCTTACTACTTCTTCTACTGTTAATAATACTACTTCTACTACTACTACTACCACTGCTGCTACTTCTACATTTACTACTGCCATTTCTACTACTACTTCATCTGTTACTACTACTTCTACTACTACTACTACTACTACTACTACTACTTCTAGTGTTACTATTACTACTTCTACTACTACTACTACTACTACTACTACTATTACTACTACTACAACTTCTGCTACTACTCATCTTCTACTGCTACTATTACTACTAATTCTACTCCTACTACCACTTCTACTACATCTGCTACTACTACTACTACTGCTACTACTACTACTACTACTTCTACTACTGCTTTTACTGTTTAATCTGCTACTTCTACTACTACTACTACTTCTACTTCTACTGCCCTACTACTACTTCTACTACTACTACTTCTACTACTCCTATTACTGCTACTACTACTACTACTACTACTACTACTACAACTACTACTACTACTTCTTCTGCTACTACTACTACCACTTCTACTACTGCTACTACTTGTTCTACTACTAATTCCACTACGACTGCTACAATTACTACTACTTCTACTGCTTCTGTTACTACTACTACTACTACAACAACTACTACTACTACTACTATTACTACTAGTTCTACTGTTACCACTACTACTTCTACTGTTACCACTACTACTACTTCTATTACTACTGCTACTTCTACTGTTACTACTTTTTTACTAGTACTGCATCTACTACTACTCCTACTAATTCTACTGCTACTTTTTCTACTACTACTACTACCACTACTTCTACTACTTCTACTACTACTCCTTCTACTGCTACTATTTCTACTACTACTACTACTACTACTACTTCTACTACTACTACTACTACTTCTACTACTACTTCTTCTACTACTACTTTTACTACTTCTACTACTACTACGACTACTACTGCAACTACTACTACTTCTACTACTACTACTACTACTACATCTTCTACTTCTACTACTACTACTACTATTATTTGTACTGCTACTACTTCTATTACTACGACTACTACTACTTCTACCACTTGTACTACTACTACTAGTACAACTGAATCTACAATTTCTACTTTTACAACTACTAATTTACTAGTACTACATCTTACTAAAAAGGTTACTATTATTAATTTTCCTATTTTTACTTTTACTTCTACTGTTACTAATACTACTTTTGCTACTACTACTACTATCACTACTACTACTTCTACAGTTACTATTGCTACTTCTACTTCTACTGCTACTACTACGTCTACTGTTACTACTACTACTTCTACTACTGCTACTTCTACTGTTACCACTACTACTACTTCTACTAATACCACAACTATTACTACTGCTTCTTCTTATACTGCTGCTACTTCTACTTCTACTACTTCGACTACTAATTCTGCAACTATAACTACTACTACTACTTTTACTACTACTACTACTTCTACTGTTACTACTACTAATGTTTCTACTACTACTTCTACTGTAACTACTAATACTACTTCTATTCTTTGAAAGTTAAAGTTAAGTACTGTTACTACTTCTACTACTTCTTCTACTGCTACTATTACTACTACTACTTCTACTACTGTTCTGGCAAAAGAATGTGCACTGTACTGGTTAACCGCTTACGTATAAGCCTGTCCAGGAAAGTGTTGATAGGTGAACTGACCGGCGAAAGAATGTGCACTGTACTGGTTAACCGCTTACGTATAAGCCTGTCCAGGAAAGTGTTGATAGGTGAACTGACCGGCACAAAAATGACCTAAATAGTGTTGACTGGGCCGTTAAACTCCAATACCAACAAACAAACAAAACTTCTACTGTTACTAATACTTCTTCTTCTACTACTTCTACCACTTCTGTTTCTTCTACAGTTACTACTGCTACTTCTACTACTACTACTTCTTCTGTTACTACAACTACTTCTACTACTTCTACTTCTACTGTTACCACTACTACTACTTCATCTGTTACTACTACTGCTACTACTACTTCTACTTATTCTTCTACTTTTACTGTCCATTCTACTACTTCTTCTACTACTTCTTCTACCACTACTACTTCTACTGTTACTATTACTACTTCTACTACTACTACTGCTACTACTACTATTATTACTACTACTACAATTTCTGCTACTACTCTTCTTTTATTGCTATTGTTACTACTACTTCTACTCCTACTACCACTTCTACTACTTCTACTACTACTACTACTGCTACTACTACTACTACTACTACTACTACTACTACTACTACTACTACATTTACTGCTGTTACTGTTTAAACTGCTACTTCTACTAGTACTACTTCTACTTCTACTGTCCTACTACTACTTCTACTACTACTGCTACTGCTCCTACTACTACTTCTACTTCTACTACTAATACTACTTCAACTACTACTACTACTACTACTACTACTACTACTACTACTACCACTACTATTACCGCTACTATTACTTCTACTACTACTTCCACTACGACTACTACAACCACTACTACTTCTATTACTACCGATACAACTACTACTACTACTACTATTACTACTTCTACTTCTACAACTCCTACTGTTACTACTACTACTACGTCTGCTTTTACTGTCCCTACCACTACTACTACTGCTACTACTACTACTACTACTACTACTACTACTACTTCTACTACTGTTGCTATTACTACTACTACTGCTACTACTACGACCACTGCTACTACTACTACTTCTACTTCTTCTACTACTACTTCTTCTACTATTACTGTTTAAACTGCTACTTCTACTAGTAGTACTGCTACTACTTCAACAATAACTTTTACTACTAGTACTACTGCTTCTACTACTACTACTACTACTTCTTCTGATTCTACTTCTACTACTACTACTACTACTATTTCTACTACTGTTTCTACAACTTCTACTGTTACAACTACTAATTTACTTATACTACATCAACTTAAAAGGTTAATATTATTAATTTTCCTATTTTTACTTGTACTTCTACTGTTACTAATACTACTTATGCTACTACTACTACTACTGTTACTACTACTACTACTTCAACTACTACTTCTGCAACTACAACTACTACTTCTATTACTACTGTTACTACTACTACTACTACTACTACTACTACTACTACTACTACTACTACTACTACTACTACTACTACAACTACTACTACTACTACCACTATTTCTACTTCTACTGTTACCACTACTACTTCTACTGTTACAACTACTACTACTACCACTACTTCTACTTCTACTGTTACCACTACTTCTGCTACTACTACTTCATCTGTTACTACTACTGCTACTACTACTTCTACTTCTTCTTCTACTTCTACTGTCCATACTACTACTTCTTCTACTACTTCTTCTACCACTACTACTTCTACTGTTACTATTACTACTTCTACTACTACTACTACTGCTACTACTACTACTACTATTACTACTACTACAATTTCTGCTACTACTCTTCTTCTACTGCTACTATTACTACTACTTCTACTCCTACTACCACTTCTACTACTTCTACTACTACTACTGCTACTACTACTACTACTACTACTACTACTACTACTACTGCTGTTACTGTTTAAACTGCTACTTCTACTAGTACTACTTCTACTGCCCTACTACTACTTCTACTACTACTACTGCTGCTACTGCTCCTCCTCCTACTACTACTACTACTACTACTACTACTTCTGCCACTATTACTATTACTACTACTACTACTTCTACTACTACTCTTACGACTACTTCTACTACTACTTCTACTACTACTTCTACAGTTACTACTACTACTACCACAACTACTACTACTGCTTCTTCTGCTGCTACTTATACTACTACTACTACTGTTACTACTACTACTTCAACTAATACTTCTGCAACTACAACTACTACTTCTACTTTTACTACTACTAACTACTACTACTACAACTACTTCTACTTCTACTGTTACCACTACTTCTGCTACTACTACTTCATCTGTTACTACTACTGCTACTACTACTTCTACGTCTTCTTCTACTTCTACTGTCCATACGACTACTTCTTCTACTACTTCTTCTACCACTACTACTTCTACTGTTACTATTACTACTTCTACTACTACTACTACTGCTACTACTACTATTACTACTACTACAATTTCTGCTACTACTCTTCTTCTACTGCTAGTATTACTACTACTTCTACTCCTACTACCACTTCTACTACTACTGCTACTACTACTACTACTACTACTACTACTACTACTACTACTACTACTTTTACTGCTGTTACTGTTTAAACTGCTACTTCTACTAGTACTACTTCTACTGCCCTACTACTACTACTTCTACTACTGCTACTGCTCCTACTACTACTTCTACTACTACTAATACTACTTCAACTACTACTACCACTACTACTACTGCTACTATTACTTCTACTACTACTTCCACTACGACTACTACAACTACTACTACTTCTACTACTACTGATACAACTACTACTACTGCTATTACTACTTCTACAACTCCTACTGTCACTACTACTACTTCTACTACTACTACGTCTGCTTTTACTGTCCCTACCGCTACTTCTACTGCTGCTATTACTACTTCTACTACTGCTACTACTAAGACTACTGCTACTACTACTACTTCTACTTCTTCTACTACTACTACTACTACTTCTACTATTACTGTTTAAACTGCTACTACTACTAGTACTGCTACTACTTCAACAATAACTTCTACTACTAGTACTACTGCTTCTACCACCACTACTACTACTACTTCTTCTACTACTACTTCTACTACTACTACTACTACTACTATTTTTACTACTCCTTCTACAACTTCTACTGTTACAACTACTAATTTACTTGTACTACATCTACTTAAAGGGTTACTATTATTAATTTTCCTATTTTTACTTGTACTTCTACTGTTACTAATACTACTTATGCTACTACTATTACTACCACTACTACTACTTCTACAGTTACTACTGCTACTTCTATTACTACTGCTACTACTACTTCTACTGTTACTACTGCTACTCCTACTACTACTACTACTATTTTTACTACTCCTTCTACAACTTCTGTACTGTTACTACTTCTACTACTACTACTACTACTACTACTACTACTACTACTGCCACTATTACTGCTACTACTACTACTTCTACTACTACTCTTACGACTACTTCTACTACTACTTCTACTGTTACTAATACTACTACTTCTACTACTACTACTACCACTACTACTACTACTACTACTTCTACTACTACTACCACTACTGCTACTTCTACAGTTACTACTGCTACTTCTACTTCTTCTACTGTTACTCATCAATCATGTAACTTAGCGTTTGCTAGCATATTACATCTGAACACTGTCCAAAGTTGATGATTCTAAATTATACTGGCGATCCAATTTGAAATATACAAACAATCGCCCTTTTGTGAACCATTAACGAACTATTAAACACCAGTATTGTGTTCTGTGGTAGGATGGCAACATAATTAAACGTGAAGCTTAGCATTTTCTGGCATAGAACATCAGAGCATTGTCCAAAGGCGATGATTTCAAGTTGGACAGCGATCGATTTTGAAATATACAATCAAGGTCCCTTTTGTCAACCATAGAAGCCTCCATGATGTAGTGGTAACGCTACTCGCCTTGTAAACCAGGCGTCGCAGGATAGATCCGGGGCATCTGCAGACTTTCGGGTGAGCCTTAAAACTGAGGTCCCGTCTCTGTATGACCTTCGCTGTTGGAGGGACGTAACTCTCAAATACTCGCTCACTCACTCTTTACGCAACCATAAACGAACTATTTAACACCAGTATGGTGCTCTGTGGTAGGAACGCAACATGTTTAAATTTGTAGCTTTGCGTTTGCTAGGATAGCACATCTTAGCACTGTCCTAAGGCAATAAGTCCAGACTTGACTGGCGATCCACTTTGAACAGTCGTCCGTTTGTCAACCATTAACGGATTATTTAACACCAGTATTGTGTTCTATGGTAGGAAGGCAACATTATTAAACTTATAGCTTAACATTTGCTAGCATAGAACATCTGAACACTGTCAAAAGACAATGAATCTAAATTTGGTTGGCGATCCATTTTGAAATATACAAGCAATCGCCCTTTTTGTCAACCATAAACGAACTATTTTACACCAGTATGGTGTTCTATGTCAGGAAGGCAACATTATTAAACTTACAGCTTAGCCTTTTGCTAACTCGGAACATCTCAACAGTGTCAAAAGGCAATGATTCCAAATTAGACTGGCGATCCATTTTGAAATATACAAGCAATTTTGTCAACCATTAAACGAACACTGTCCAAAGAAAACGGTTCAAACTGTTACTGGCTATCCATTTTGATATATACAAACAATCGCCCTTTTGTCAACCACAAACGAATTATTAAACACCATTAGTATTTTTTTTGTAGCAGCAAGACAGTATGAAACTTGGAGCTTAGCATTTTCTAGCATAGAACATTAGAACATGGTCCAAATGTCGATGACATACTAATCTAAAATTGTAGCTTAGCATTTGCTAGCATATTACAACTCAGCACTGTCACTGTCCAAAGGCGATGATTCCACATTTGACAGCGATCCATTTTTAAACATATAAACAAGGTCCCTTAAACGAACCATTTAACACCAGTGTGGCGTTATATAGTAGGAAGGGTTATTTATCAAAATTTGTAGCTTTGCATTTGCTTGCACAGAACATCTGAACACGGTCCAAAGGAAATTAATTAATTACTAATTTGACTGGCGATCCATTTTGAAATATAAAAACGATCGTCCGTTTGCCAACAATATACGAACTATTTAACACCAATATGGTGTTCTATGGTAGTTAGGCAACATTATTAAACTTATAGCTTAGTTTTTTTTTCTAGCATAGGTCATTTGAACACTGTCAAAAGGGAATGGTTCCAAATTTGACTGGCTGTCCGTTTTGAAATATACAAACAATCGTCCTATATTAACGAACTAATAAACACCGGTATGGTGTTCTATGGAAGGAAGGCAACATTATTAACCTTAAAACTTAGCAATTGTTAGCAACGAACATCTGAACACTGTCAAAAGGGAGTTATTCCGAATTTGACTGGCGATCCATTTTGGAATATGTAAACAATGGCCCTTTTGTCAACCATAAACGAACTATTTAACACCTTTATAGTGTTCTATAGTAGGCACGCATACTTATCAATCTTGTAGCTTAGCATTTCTAGCATCAGAAGCTCAGCTGGACAACAACTGTTCAACAATCGCATTTTTCTCGACCACCAACGAACTAAAAAATATTTATATGGCGTTATATGGCATCAACACAATGCTTATAAACTTATAAGTTAGCATTAGCTAGAAGTGGACACCAGAAGAAAATTCAAAATCAATGATAACAAATATGACTGGCGATCCATTTTGAAATAATATACGGTCGCCTCTTTGTCAACCATCTATGAACTAGCTAACACTAATAATGCGTTATATGGCAATGTTATTTAACTTGTAGTCTGTTGTTCGCTAGCATGGCTCATTGAAACAAGATCAAAAGACAATGATTCAAAATTGGACTGGCGATCCATTTTGAAATGTTCAACAATCGCCTCTTTGTCAACAATCTACGAACAACCTAACATTAATATGGCACTGAGGCATTGCCAATAAACTTATCAGTAAGCATTAGCTAGAACTGGGCATTAGAACAATAAATGGGGCCAATGATTCCAATATTGAACTGGCGATCCATTTTGGAATTGTCACCGCTCACCTCTTTGTCGGGTGTCTACGAATTAGGTAACAATAAATGGTTTTGTATGGCATGTTATTAAACCTGTAGCTTAACGTTCACTTACATTGAATATCGTAACAATATCAAAAGTTAATGTTTCCAAATCGCTTTTTCGTAATATTCAACATTCGAATTTTTGTCAACCATCTCCGTACTAGACAACATTTATATGGCGTTAAGACAATGCTTATGAACTTGAAGCTTCGCATTAGCTGGAAACTATTCCAAATTGGTCTGCTAACATTGATGGGGCGTTATATGGCAATGAGACAATGCTTGTACACTTATAGCTAAGCCTTAGCTAGAATTTGACATCAAAACAATATTCGAGGTCATTTATTCCATATTGGACTAGCGAGCCATTTTGAAGTATTCAACGCTCGCATCTTGTCAGCCGTCTACGAACTAGGCTACACTGACATGGTTTTATATGGCATTAGGGCAATGTTTTTTAACTTGTAGCTTAACGTTCGCTAGCACTGAATATCGAAACAATATCAAAAGTAAACGATTCCTAATTGGACTGCCTATCCATTTCGAAATATTCAAAAATCGCAGTTTAGTCAACCGTCTCCGAACTAGCTAACATTTATATGGTGTAGTGGGGCATTAAAACAATGCTTATAAACTTCCAGCATAGCAGCAGGTGAAAACTGACATCATATCAATATCCAAAGCCAATTATTTCTAAATGGACTGGCGATCCAATTTGGAAATATTCAACAATCGCCTTTTTGTCATCCTTCTACGATGTAGCTAACGTTAATATGGCGTTAATTGGCACTGAGGCAAGATTAATAAACTTGTAGCAAAGCATTAGTTCGAAGTGGACATCAGAACAATATCCAAATCAATGATTCCGAGTTTGATGGCAATCCGTTTAGAAATATTCAACATTCGCCTCTAAGTCCGCCATCTACCAACTAGCTTACAGTAATTCGGTGTTAGATTGCATACGGCATGTTAGTAAACTTATAGCTTAGCGGTCACTAACATAGAACATCAGAACAATATCCAAAGTCAGCGATTCCTATTTGGTCTGGTGATCAATTTTGAAATATTCAAAAATCGCATTTTTTGTCAACTGTCTACTAACTAGCTTTAATTATATGTCGTTATATGGCATTGAGGCAATGGTTATAAACTTCTAGCATTAGCTAGAAGTGGACATCAACACAATATCCAAAGTGAGTGATTCCAAGTTAGCCTGGCGATCCATATTGAACTAGAAATGTGTCCAGATAACACAGATACAGCCGCCAAGGGCCCCGCCTCAACCCAACCCGAAAATCCATGTTGCAACAAGATTTTCTAAGTGTGTGACCTTGCCATCAGGAACATTTGTGAGAAGTTATATTGAAATTGGTGAAAAAATGTAAGCGCTAGAGCAATGACAAAGTTTTTCTAAAAATAGCCTCAGTGACCTTGACCTTGAAAGTCGAACTCGCTCGAGTTATTGTCATAAGGAATATTTGTGTGAAGTAATATTGAAATCAGTGAATAAATGTAGTCGCTAGAGCGATGACAAAGTTTTTTCTAAAAAAGCCACAGTGACCTGGACCTTGAAAGTCGAAATCGCTCGAGATATTGTCAAAAGGAACAATTGTGGGAAGTTATATTGAAATCGGTGAAGAAATGTAAGCGCTGAAGCGATGACAAAGTTTTTCTAAAAATAGCCACAGTGACCTTGACCTTGAACGGGGAACTTGCTAGAGATATTGTCATAAGGAACATTTGTGTGAAGTAATATTGAAATTGGTGAAAAAATGTAAGCGCTAGAGCAATGACAAAGTTTTTCTAAAAATAGCCATAGTGACCTTGACCTTGAAAGTCAAACTCGTTCGAGGTATTGTCATAAAGAACATTTGTGTGAAGTTATTTTGAAACCAGTGAAGAAATGCAGGCGCAAGAGCGATGATAAAAGTTGAAATTGCTCGAGCTATTTTTATAAGGACAATTTGTGTGAAGTAATATTGAAATTGGTGAAAAAATGTAAGCGCTAGAGCAATGACAATGTTTTTCTAAAAATAGCCACAGTGACCTTGACCTTGAGGTCATGACCTTGAAAGATGAACTCTCTCGAGATATTGTCATAAGGAACAGTTGTGTGAAGTTATATTGAAATCAGTGAAGAAATGTAGGCACTAGAGCGATGACAAAGTTTTTCTAAGAATAGCCACAGTGACCTTGAGGCCATGACCTTGAAAGTCGAACTCGCTCGAGATATTTTTATAAGGAACATTTGTGTGAAGTTATATTGAAATTGGTGAAGAAATGTAGGCGCTAGAGCGATGACAAAGTTTTTTCTAAAAATAGCCACAGTGACCTAGACCTTGAGGTCATGACCTTGAAAGTCAAACTCGCTCGAGATATTGTCATAAGGAACATTTGTGTAAAGTTATATTGAAATCAGTGAAGAAATATAGACGCTAGAGCTATGTTGTGCGAGGGGATAATTAATTTTTTTTAAGTCTGTGACCTTGACCTTCAGATCATGGGCATGGGTTTGGGGTATCGCTGAATAAAATGGACAGGTATCCAACATCATACCAAATATCAACTCAATCCATCTCACGATTTGGAAAATTTCAACTCTTAAAATATCTAATTAAAAATTTCTAAGTCTGTGACCTTGACCTTGAAGCCATAAGGCATGAGTGGGGGTATTGCCAAATAGGGTCTAGTCGCTTCATGTTTGTGCTTCTTTACCTTTGGTGTCTCGGAGGGGAGGTGTAAGTTAATTGAATCGATTCCTCATCATTACTTTACTTCTACTTATTTTAATTTGGAATGGGCATCCATTTTGAAATTTTTAACAAACGCCTCTTTGGCAGCAATCTACGAACTGTGTAACTCTAATATGGTGTTATATGGCATTTAGGGAATACACTCAACACTCATCACTTTGTCAGCCATCAACTAACTAGCTACCACTAACATGGTGTTATATGGCAATTAGGACACGTTATTTTATTTATAGCTTAGAGTTTGCTAGCTATTATATTTGTAGCTTAGAGTTTGCTAGCATCGGACATCCATTTTGATATTCAACAATCGCCTCTTTTGACAGCTTACTACTAAAAAGACAATGATTCAAAATTCGACTGGCGATCCATTTTGAAATATTCGAAAATCGCCTTTGTCAACCACCTGCGAACTAGCCAACATCTATATGGCGTTATATGGCATTAAGGAAAAGCTTACAAACGTCTAGCTTAGCATTAATTAGAAGTGGGCATTAGAACAAAAACCAAAGTCAATACGATTCCAAATTGGACTGGCGATCCATTTTGAAATATACCACATGTGTATTTTTATAAACCATTTAGGAGTTGCTATTTCTATATACAAATCTAGCCTTGGCTGGCAATGCACCGAGGTCCCTGATTAGCTACGGTTCTGCTTTATCCAGTTTCTCACGGCGGGCATGTTGTGGCTATGCACTTTTGAGTTTGACTCTGAGCGACGTCAGGTGGAGAAGTGGTCGCTTCCCGTTGGGTCGTCTCACACTTGCCAGCCACACGTTTTGCATAGTGATGCGGTGATCGGTGTAAATCGATTTCGCTCGTGCCCCGTGCTCTGTGCGCTACATCCCGTGTTTGCAGCACGTAGTCTATACCGGTTAGGAAGCTGAGTAATGCTAGTCCTCGTCATTTGTCAAATAATCTATACAACACCAGTATGGTGGTCTATTGTACGAAGGCAACACTTAAACTTGTAGCTTCGAATTTGCTAGCATAGAACATCGGAACACTAGTCAAACAAAGGCAATGATTCCAAATTTGAGTGGCGATCGATTTTTAAATATACAAAAAGTCCGCTTTGAAATATACAAACAGTCGTCTGTTTGTCAACTATAAACGAACTATTAATCTCCAGTATTGTGTTCGATGGCAGGCAGGCAACACTATTAAACTTATAGCTAGCATTTGCTAGCATAGAACATCTGAAGTCTGTCAAAAGGCAATAATTCCAAATTGGACTGGCGATCCATTTTGGAATATTCAAGCAAAGGCCCTTTTGTCAACCATAAACGAACTATTTAACAGTAGTGTTCATTATTAAACACCGTTATGGTGTTATATGGTAGAAAGGGAACATTATAAAACTTGTAGATTAGCATTTGCTAGCTTAGAACATCTGACCACTGTCATAAGTAAATGATTACAAATTTGACTGGCGATCCATATAGAAATATACATACAATGGCCCTTTGGTCAACCATAAACGAACTGTTTAACACCAGTTCGGTGTTCTATAGTAGGAAGGCATTAATCGTGTAGCTTAGCATTGCCTAGCATATTACATCTGAACATTATCCAAAGACAATGAATCCAAATTTCACACCGATCCATTTTTAGCTCACCGTCACGTAGTGACGAGGTGAGCTTTTGGGATCACTTTTTGTCCGTCGTCCGTCGTGCGTCCGTGCGTCCGTGCGTCCGTCCGTGCGTAAACAATTTCTTTAAACAACATCTCCTCCTAAACCACTGATCGGATTTTGACCAAACTTCACAGGAATGATCCTTAGGTGGTCCCCTTTCAAAGTTGTTCAAATGGTTCCCGTCCATTGCATATCTAGGTCACAGGAGCCAAAAATAGATTTTTTTCACCGAAAACTTAAAAAATCTTCTTCTCTGAAACTACAAGGCCCAGGTCTTCGATATTTGGTATGAAGCTTCATCTAGTGGACCCCTACCAAGATTGTTCAAATTATAGTGCCGGGGCCAAAAATGCCCCCGCCCCGGAGCCCTTTGGTTTTACTTGGGCTTATATAGGGAAAATCTTTAAAAATCTTCTTCTCTGAAACCGCAAGGCCCAGGTCATTGATATTTGGTTTGAAGCTTCATCTAGTGGACCCCTACCAAGATTGTTCAAATTATAGTGCTGGGGCCAAAAATGTCCCAGCCCCGGGGCCCTTTGGTTTTACATGGGCTTATATAGGGAAAATATTTAAAAATCTTCTTCTCTGAAACCGCAAGGCCCAGGTCTTTGCTATTTGGCATGAAGCTTCATCTAGTGGTCCCTTACCAAGATTGTTCAAATTATAGTGCTGGGGCCAAAAATGCCCCCGCCCCGGGGCCCTTAGGTTTTACATGGGCTTATATAGGGAAAATCTTTAAAAATCTTCTTCTCTGAAACCGCAAGGCCCAGGTCTTTGCTATTTGGTATGAAGCTTCGTCTAGTGGACCACTACCAAGATTGTTCAAATTAAAGTGCTGGGGCCAAAATACCCCCGCCCCAGGGCCCTTTGGTTTTACATGGGCTTATATAGGGAAAATCTTTAAAAATCTTCTTCTCTAAAACCACAAGTCCCAGGTCTTTGCTATTTGGTATGAAGCTTCATCTAGTGAACCCCTACCAAGATTGTTCAAATTATAGTGCTGGGGCCAAAAATGCCCCCGCCCCGGGGCCCTTTGGTTTTACATAGGCTTATATAGGGAAAATCTCAAAAAATTTTCTTCTCTGAAACCACAAGGCCTAGGTCTTTGATATTTGGTATGAAGCTTCATCTAGTGGACCTCTACCAAGATTGTTCAAATTATAGCTCTGAGACCACAAATGCCCCCGCCTCGGGGCCCTTTGGTTTTACATAGACTTATATAGGGAAAATCTTTAAAAATTTTCTTCTGTGAAATCACAAGGCCTAGGCCTTGGTCTTTATTATTTGGTGTGAAATTTCATCTAGTGGACCTCTATCAAGATTGTTCAAATTATAGCCCTGGGGCCAAATATGCCCCAGCCCTGAGACCCTTTGGTTTTACAAAGACTTATACAGGGAAAATCTTTAAAAATCTTCTTCTCTGAAACTGCAAGGCCCATGTCTTTGATATTTGGTATGGAGCTTCATCTAGTGGCCCTCTACCAATTTTGTTCAAATTATAGCCCTCGAGCCACAAATGCCCCTGTTCTGGGGCCCTTTGGTTTTACATAGACTCATATAGAGATAATCTTTGAAAATCTTCTTCTCTGAAACCGCAAGGCCCAGGTCTTCGATATTTGGTGTGTAGCTTCATCTAGTGGACCTTTGCCAAGATTGTTAAAATTATAGCCTTTGTTGTTATTTGGTATGAAGCTTCACCTTTTCAGACCTCTCCCAACATTATGCACATTATAGCCCTGGGGTTAATAATGGCCCTCCCCAGGGCCCACTTGTTACTCTGTGGATCAGGTGAGCGATCCAGGGCCATCATGGCCCTCTTGTTAAATATACAAACAAGGTCCCTTTTGTCAGCAATAAACGGACTATGAAAGATCATTATGATGTTCTATGGTAGGTAGCAACATTAATTAACTTGTAACTTAGCATTTGCTAGCATAGAACATCTGAACACTGTCCAAGGGCTACGATTCTAAATATTACTGGCGATCTATTTTGAAAAATATAAACAATCGCCCTTGTCAGCCTTAAAAGAACTATTAAACACAAGTATGATGTTCTGTACTAGCAAGGCAACATTATTAAACTTGGAGATTAGAATTTTCTAGCATAAAACATCAGAAGGTGATCAAAATACGATGATTCCAAATTTGACTATCGATCCATTTTGAAATATACAAACAATGTCTCTTTTATCAACCATAAACAAACTATTAAACTCGGGTATGGTGTGCTATGGTTGGAAGGCAACACTATTAAACTTATAGCTTAGCATTTGCTATCGGCCCCCGCCCATCGGGACTTGAAGAAATATATGGGCTGCATGATGCTTCCACGCAGAGCTGAAACCGACCCGCACACGAGTACTGGTAAACCGCTTAGAGGATCTAAGCCTGCGCAGGCAAGTCGGCCCGTCCATGCTTATAAACCCTATTGGTTCCATTGGGCGGCAGGGATTGAGATGTCATTTCATCTCAGTGTCGAGTAAAAGTCCCATGCTTGTAAACCGTATTGGTGCCATTTGGCGGCAGGGATTGAGAAGTCATTTCATCTCAATGTCTGGTAAAACTCTCACAAATTTGGAAGCAACGTCTCCAACGTTAACTTTACAGTGTTGACGGGGACGTTAAATCTCAAATCAAATGAACAAAAGCATTTGCTAGCATGATTCCAAATTTTATTGGCAATCCGTTTTGAAATATATAAACAAGGTCCCTTTTGTCAACCATAAACGAAAAATTTAACAACAGTGTGGTGTTCTATAGCGGGCAGGCATACTTATTAATCATGTAACTTACATCTGAGCATTGTCCAAAGGCGATGATTTCAAGTTTGACCGCGATCGATTTTGAAATATACAAACAAGGCCCCTTTTGTCAATCATAGAAGCATCCGTGGTGTAGCGGTTACGCTACTCGCCTTGTAAACCAGGGGTCGCAGGATCGATCCCGGGCTTCACCAGACTTTCGGATGAGTCTTTAAACCGAGGTCCCGTCCCCGTATGACCTTCGCTGTTAGAGGGACGTAACACTCAAACACTCACTCACTCTTTTGGCAACCATAAACAAACATGTTTAAATTTGTAGCTTAGCACTTGCTAGGATAGCACATCTTAGCACTGTCCAAAGGCAATAAGCCCAGACTTGACTGGCGATCCATTTTGAAATATAAAAACAGTCGTCTGTTTGTCAACCATTAACGGACTATTTAACACCAGTATGGTGTTCTATGGTAGAAAGGCAACATTATTAAACTTATAGCTTAGCTTTGTTAGCATAGAACATCTGAACACTGTCAAAAGACAATGATTCCAAATTTGGTTGACTATCCATTCTATATACAAGCAAATGCCCTTTTGTCAACCATAAACGAACTATTTAACACCAACTATGTTGTTCTATGTCAGGAAGGCAACATTATTAAAACTGACAGCTTAGCCTTTTGCTAACACAGAACTTGTCAACACTGTCAAAAGGCAATGATTCCAAATTTGACTGGAATATACAGGCAACAGCCCTTTTGTCAACCATAAAACGAACACTGTCCAAAGGTAACAATTCTAAGTAGAAGTAAAACAAAGATCGGGAATCGATACAATTAACTTACTCCACCCATCAAAGACACCAAAGGGAAAGAAATACAAACATTAAGCGACCAGACCATAATGGAAACCTAAACAAAGGAAGGCCATAAGGACAGTTACTTTCCCACAAAATGGCCATATGGCCATCCAAAATAAAAAGACACAAGTGATACACACAGTAAGTAACAAACAACACCATAAATAAACCGTCACAGAAGAACCGCCTTGGAACGGTCAGTGGAATGATTTCCACTGCAGGGGGGGGGGGGGGGGGCTTAAATCGATTTTACGTGGCCACAATCCTCGCCCTTACTTCCGTCGCGATTTAGACAAATAATTTGTTCAGTCCGCATGAAGGTCTCCTAACTCATCAGTGCAACATCTCCGTGAACACAAAAAATCAAAGAACCACAGAGGTGAGACAACGGTGAGGACTCGACAGCAAGAAACCACTGAAATGCTGGAGCAAATGAAAACCAACAGTTAGACTCCGATGGGCCCGACCAGAGACAGAGCATCAAGCACCAACCAACATTACCTTGAATTAGATCTCTCTAATTCTCAATAAGCCTTTACGTTGGAGCCGTCATGGAATCTGAGGCCTGACCCACCGGCGTGCAATTAAAGAGGGAAGCAAAGTTGCCAACCGTGATAGGGTTAACTACCATGCATTCAGTCTGTCGTATAACATCCATGTTGTACCCAATCTAACTATTACTGGCTACCCATTTTGATATATACAAACACTCGCCCTTTTGTCAACCACAACGAATTATTAAACGCCAGTATGGTGTTTTGTAGTAGCAAGACAGTATTTAACTTGTGGCTTAGCATTTCCTCGCATAGAACATCAGAATATAGTCCAAAGACGATGATTCCAAATTTGACTGGCGATCCATTTTGAAATATACAAACAATGTCAATCATAAACGAACAATTTAACACCGGTATGGTGTTCTATGGTAGGAAGGCAACATTTTCAAACTCATGCTTAGCATTTTCTAGCATAGAACATCTGAATACGGTCAAGAGGCAATGATTCCAAATTTGACTGGCGACCCATTTTGAAATATACCAACAATGGTCCTTTTGTCAACCATATACGAACTATTTAACACCAGTGTGGTGTTCCATAGTAGGAAGTCATACTTATCTAAAATTGTAGCTTAGCATTTGCTATCATATTACATCTGAACACTGTCCAAAGGCGATGATTCCACATTTGACAGCGATCCATTTTTAAATATATAAACTAAGGTCCCTTTTGTCAACCATAAACGAACTATGTAACACCAGTGTGATGTTCTAAAGTAGGAAGGCATATTTATCAAACATTGTAGCTTAGCATTTGCTGGCATAGACCATCTGAACACTGTTCAAAGGAAATGATTAATAATTTGACTGGCGATCCATTTTGAAATATAAAAAACGGTCGTCCGATTGCCAGCCATATACGAACTACTGTATTTAACACCACTATGGTGTTCTATGGTAGTTAAGCAGGAAACATCATTATAATTATAGCTTAGCTTTTGCTTGCATAGCACATCTGAACACTGTCAAAAGGGAATGATTCCAAATTTGACTGGCTATCCATTTTGAGATATACAAACAATCGTCCTATTGTCAACCATAAACGAACTACTAAACGCCGGTATGGTGTTCTATGGTAGGAAGGCAACATCATTAAACTTATGGCAATTGTTACCAACGAACATCTGAACACTGTCAAAAGGAAATGATTCCAAATTTGACTAGCGATCCATTTTGAAATATACAAACAATAGCCCTTTTGTCAACCATTAACGAACTATTTAACACCAGTGTGGTGTTCCATAGTAGACAGGCATACTTATCAGTCTTGTAGCTTAGCATTTTCTAGCATTTTACATCTGAACACTGTCCGAAGGCGATAGTTCTAAATTTACTTCCGATCCATTTTGATATATACAAACTATCGCCCTTTTCTCAATCATAAGTACTAGCTGCTCCTCGCTGGGCAGTCATATTTACGGGGTAGAGCTAGGACTGATCGACCCAGTGTCAGGATAATGTGACTGGGTGTGGTGTCATGTAATGTGTCTGGGACATGATACTTCAGTAAGGCAGCACTATAAAAGTGAGCATTGAGCTCCCTGTCGCAACCAGACACCGTCGTGATATGACTGAAAAATTGTTGAAAGCGACGTTAAACCCGAATTCACACACACACATTTCTCAATCATAAACAAACTATTGAACACTATTATTGTGTTCTGTGGTAAGAAGGCAACATTATTGAAGTTGTAGCTTAGCATTTTCTTGCATAGAACATCAGAACATTGTCCAAAGCCGATGATTCCAAATTTGACTTGCCATCCAGTTTGAAATATACAAATGCGCCCCATCTGGTCAACCATACAAGAACTATAAAACGCCAGTATGGTGTTCTGTGGTAGGAAACTTGCAGGTTAACCTTTTTCTAGCATAGAACATCAAAACATTGTCCAAAGGCGATGATTCCGAATGTGACTGGCGATCCATTTTGAAATATGCAAATTTGTCAACCATAAACGGACTGTTAAACACCATTATGGTGTTCTATGGTAGGATAAACACCACTATGGTGTTCTATGGTAGGAAGGCAACATTATTCAATTTGTAGGTTAGCATGTGCTAGTATATAACAGCTGAACACATTGTCCTAAGGTAATGATCCCAAATTTTACCGGCGATCCATTTTGATAATAAACATACACTCGCCCTTTTGTCGACCATAAACGTACTGTGGGTTGATTGTATCGATTCCTGATCATTGCCTCCACTTCTAGTTTTTAAACACCAGTATGGTGTTCGGCGGTAGGAAGGCAACACTATTAATCATACAAATTAAGCTAATATTAATATGGCGTTAATTGGTATTGAGACCATGTTTATAAACTTGTAGCACCGCATTAGTTCAAAATGGACATTAGAACAATATCCAAATCAATTATTCAGAATTGGACTGGCAATCCGTTTCAACATTCAACATTCGCCTCTTTGTCAGCCATCTACGAACTAGCTTATACTAAATACGGTGTTACACTGCACTGCGACTATGTTATAAACTTGTAGCAAGGCGTTCGCTGGCATGGGACTTTGACACAATTTCAAAAGACAATGATTCCAAATTGGACTGGAGATCTATGTTGAAATAATCAATAATCGCCTCTTTGTCAACCATCGATGAGCTAGCTAACAATCATTAGTGTTATCTAGCATTACGGAAATTAAACTCCTGGCTTAGCATTAGCTAATTGTGAACTTCAGAACAAAATCCAAAATCGATGATTCCAAATTTGGACTGCCGATCCTTTTTGAATTATTCCACAAGCACATTTTTGTCAACCATCTGTGAAATAGCTAACGCTAACATCGATAGTGCTTTATTGCATAACATATCGATTCCTGACCATTACTTTACTTATACTTTGTAGCTTAGCATTAGCTATAAGTGGAATCAAGACAACGTCCAAATTCAATTATTTTAAATTGGACTGGCGATCCATTTTGAAAATTTTAACAATCGCCTCTTTGTCAGCATTATATGAACTATCTAACACTAATATGGTGTTATATTGCATTTGAGTAATGTAATTAAACGCGTAGACAGGGAAATCGGAATAATATAAAAAGTCAGTGGATCCAAAATTGACTGGCGATCTGTTTCGAAATAAATCAACAATCGCCTCTTTGTCAACGTTCTGTGAACTAGCTAACGCTAATATAGTGTTATATGTCAGTACGGCATTGCTATTAAACGTGTTTGTTTGATTTGGGAGTTTAACGGTCCAGTCAACACTATTTAGGTCATTTTTGAGCCGGTCAGTTTACCTATCCACACTTTCCGGGGCAGGCTTATCCGTAAGCGGTTCACTGCCCTTCTTGGATCAGCGGAAGAGAGAAAATGGCCATCGAAAAAAAATCATGATCAATCTCCACGAAAGAATGTTGCCGATCCCGGCAGGTATCGAACCCGCGTTCTGGTCACCAGTCAGACGGGCATCCGACTGAGCTACCGAGGCCGGCTTATTAAACTTGTGGCTTTAAGGCAATGTTTATAAACTCCTAGCTTAGCATTAACTAGAAGTGGTATCAGAACAATATCAAAAGGCAATGGTTACAAATTAGACCGGCAATCCATTTTGAAATATTCAACAATCGCCTTTTTTGTCAGCCATTTACGAACTAGCTAACATTAATATGGCGGTATTTGACATTGAGGTGATGTTTATAAAATTGTAGCTTTGCATTAGGTGTAAGTGGAAATCAAAACAATATCTAAAGTCATTTTGAAATGTTCAACCATCACCTCTTTAACTGCCAGCTATCTTGGAACTAGTTAACACTAATATGGTGTTAAATTGCATCCAGATCAGGGAATGTTATTAAACGTGTAGCTAAGCGTTCGTTAGCATAGAACATCGAAACAATATCCAAAGTCAGTGTTTCTAAATTGGACTGGGGATCAATATTCAACAATCGCCATTTTTCACCAATCTACAAACTAGTTAACATTAATATGACTGACGTTATATGGAGTTGGTGCAATGCTTGTAAACGAGCAGCTTAGCATTAGCTGGAAGTGGACATCAGAACAGTATTTTATGTCAATGATTCCAAATTTGGCTGGCGATCTATTTTGAAATATTTAACCCTCGCCTCTCTGTCAGCCATCTACGAAGTAGCTAACACTAATATGGTGAAACATGGCTTTAGGAGGCAATGTTATTAAACTTGTAGCTTAGCTTACCGTTCGCGAGCACAGTGTAGCAAAACAATCCAAAGTCAATTATTCCGAAATGGACTGGCGATCCATTTTGAAATACAGTCGAACTTCGGTGGCTCGAACTCGCCGGGACCGCCGAAAAAAGTTCGAGCCATCGGTAGTTCGAGCCATTGGTCAAACTCGGGAAGATCCATCTTTGTGTACTATGATTTTTTTATCACAGCTGCGGCGATTTTGGTGACTTCCGGTACATTTATCGGTCATAATTTAAGAGTTAATGATGAGCCGTATTTTTGGTCCGTATTATGATACTGATCACGCGACTTGATCGATAAAATTGGATTTTTTTTAAAAAGGTAAACGTGCGAGCCATCGGTGGGATTTTACATAGAAAATGTACTCTAGGGACCAGGCTTAGAGTTCGAGGGTTCGAGCCATCGTGGTTCGAGCCAAGGGTGGCATGTTTAGTTAAAATGAATTGGGATTTTGCCGGGACTGAAAAGTCAGTTCGACCCAAACGTGGTGTTCGAGCCTACCGAGTTCTACCCATCGAAGTTCGACTGTATTGAACAATCGCATTTGTGTTAACCATCTGCGTACTACCTTATCAATATAGCGTTATATGGCATTGTCACGTAATGTTCATTGCTGCTACTGGTAACATGTGAGCTAGGACAACCTGTTGCATGCAGGTAAATACAAATCGAAAACCCCGGGAGGGCAACCCATCTAGAAGTTGCTAGTTCTCTAAACAAAGCTAGCCTTGGTTTGCAATCCACCTACGGGTTGTTGGTCCCTGATTAGCTACATTTCTGCTTTATCCAGTATCTCACGTCGAGCAGGTTGTGGCTGTGCACATTTGAGTTTGACGCTGAGCGACGTCAGGATGCAGAAGTGGTCGTTTCCCGTCGAGTCGTCTCACACTTACCAGTCGCACGTTTTGGAAAGTAATACACTGATTGGTGTGAGATCTATTTCGCTCGTGCTTCCGTGCTCGATGTTGATCTGTGCGCCACATCCTGAAATCACCAAAAATTACCGAAATCACCATGTTATTGATATAAAACCATGTTAAATATTAAAAATATATTGTAGGGGTCTAGTTTATCATATTTTGGAATTAATATTAGAAGAAAAAATCCCCAAACTTTCATTGTTTTTTTTCCACCAGTCACCTCCGAAATTCCCGAAATCAAACTCATTTTGATGCAAAACCATATTAAATTTTTAAAATATGACAATATGTGATATGGTTTAGGGTTGAACCATTTATGTCAGGAGAAAAGATTCCCAATATATCACTTGATTGTGTATTTTTAGGGTATTAACCCAAATCTTCAGTCACCTCGGAAATTAACGAAATCACCGCCATTTTATATATATATATATATATGAAACCATGTTCGATATTTAAAATATTCAGAGACAGCATTCTTAGATCGGACAATATAAATGAATATATTTATGAGTATTTGACTGAAAAACACAAAACAACATTATTTCTCCCTAACAGTGATATTGAAGCATACGGGGAGGGGTGGGGCGGGGGCATACAGTATTGCAATATGAGCGATGATTTCAGTAACACCTGTGGTAAATTCGGTACAAGTAGTAGACAGCCTTCTTAATCTGAACATTATAACTGAATACATTTATGTATAGATTTTGAGTATTTTAATAAAATCTACAAAACAACATTATTTCTCCATAACAGAGACATTTAGGCATATACAGTGTTGCGATATGAGCGGTGATTTCGGCAAATAGAATGTTAGGCGGGATTCCGAAACTGGACATTAATTTTAGTACAGTTAATACAGTTAGGAATATTTGACATGAAAACTACCACAACAACACTGTTATTCCCAGTCAGACATATTTTTGAATGCTACATTAAGATATTAGCAGTGATTTCAGTAAAATTTGTGGTGATTTCAATAATCGTATTTAATATGTTAGACCGCATTCTTAAGCCTGGCAGTTTATTTTGATATATATTATATATCGAAATAAAAAAAAAAAAAAAAAAAAAAAACATTATTACCTCTTAATATAGATAGTTCGGTATGGAGTGGTGATTTCGGTGAAGGACCTGTGGTGATTTTAGCGATCGTCAGTATCACCGCGATATACGCCTCCATATTTCTGAGCTCAGCAGAAATAATAGTATAATTATGCGAGATATGACATGCAAAATACAAAGATTTATTTAGTTTGCCTAATTAATAATGTCTTTTGCACAAAAATAGGTTATTCAAGGTGATTTCGGTAATTTATGAGGTGATTTCGGTTGAAACGAAGAGACGTGTGCAGGTTTCGTTTAAAAATGCAATTCGCGAAATTAAAATTGTTTTCACTTTTTAGTTAGACCTTCCATTTTGGATGATACCAAATTTACACTAAAACACATTTTAAAAATGTTTGCAGTTGTTTTTATGTGATTAAATTGATTAAAATGTGTGTTTAACATGATCACTTTTTCAAAGAAGGTTAACGCTTAATTTTAAAATCGAACATTTCAATTTGAAATTCCGAAATTGATAGCGATCGATTTTAAAATCGACAAGATTATAAAACAAGTCGCGACATCCGCAGTAACGTTTACATCACGTAGTGTAAACATCAACACGTGGAAGGACAATTATACTGGAAAGGAAAAGTAAAGACCCGACCCGGTGCCAAGATGTTTCCTTTGTCGTTTCACCCTGTTCTAGCGTTGTAGTAATTTTCAATTCGAAGTTGTTGTTGAAGAAAATCAAAAACAGAAGGGCAAACAGTTATTAAATGAAAATATTTGATTTGATAATAAGCTAAGAATATTAGGAATCTATCTATCTTCTTATACTGAGTCGGTCGGGTTGTGGGACAACTCGGCACATAGCAAACTCGGCACATGACAAACTCGGCACATAGCAAACTCGGCACATGACAAACTCGGCCTAGATACGAACTCGGCACATACAATTAGCTGCCAGGGCCAATTATCTATTGTTCACTTGGGTATGACAATTTCATAACCAAACAAACAATCAAATTAAAGTTACATGTGAAATAGGGACCAACTAAATAGGGCTATAAGACTTAATCAGACAAATCTTCGTCCCGCCCATCGGGGCTTGGAGAAATAGATTGGGCTGCATATTGCTTCCACACAGAGCTGAATCTGACCACACACGAGTACTGGTATTAATGTCGGCTTAATAAGCTTATAATATTGTGGGCCGAGTTTGTTATGTGCCGAGTTTGTATGGGCCGAGTTGGTTATGTGCCGAGATGGCCATGTGCCGAGTTTGCTATGTGCCGAGTTGTCCCGATACCAGTCGGTCACATCTGGCCATTACCTCAGTTAATTGGGTGGCTAAATTTAGAATTTAGCTGAAAAGAAAGAGAGGCACTGGATGCGTCCTTAAAACTATTTACAATCTGCATAACCGAGGTATCCTAAAACGCTCACCTCCGAGTCCCAATCTTACACTGTGCGGGCTTTAGTGGACAGCCATAGTGCAGTTTATATTTTACTTTTGGTCCTTTGAGATCAGCGTGAATATTCTGAGAAATCAGAAATAAATTATTGGTTTAGACTCATATTCTAGACAGGTTTTCAATTATTTGGACCCCATTTTGATTTATATCAGCCTTTGAATCGACTGCCTATTCGAAATTCGCCAAATTGCAGTATGTTTCCTCTGGCTTTCTTTGCCGGATCATTACAGGGTCACTGATGAGCCTTACTTAGCCGAAACTACGTAGTATGACCCATCTTCTTTCTTATGAATGTTTTCATTGCTCTTAAAGGAACTCATTTTTGATTTTTATTTACCTTCACTGCAGCTGGTGTTGTGCCGTGTGGCGGCCGTAAAACGTCTCCCCGTACATCAACCATAGTGCAGTTTATATTTTACTTTTGGTCCTTTGAGATCAGCGTGAATATTCTGAGAGATCAGAAATAAATTATTGGGTTAGACTCATATTCTAGACAGGTTTTTAATTATTTGGACCCCATTTTGATTTATATCAGTCTTTGAATCGACTGCCTATTCGAAATTCGCCAAATTGCAGTATGTTTCCTCTGGCTTTCTTTACCGGATCATTACAGGGTCACTGATGAGGCTTACTTAGCCGAAACTACGTAGTATGACCCATCTTCATTCTTATGAATGTTTTCATTGCTCTTTAAGGAACTCATTTTTGATTTTTATTTACCTTCACTCAGCTGGTGTTGTGCCGTGTGGCGGCCGTAAAACGTCTCCCCGTACATCAACCATAGTGCAGTTTATATTTTACTTTTGATCCTTTGAGATCAGCGTGAATATTCTGAGAAATCAGAAATAAATTATTGGTTTAGACTCATATTCTAGACAGGTTTTTAATTATTTGGTCCCCATTTTGATTTATATCAGTCTTTGAATCGACTGCCTATTCGAAATTCGCCAAATCGCAGTATGTTTCCTCTGGCTCTCTTTGCCGGATCATTACAGGGTCACTGATGAGGCTTACTTAGCCGAAACTACGTAGTATGGCCCATCTTCTTTCTTATGAATGTTTTCATTGCTCTTAAAGGAACTCATTTTTGATTTTTATTTAAACTCTCCTGCGGACTTGGCATTCACCGCAGAGGAGGGAAGACTATTCCATTGGGAAATAGTTCTAGGAAAGAACTCGTTCTTCAGGGCATCACTTTAGGACTGGTATCTACGATATTGTGAGTCGTTTACTATTGATGCCCTTGTTTGGGTCGACACTCTTACAGGGGTCAAGTACCTATCTTTATCAACAGACACTGAATCAGAGTGTATCTTGTAGAAGAAGGTTAAAGAGGACTGCTCACGACGGGCCTCCAGGGACGGCAACTCTAGCTAATGAAGCATGTCACCGACGCTACTTCTATTTCGCCCTCGCCTACAGGTCCATCGAGCAGCTGTCCTCTGCACCTTCTCCACCTGCTGAGTCTGAGTTTTAACATAGGGATGCCAAATGGGTGATGCATATTCAAGTTGAGGGCGAACCAATGTTTTATATGCAACATCCTTTGTCTGCCTAATTGCAAGCCAAGTTCCGTCTAAGGAATCCTAAAGTCCTAGTTGCTTTAGATGTAATCTCTGAGATATGTTGACCCCAATCAAGATCGTCAGTGATGGTGATATCAAGATATTTGGCGGATTGAACATGCTCCAAAATTTGCTGGTGAAGCTGGTTGCTTGTCCGGAGGGTGTCGTGACACCCTCATTGAGTGAAATTTGGCCACATTGAACTTCATTTGCCAATCGGCCTCCCACTGTGCAAGTTGATCCAGGTCAACTTGTTAAATAAGACGTGCAGTCAGAAGGAGAATATATGTTCCTATACAGGACACAATCATCAGCAAACAAACGGACCGATGACCTGATATTATCGGGGAGATCATTAATGAAAACCAAGAAAAGGACCGGTCCAAGGACCGAGACAAATCACCGACAAGATAACTCACCGACACAGTTTTTGGAGACAATTCACCGACACAAATGAAGACAATTCATCGACAAATTTGTTCAAAGGCAATATAGATAATTATGGCTGATAATTATGATTGGTATTCAAAAGTAATTATGGATAAGTGGTGTATTGTGTTCGACTGACCAAACCTGTGACTGACCAGACCTATATATCTTCATTTACTGAGTCACCCAACCTTTCTTTCTTTCGTCCGGTTTCGCCTTAACCCCAGGAGGGGACACAGACGGTGTATATTACATACACTCCAGTTTTCGCAGGATGAAAGCCTACACAGTAATCATGTAATTACGGGAGGGTTCTTTAACCTGCACAGGGGATGGTTCTCCCTACACAGGGGGCCTCAAGTTTACGTCCCGATCCGAAGGACGGTGCACGTTATGACATTCATCCGTGCAAATGATGCTAATGGAGCGTGTTCGGACACCGAAATTTTATCGCCGCTGCCTGGGATCGAACCCGGGACCTCTAGCATCAGAGGCAAATGCGCTAACCACTGAGCTATCACGTTCCACTGACGTAATGGCGCAGTGGTAGCGCATCGGATTTGTGATCGAGAGGTTGCGAGTTCGAGCCTCACTCTGACCAAAGTGTTGTGCCCTTGAGCAAGGCACTTCATCCACACTGCTTAAAAAAAGTACTGGTTACCTCCCAGGAAATCCTGCTCGTAATGCTCAGATGTGCGCGAGTAGCAGTAAAAGGAGAAAAAAATGTGATCGACTCAGTATAAGAAGATAGATAGAGTCGGTCATATTTGGCCAATACCTTAGTTGGGTGGCTGGCTGAATTTAGAATTTAGCTTAAAAACACAAAAAAGGACACTGGATGAGTCCTTAAAACTATTTACAATCTGATTAACAGAGGTATACTAAAAAAGCATACCTCTGAGTCCCAAACTACACTGTACGGGCTTTGAACTCCTCTGCGGACTTGGCATCTACCGCAGACGAGGGAAGACTATTCCACTGAGGAATAGTTCTGGGAAAAAGGAAAAGGATGCTTTAGAGCATCACTACAGGCCAGGTACCTGCGATGTTGTCTGTTATTTACTTTTGATGCCCTTGTTTGGGTTGACGCTGTCACAGGGGTCAAGTGTTTATCTTTATCCAGAGACATTATACCAGAGTGTATTTTATAGAAGAAGGTTAAAGAGGACTGCTCACGACGGGCCTCAAGGGACGGCCACTCCAACTCGCTAAGCATGTCACCGATGCTACTCTTATTTCGCCATCGCCGACATGTCTATCGAGCTACTGTCCTCTGAACCTTCTCAACCTGCTGAATCTGAGTTTTAACATGGGGATGCCAAATGAGTGATGCATATTCAAGTTGTGGGCGAAACAATGTTTTATATGCAACATCCTTTGTCTGCCTATGTGCAAAAGCCAAATTACGTCTAAGAAATCCTAAAGTCCTGGTTGCTTTTGATGAAATCTCTGGAATATGAAGTCCCCAATCAAGATAGTCATTATTGGTGATACCGAGATATTTGGCGGATTGAATTTGCTCCAAAGTTTGGTGGTGTAGTGAACAGTCAAACATAATCTTATTGTCAGGAAGATGCCGTGACATCGCATCGAATGACATTAGCCACATTAAACTTCATCTGGCAATCGGCCTCCAACTGTGCTAGTCGGTCATGATCATACTGTAAAATAAGACAGTCATTAAGCGAGTATATATTCCTATACAGTACACAATCATCAGCAAACAAACGGACAGATGACCTGATATTATCGGGGAGACCTTTTCTGTTTTTCTGCCTGTTGTTTAACTGTCTGAGAATCGATTATTATGGTGGGGAAAAGGTTCAAGTCATTATTTATGTTCTGCATCATTTAGGATGCCACTGCTGACTGTAAAACTGGAAAAGGAATTAGGTTGCCTCGTTGAGTTGATGTCACTTAGGATAGGATAAATAAGGCTCGAGCCTTGAACAAGGGCCACATCTACATTTTCCCCTTGAATCACGCCCTAAAATGTGAAAGTTTATTTACGTCAGTCATCCTATGCGGTTGAAAATGGTCTCTGTGTAGTAGCAGTATTAGTCTCGTGTCATAGATATGCAAAAAATATTTAAGTTTTCCTACATTCCTTAATTTAATAAAAAACGTGATAATACATCATTTAATTTTCAAAATAATGTTTTCTTCTTAACATCTTGGTTATGATTGCAATATATAAAAATGTGTCGGTGAATTGTCTTCAAAAAGTGTCGATGAATTGTCTTCAATTGTGTCGTTGAATTGTCTCCAAAAAAAAAAAAAAAAAAAAAAAAAGTTTCGGTGAGTTGTCTTGTCGGTAATTTGTCTTCTTGTTTCTAATCCATACAGTTTTGCAGTCGGTTAAAAAGCTCACACATGCCTTTATAACTTGCCGGCTTGAAATAAATATAATCTTATCTTATATTAAAGTTAATAACCTTTGGTGAGATAAAAAAAAAAAAGGTGCCCTTAGCAAACGGCTTTAATTTACTCGTTATTTTTTGTATTCTATTGGTCGATTATTGCTTAGTCGGGCCAGGTAAGGGAGCTAATATGTGTGGAAACAGTCAATGAGAAGTGTTTGATCTTTGTTAGAAACTTTCACCCAGGCTTTATTACTTATAGACTCTGTGCACACTTTGGTTCAGACTGGGTGAATTTGCAGGCTGATCAGAGTCTTTGCTGGTCACATATTTTCTGGTTGTTTTGGTGCACTGTGGTCCAAATAATACTAATTAGATAGAAAAGTTAGAACACACAAACTGGAGACCAATTGCTATCTGAAAAAGAGTTTGGTGCCAGTTCTTCAGAGAACTGTGCATTCAGCTTTTCAACAATGAAAAAAAAAATAATTCAGTGAAATTCCGCAATTAAGACCCCTAAAATAAAGATAAATATCAGAAAGGCCTCTGTGTCACTAAATTTGGATTAGTTACGCCTTAATTAAGACTACATTTCCTTTAAAAAGCATGTTTAAAAAGTTTCAGTCATTCTTTCTGTGTGTTTTCTGTACTCAGTGTCTTCTGTCGCGGTTTGTTTTTGTTGTGGTTTGTCTTTGAGTGTGTATCGCTTATAATATTTGTTTTTGGATAGCCAATTGGCCATTTTGTGAGAAAGTAACTGTCCAATTGGCTTACCGCTATTGATGTTTCCAGTAGGGTCTTGTTATTTCATGTTTGTGTTTCTTTCCCTTTGGTGTCTGTGATGGGAGCTGTGGGTTAATTACATCGATTCCTGTTCATTGCCTTCACTTCTAGTCTAGAAACAGACGACATTTGGAACTGTTCAAAAGTAGTTTGATCAATCCCGTGGTCTTATCACAGGAATTTTACTGTATGTGTTATTAAAAACAGGCATAAAATAATAGTGCACTGAAGGGTGTAAATGGATTACCCAAGACATTTGTTACATCAACAGGTCACAGTGTTATGGCCTATCCAGAGCTCAGTTTGTAAATATATGTTTACGGTCTTAGTTCTTGCAACCAATTGAAATAAAAGATTTAAAATCACGTGGTCTGTTGTCAATAAATCCAGAGCGTGCCAGAACAAAACCGTAATATTTAGATAGTTCACTCTCATATAAAGTAATAATTGATTTCGTCGTTGTAAAATGTAATTTTTCAAAAAAAAAAAAAGTCTGATATATGTCCTATTTCTATTATCAATCTGGATTGCCTATTTCTATTATCAATCTAGATTGTGGTGCTCGTCAGAAGAAGTGATGTTTACAAGCGTTTGATTTACTTTCCTTCTAAATATGTTGCTCAAAAGCATTATTAGAAGACGTAGAGCTTGATAAAGTGTTTTTTTTTTCGATGATTCGTTCAGGCAATTCAAGGTCCGATCGGAAGCAGATTATTTTATTTTCTGTATATTACATGTTTACTCAAGAGAATAAAATCAGCCAGACTGTAAAACGTCTCCCTGCCCTACATCATAGTGTAGATTATATTTTCTTGTCCTTTGGGATCATTGATTCCATTGTGGAATTTTGAAAATATCTGAGGGTCACTGATGAGGCCTAATTGGCCGAAACTAGCTAGCCTGGCCCAGAAAACATGTACACTCCATATTTTTCAGTTCTGTGGTGTATTTCTTGCTTCCAAAGGATAACCCTTTTATAGAAAATATTCCACGTTGGTTTGTTTAAAATATATAGCTGCTGCCCGAAGAAACGAGTATCCTTTAAGAATAACTTTCTTTCTTTCAATTTCGCCTTAACCCCAGGAGAGGGACACAGACCGTGTATATTACACTCCTGAAAGCCTATACAGTAATCATGTAATTATGGTAGGGTTCTTTAACCCGCTCCCTGCACGAGGGTGGGGGGTGGGGGCGGCGGGGGAAGCTCCAGTTAACGTCCATGCAAATGATGCCAATGGAGCGTGTTCAAACACCGAAGTTATCACCGGAAATCGAAATGGGGAACTCTAACCTCTAACATCGGAGGCAAGTGCAATCACCATTGAGCTATCACAATACCAGAGTTGGGAAGCCTTCATGCGGACTGAACAAATTATTTGTCATACTGTCTGAATCGCGTCGGAAATAAGGGCGGGTTGGGGATTAAATCGATTTTATGCGACCCCGCAGTCCCCGCCCTTACTTTCGTCGCGGTTTGTGGCCACGTAAACTCTATTTAAGCCCCCCCCCCCCTTTAAATCGATTTTACGCGGCCGCAGTCCCCGCCCCT
Source organism: Lucinisca nassula (assembly GCA_963580285.1). Lineage (NCBI taxonomy): Eukaryota > Metazoa > Mollusca > Bivalvia > Lucinida > Lucinidae > Lucinisca > Lucinisca nassula. The sequence goes on along the minus strand of CAUZLF010000480.1, from coordinate 53,291 downwards.
TACTTTCGTCACGGTTATTGGCCATGAAAAATCGATTTAAGCCCCCCCCCAGTGGAATTCGTTTCCGCTGACCGTTCCAAGGCGGTTCTTCTGTCGTGGTTTAATTTTTGTTATGGTTTGTCTTTGGGTGTTTGTGTCGTTTATATTATTTTATTTTGGATAGACGATTGGCCATTTTGTGGGAAAGTAACTGTCCTTTTGGCTTTCCGATGTTGATGTTTCCATTGGGGTCTGTTGTTTCATGTTTGTGTTTCTTTCCCTTTGGTGTCTCTGATGGGAGCTGTGGGTTAATAATTGTATCGATTCCTGATCATTGCCTCAACTTCTATTCTGCTATAAACCACTTAGAGGATCTAAGCCTGCCCAGGCAAATCGGTGCGAGTCGGACCGTCCATGCTTATAAAGCCTATTGGTTTCGTTGGGCGACAGGGCTTTAAATGTCATTTAATCTCTAAGTCGGGTAAAAGTCCAACAAACTTGGAAGCAACGTCACCAAAATGACCTATACAGTGTTGACGGGGGCGTGAATCCTCAAACTAAACAAACAAAAACCGCTTTTTGACTTGAAAGTACACGTGTCACACTTCAGCAGAGGTGCCCGATATTGACAGGTATTTCTGCACCAGTCAATCGGAGAGATCTCTATATAGTATCTCGCGCAAAAATGTTAAAATGTTCATGACGCTTTTTGTGAGTACGCTTTCAGCTACAATGCAGGATCGATAGGAGTGGTCTAATAAGCCTTTTGTGGCTTTTAACTTTATGGGCACAGCGTGAAAGAGTACACTTGATCAAAGTCATTGGTCTTTATTGGCCAAAATAAGGCTGAGTGCTCATAACCTTGCCATAACGAAAACACGCCTATATATTTTTGACCCCCTTGAACCCCACTTTTGTACTGTAAAACTGGGGTTTACAGGGGCGAACCTTATTTTTCTTATTTCTGCTCTAAAATATATGTTGTGGGTTCTCGTTAGAACCGTCTCGATGATCTATATTTTGAGCAGAAATAATAAAAATATCAAAATTTTGCATCTGAAATTTTTCATTTTTCGGCAATAAAATTTGCAATGTATTTTAATAGGCTTGTTTTCGTAATGCATTTGGGAGAGGCAGCTATGGTTATACACTGAGGCAAAATAGGTTGTGTGGTGTGTGTGATAAAGGCTCAGCTGAGGATGAAGAACATTTTTGCAACACTGTGTTGCATATGAACCGCTCCACAAGAATTTTAGCTTCAAATTATGTGGTTTGTTTCCCAACTTATTTTGTCTCCCCCGAATTTTTTTTTCAGAGAGACATATTGTTTTTCCCCCGGGCGTCTGTCAGTTCGTCTGACCGTCTGTCACAAAATCGTGTCCGCTCTATAACTTGAAAATAGTTCAAGCTATCTTCACAAAACTTCATATAACATATAAATATTAACCAATATTAGATGACGAGCAGAGCGCAAGAACTATAAATCTAGCATTTATACTTTTTGAGTTATCTCCCTTGAAAGTTTGTTTGTATGTATGTATGGGCAAATCTTGTCTGGTCAATAACTTTTTTTTATTTTCAGATGGAATTTGAAATTACTTGGCAGAAATATTAACCATCACGAGACGATGTGTGGCGCGCATGACGCAGGTCGGTACCCCAAAGGTCAAGGTCATACTTAGAGGTCAAATGTCAAAAAGGGGCCTTTTTTCGTGTTTGGTCAATAACTTTCTTATTTTAAGATGGATTTTGAAATTACTTGGCATAAATGTTAACCACCATGAGACGATATGTTACGTGCATGATTCAGGTTGGTACCTTAAAGGTCAAGGTCATACTTAGAGGTCAAAGGTAAAAAAGGGGCCTTTTTCGTGTTTTGTCAATAATTTACTTATTTTTAGATAGAATTTGAAATTACTTGGCAGAAATGTTAACTATCATGAGACGATGTGTTGCACGCATGATTCAGGTTGGTACCTCGAAGGTTAAAGTCATACACAGAGGTCAAAGGTAAAAAGGGGGCCTTTTTGTGTTTGGTCAATAACTTTCTTATTTGTAGATGGATTTTGAAATTGCTTGGCAGAAATGTTAATCACCTTGAGACAATGTGTTGTGCGGATGACCCAGCTTGGTACCTCAAAGGTCAAGGTCATATATAGAGGTTAAAGGTAAAAAAGGGGCCTTTTTGTGTTCGGTCAATAACTTTCTTTTTTTAGACGGATTTTGAAATTACTTGGCAGAATTGTTGACCACCATGAGACGATGTGTTGCGTGCATGCGCAAGTTGGTACCTCAAAAGTCAAGGTCATACTTAGAGGTCAAAGATCAAAAAGGGCCTTTTTGTGTTTGGTCAATAACTTTCTTATTTGTAGATGGATTTTGAAATTACATGGCAGAAATGTTAACCACAATGAGACGATGTGTCTCTTGCATGACCCATGTTGTACATCAAAGGTCATGGCCATACTAAGAGGTTAAAGGTAAAAAGGGGCCTTCTGTAATGTTCAGTTAATAACTTTCTTATTCCTGGATAGATTGTGAAATTACTTGGCAGAAATGTAACCCATCATGAGACGATGTGTTGCGCGCTTGACCCAGGTTGGTACTGGTCATACTAAGAGGCCAAATGTCAAAAATGTCTTTTTGAGTCCAGTCAATAACTTTATTATTTCTGGATGGACTTTTTAAAGTAACCTTGCAGAAATGTTCACCTTCATTAGGCAATGAGTCGTGTGCAAGACCAATGTCCATACCTCCAATGTCAATGTCATACCTAGAGGTCAAAGGTAAAAACGGGGCCTTTTTGTGTACAGTCAATAACTTTCTTATTCTTTGATGGATTATGAATTTACTTGGCAGAAATTTTAATGACCATGAGACGATGTGTTGTACCTCAAAGGTCAAGGCCATACTTAGAGGTCAAAGGTAAAAAAGGGCTTTTTTGTGTACGGTCAATAACTTTCTTATTTCTCTATGAACTTTTTAAAGTTACTTTGCAGAAATTTGCATCTTCATTAGATGATGTGTTGCACACAAGACCCAGGCCAATACCTCCAATGTCAAGGTCATACTTAAAGGGCTAAAAGAGGGGAGACATCCTTTTGTAGAAAAACAAATTCTAGTCTAGTCACTGTTATTGTTTGATTTGAGGTTTAACGTCCCCGTCAACAATGTAAAGGACACTTTGGAGACGTTGCTTCCAATTTTGTGGGACTTTTACCCGACATTGAGATGAAATGGCATCTCAAGCCCTGTCGCCCTAGTCACTGTTATACATCTATGCATCTAGTACTTTTTAATTCCCCGTTGTTAAGCAGAGCGAGGATTATAGGAATGGCCTTCGTCTGTCCGTCGGTCTGTCCATAACACTTTTTTGTCCGCTCCATATCTCCTGAACCGTTTGATTAATTTTCATTAAACTTTGGACAATTATTCGTCTCAGTGAGCTGATGTGCACAACCCACAAATAAACCATGTCTACTCAATGTCAAGGTCACAGTTGAAGGTCACGTGTTTGAAACTTGGAATTTTGTGTCCATTCCATACCTCCTTCACCAATGGAAGGATTTTCATTAAACTTTGGCCAAATATTCTTTTCAGTGAGCTGATGTGCAGAACCCATAAATGAACCATACCGACTCAAGGTCAAGGTCACATATGAAGGTCAAGATTTTGAAACTTTGAATTTTGTGTCTGTTCCATATCTCCTTTACCCCTGCAAGGACTTTCATTAAATTTGGTCAATTTTCGCCCTCAGTGAACTGATGTGCAGAACCCATAAGTGAACCATGCCGCCTCAAGGTCAAGGTCACATTTGAAGGTCACGAGTTTAAAACTTTGATTTTGTGTCCGTTCCATATCATATACCCCTCAAAGGATTTTCATTAAACTTTGGTCAATTATCCCACTCAGTGATCTCATGTGCAGAGTTCATAAATGAATCATGCCGACACCAGGTCAAGGTCACATTGGAAGGTTACGAGTTTAAAACTTTGAATTTTGTGTCCGTTCCATATTTCCTTTACTCTTCAAAGGATTTTCATTAAATTTTGGTCAAATATCCCCCTCAGTGAGCTGATGTGCAGAGCATATAAATAAACCATGCCGACTCAAGGTCAAGGTCACAGTTGAAGGTCACGAGTTTGAAACTTTGTATTGTGTGTCTGTTCCATATCTCCTTTACCCCTGGAAGGACTTTCATTAAACTTTCATCAAATATCACCCATAATGAGCTGGTGTGCAGAACCCATAAATAAACTATGCCAACTCAAGGTCAAGGTCACGGGTGAAGGTCATGAGTTTGAAACTTGGGATTTTGTGTCCGTTCTTTTGTGAAATATACCCCTTCAGTAAGCTGATATGCAGTACCCATAAATAAACCAAGCCAACTCAAGGTCAATGTCACAGGTGGAGGTCACAAGGTTGAGCCTTGATACAAAGTACGGCAGGGGATTTGGCTGTCCCTTATACTGCTTTCTTGTACTATAAGAATCTGTTAAGTAGCAGTAATATAACTGTTCTGAAAATTTATGTCAGTTAAATGCAGAAATTTTTTGAAACACGTAATAGTTAGACATACTTGTTTGACAATACCCGTTTCGGTGGTTTGGCCGGTCGAATTTGCCTCCCGGGGCTTCGGTTGGGTGGAGCAAATTCTTCTGATGCCGTGGCTACGTTTTGGGGTTTACGCCTGTCAATTGTAAATGGATTTTTTTTTCTTGCAGGGTTTATGATAAACTATTTTGATTTTAAGATTGTGGATTTTCCTTTCTTGGATGGTGATGTTCCTCGTGTGGCGTCCTATGGCGTTTGTGTTTCGCGGTTGGTTCGATTTGCCTGGGTGTCTGGTCGTCTGACTGACATCAACACTCGTGGTGGGTTGTTAATTGCTAAACATCTTGGTCGGGGTTATTGGTATCATAAACTATGCAAGGCTTTTACGGGGTTTTATAGGCGTCGTTCCGATTTGATTTCGGGGTTCAGTGTTAGACTTAGGTCTCTTCTGCGGTGGGGTCTGTCCGAACCCGAATTTTATGGTGACTTAGTATATGAGTTCGGGGAAACATATAATTGCAATGACTTCGGCGCCCAGTTTCGTAAAATCATTCTTCGATATAAAAAGATTGGATACAACATAAATGTTGTGCGGGGAACTACGTGCGTTGTGGTTGACCCAATTACGCTTTGCAGCTTTCCTTTCCTCTTTGGTTGCACGCCGGTTGGGCCCGTCGAGGTCTGGTTGTTGGTTTTCTTTATCCGTTCGGTGGTTTCTTGCTGTCGGGTCCTCATCATTGGTGACAAAAGTGGCCCTGCAAATTACAGGCCTATCTCTTTAACTTGCATTTGCTGCAAGCTAATGGAGCATATTGTTGCATCCAACTTTACAAAGCATCTCGACAAACATAACATCTTGTATGATCTTCAACATGGATTTAGGGAAAGGAGGTCCTGCGAAACACAGCTCATCCAACTTGTTGATGAGCTTGCACGAAATCTGTCAGCAGGTCACCAGACTGACCTGATACTCCTGGATTTTAGTAAAGCATTCGATAAGGTTAGCCGTATTAAATTACTCCACAAATTGCACCAACATGGCATAACCTCAAACACCCTAAACTGGATCAAAGCTTTCTTTTTTGGCCGTACTCAACGTGTAGCCCTAGAGGGGGAAACCTCATCCCAAATTCCGGTCACATCTGGGGTTCCCCAAGGATCAGTACTGGGACCAATCCTGTTTCTTTTATACATCAATGACCTACCAGAGCAGATCCACTCTCAGGTCAGACTTTTTGCAGATGACACGGCAATATATTTGGCTGTCCGCAGTGATGCTGACTGTACCTTATTGCAAAGGGACCTCCAAAAGCTTGAATCTTGGGAAAAGAACTGGGAAATGGAATTTAACCAGGGTAAATGCCAGGTTCTACACATTTCCCGTTCCAAAGAACCCATTAGACACAATTACATTCTCCACGGTGAAGTCCTCCAGGAGGCTGATCATGCCAAGTACCTGGGCCTTGAGTTTAGCCGTGATTTAACTTGGAACACCCACATTCATAACGTGACCACCAAAGCAAATCGGACCCCGGGCTTCATACGTAGGAATATACGCACCAAACATCAAGGCATACGTGAAACAGCTTATAATACCCTTGTTAGGCCCCAGCTTGAGTATGCCTCCCCTGTGTGGAGCCCATATACCCAGTCAAATATAAACAAGGTTGAGCAAGTCCAAAGAAGAGCAGCAAGATGGGTCAAACATGACTACTCTTCATATAGTAGTGTGACCCAGATGCTTAATACCGTGAAACATTGTTTTTATCTGCTTTTAATCTCTACTTTACTAACACTGTTTTTACTTTCAATTCTCCTAAAATCTAATACTTTTTCTTCTATCACACTTTTCTTTTTCTGGCGCGCGCAGCTGCACATAATCCTCGCGAGAGGGTGCTGCAGGATATATAGATAGATTGTTTCGTCTCTGTGGTTGATTGGTTTTTGTGTTCGCGGGAATGTTGCGCTAATGAGTTAGGGCGGGGCCTTCGTGCGGGCTGAACAAATTGTTTGTCTAAGCCGTGGCGGAAGTGGGGGCGAGGATTGTTTCTAAAAAATCTTTCAAACGCCGACGATAGGAATATATATAAGCTTCGCCCAAACATCATTCATCTTTGAATTCGTGATTTTTTGTTTATTGTACTCTGTGTTTGTTATAACATTTTTTCTGACCAGACAGAGTACTCTCGAAGCTATATTTTGCAAACATATGTTGTGGGTGCTTGTTACAGCCGCCATATTGGGACGGTTCTAACGAGTACCCACAATCTATGATTTTGAACGGAAAGTAAGTAAAATAATGAACACCACGGTAAACCTCAGTTTTCTCTATATAAAGCGGGGTTAAGGTGGGTGTTTTTGAAGAAAACAGCCTCAATACTTTTAGTGTCACAAGTCCTAGTCACACCTCCCCGAGTGGCCTCTTTAAAGGCCTGGTGCCGGCCGGTAACTAAGGATAAGTTATGCTGATGTGACAGGGCGGTGATCCTTCTTAAATATTTGCCTCTTCTCACCTCTAATAAAAGTGAAACTTAGTCTTACAATGAAAATTGGGCGAAACGACTAGGGGGACGAAACGACTATGGGGCGAAACGACTAGGGGGAAACGACCAGGGAGGAAAGGTTTACAGAGGTTTCGCCACCCGACAAGTTCGCCATCGGAGGTTTCGCCACCAAGAGGTTTCGCCACCAGGAGGTTTCGCCCCACGGGAGGTTTCGCCACTCAGAGGTTTCGCCACCGAAAATGGATATATGAGTCGAAATAACAAACTATGCCTTAACTTATTTATTATTATAACCAGCTTACACCGATATTGAGGATATTTTCAACGAAAGACAACGAAAAACTTGGAATCAAACTAAATAAAGGAAAACCACTTTCAAGTACATGTACTAGCCAAGCAATTTAATTAAAATAAAGCAACCTTTTTTGCAGCAATATATCTATACAAATACAAAAACTCTCACAATGTTTAGCACTCTAAGAAAGGACATCGATTTTTGGCCAATAAAATGACTATTTTAAGCATTGGTATCAAGGGCAAAAATGATAACGAGTAATATGTAGTATGTTGAAATGTATGGAGTATGCCATTATGATGAACATCAGGGGTATTACAGTTCTTCTGTTTGGCATGATTAAAACGCAAAAGACAGCCAAAAACTACAAACGTGCATCTATTCTGAGAATAGGTGTTTTGTCTATTTTCAAGTAGGAAATAATAAAAACAATAACAACCGACGTTTAAAACTATAATCAGCCTTTATTTATTTCTTTTTATTAAACTCTGCACAAAATCAGGGTTTTCTACGGAATTCCATTCAAAATTCTCAAAATCAAATAGTTATGAGAAAAATATATAAAAAGTGGCGAACCCTCCAAAAGCAAAAATCGGAAAAGTGGCGAACCCTCTCACGGAGGTGGCGAAACCTCTGGTGGCGAACATCCAAAGTGGCGAAACCTCTGACACCCGGAGGAAACATCTTGGAGGCGAAACGACTTGGGGTGGAAATAGTTTTGGGGCGAAACGTCCCGAAACCTTTTCGGGATACTTCGGGTGGTGTCGGGACAACTCGGCACATAGCAAACTCGGCACATACCCAACTCGGCACATAACCAACTCGGCCCCTACAAACTCGGCACATAGCAAACTCGGCCCACAATAGTTATAATGGTTATTAAGCTGTACAGTAATACTTTATTTGCCTGTTTTATTAATATTGTTTTATAATAATTATATGTATGCTTATTAAATAAAAAAGTTTCTATTTTTTTTTGCATTTTAAAAACAAATCATTTAAATCGATCAATAAGCTCTGGATATGACTTAATTGCTACACTAATTATCTGATTAATCAGGCGATGACTAAAGCTGTGAATATGATAGTTGGGACTCATTGCGACCCATGATTGCCCAGCCGAGTTGATGGGCGTATTGTCAAACAAGAGATTGCCCAGCCGAGTTGATGGGCGTCTTGTCAAACGATATTTTTCCATGTTTTTAATAAAAATAGGTTGTGGGTGCTTGTTAGAACCACCTCATTGAGGCGGTTCTAACGGGTACCCACAACCTATGTCTTTTTTTTTTTTTTTTTTTTTTAAATATTTATTCGCTGGTAAATTTAAGAAACAACTTAAATATTTGAAACTTAAATAGTTGAAATTGTATTGTAATAAAATCTTCATATTTGTTTTTTAATAAAGATCTACTCCATTAAATATTTATTTGCTCCCTATTTAGTTGGTCCCTATTTCACAGGTAACTTTAATTTGATTATTTGTTTGGTTATGCAATTATCATAACCAAGTAAACAATAGATAATTGACCCAAACAGCTAATTATGTGCCGAGTTTGTATAGGCCGAGTTTGTCATGTGCCGAGTTTGTTATGTGCCGAGTTTGCTATGTGCCGAGTTGTCCCACAACCCTTCGGGTAGTCGCCTTACCAAAACAAGTCATGTGACCATCTACCACTCAGCAAAATGGCGACAAAATTTCTACAGTTGATAATTTTTGGTGTTTTGATTATTCATATTGCATGTTTAGGGGTTTTTGATAAAATTCTGCAAGATGTCAGCCCATGCAAAGATGTTTGCAAAAATACTTACAGCCCCCATACAAATGAGAAGGTAACCGCTGCTCTTCATTTTACTCCTTACATTCACTTTTAACGATAACAACACACGTGGACATTTATTCCGTTTGGAGAAACAGCACATAAGAAAGTCGTTGAGGCTGCATTCCTTTCCAATGAGATGCATAAATGAGTGGAATAACCTCCCAGAAGAAATTGTGTGCAAAACAAGTGTGGACAGTTTTAAGATTGCATTAGACAAATTGTGGTTACACAAGAGATTTGATATCTCATCAATTTACTGACTTTGAAAATATTTAAACCCGGAACCGGACAATGTTAAAGTATAAAGAAGATCGGTGGAGCGTAAAAAGTCAGAGATGACTTACAGTGCTCCGAAGAACACAGTAACATATTGTAACATATTGTAACAATAATTTTATTGACCCAGTTTCTTTTTGCACGGACAGTGTGGATCGATAGCTGTCACTGTCAGATATCTTGAAAGAAGTCCTGAGACATGAACTTCTTTCCTCGGGGCCCCATTGTTCATGGACAAGGTATGGTATTTGCGCAATGAATCGGAATCAGGCACAACTAGTCCACCTTCTCTAGGACCCAGCCCTTACCCTGATGTCCCAGAATTCACCATCGGCATTGAGGGTGTGAAGAAATTATTTCAAGGCTTAAATCCACACAAAGCATCTGGCCCAGACACTCTACTGTCCAGGTTCCTTAAAGAAGCTGCAACAGAAGTGGCTCCTGCTCTTCAGCTGATCTTCACAGCTGCTGAGTAAAGTTCCAGATGATTGGAAGACAGCCGAAGTCATGCCCATCTTCAAGAAAGCACTCCTTCAAACTACAGGCCGATTTCTCAGACATGCAACTGCAGCAAGGTGATGGAGCACATCCTTCACAGCCAGATAATACATCACCTGGATTCACACAACATCCTTTCCGACCAGCAACATGGCTTCCGCAAGAAGCAGTCATGTGATTCTGATTCTGTGAAAGTCAACTTATCCTGTCAATCCAAGACCTGGCAACCAGCTTAGAAGAGGAAGCAGAGTTCTCGGAAACGCGGAATCCGGCGTATTTTTACGCCTGTTTTTGCTTTTGTACGCGTAAAATTTCCTGTCGTGGATTCTTAATTACGCCAATTTTTTTTCGCCTGACGCGTCCGTAATACTGTGTATAAATGACCTCAGTCACATCAAAAGATGACAGCGGGTGTCCAATTGATCTCCAAATTTAGCTGCCGCTTTCGGATCAAAAGTTTACTGTTAATCGTCGCCGCCAGGCATGTTCAAGCATTACCTGGCGAGGACAGTCGTCTGTATTACTCTCTCGGCCAATCAGAGCGTCACGGCTAGAAGATTGGCAGGTCAGTCTTGCGGTTTGCGAGATGCAGGAATCTCGTGGCTGATTAACATTAAGTGACTGTTTTGTTTCCGTATACTTGAATACACTGTTGGATTATCGGTAATTTGATTGTTGAAAAAATGTCGGAGGCATAATCAAAGGATGCGATAATCTAGTGTATAAATCGTCTTTATTACGATTAAAGAAAATTATGACTCGAATTTGTTGCATTATCGAGTTACCTTTATTAGGCCTATTTGGATGAAAGAAAGTAATTGTCAAGTGTTAAACTGCCTGTTAATAGTGGAGGTCCGGAACAGACACTTGTGGCATCTGATCTGGGCCTGCACTGTTTTTTTTTTTTTTTTTTGTCCCCACGTGGGGCTATTGTAATGGTCTTCGTCATACGTCTTCCCGTCCATCTTACCGGATAACTCCTAGACGGAGATAGATAGAAACTTGAAACTTTGGGAACTGACAGATCTTTGTTCTGGGGAGTGCATGACACTTTCGGAACTTTAATCACGCCCCTAGGGTAGGGTCGGGGTGGGGGTGGGGTCAAAAATAAAAAAAAATTCCAGGACATGGTCATGTAACAAATCAAAGAATCCAAAAGTTTCATATGCCTTTTTATGAACTAGGATGAAGTGCATGGCCTGAACGGACTTGTCCTGTTGGTGAAGCCTGATCAGAGCCTGTACTACTGTTAACTGCGCACACTCAATTTAAACCCATATCCTGATGAATAAATTAATTTACCCAGTCCACTCCTGACTTTCAAAGCCTAATGTAATTTATCCATTCAAATTCACAATCTGAGTGACAGTGTAAATCCTGATTAGATGGAAGCCATCTGATCTGGATCTCCACTGCAAGAAAAGGGTTTGTCATGATAAGCAGAACAAGGGTTCAAGCCCCAAAATCTTTTGGAGTCGCACTCTACAGCCGTACGCATTTAGCCATAATTGACACACGTTTTTAGGGTCAAACTCCAACTTTTCAAAATTCGACTCCAACTTTTCAGATTTGAATCCAACTTTTTCCATGGATGGATTCTTAAACTCCTGTTTTCAAAATCCTAGTGAGAACTCTGGGAAGAACAGATTGACAGCAGCAGATGGACTTCAGCAAAGCGTTTGATAAGGTCCCTTATCAGCGCCTCTTGGTGAAGCTCCACCACTACGGCGTAAGAGGTCCTCTACTAGCATGGATAGAGAGTTTTCTCACCGGTAGGAGCCAGAAGGTCCTTGTTGAAGGGAAGTCCTCCTTACAGTGCCAGTTGTCTCATGAGTTCCGCAGGGCACCGTCCTAGGCCTTCTTATGTTCCTCCTGTACATCAATGACCTCCCAACCAGAGTTTCCTCTACCACCAGGCTCTTTGCTGATGACAGTCTCCTCTACAGGAAGATCAAAAGTGAGGAAGACCAGTGCATCCTACAGGAATACCTGCTGCACTTAGTGGAATGGGAAAAGGATTGGCAGATGTCCTTCAACCCAACCAAGTGTGAGGTCATAGAATTTGCAAGAGGAGGAACCAGCTAGTCTGCTTCTACACCATCCATGGACATCAACTCGCCACTGTAAAGTCAGGGAAATATCTAGGCGTTACACTTACAGACAACCCATCCTGGAATGCTCATGTCGGCCAGGTCACTAAGATAGCCAACAGCACTCTGTCATGCCTTCTAAGGAACCTCTCCAGTTGCCCATGGCAAACCAAAGCACAGACCTACCAAACCATGCTCCGCCCGGTACTGGAATGTGCATCGGCAGTCTGGGATCCGTACACCCAAACCAATTTCAACAAGTTGGAAGCTGTCCAGCGCCGTGCGGCAAGATTCGTAACAGGAGACTACCACACAACAAGCAGCTTATCAAAGATGATCACCAACCTCGGCTGGGAAACCCTGCAGCAAAACTGGTCATGATGTACAGGATCACCCACAGCCTTATTGACACCCAAGCCCCACAGCTTCTCCATCCAGCCGCTCTCAATACAAGAGGTCACTCCCTGCGCTTCCTGGTACCCTACTGCAGGATCGATGCTTACCAGTGCTCGTTCTTTCCATCTGGGATACGTCTCTGGAACTAGCTGCCGGAGTCCATCGTCACAGCGCCAACCTTGAAGATCTTCAAGCATATTCAAGTTGAGGTGAACCAATGTTTTATATGCAACATCCTTTGTCTGCCGAGGTGCAAATGCCAAATTACGTCTAAGGAATCCTAAGGTCCTAGTTGCTTTTGATGTTATTTCCGAGATGTGTTGACCCCAATCGAGATCGTCGGTGATAGTGATACCAAGATATTTGGCGGAATGAACCTGCTTCAAAGTTTGCTGGCGGAGGGTATAATCATATTTAATTTACTTGTCCGGAAGGTGTTGTGACATATCCGGTCAATTTCGGTAGACCTCTGTTCTACTTCCGGTTAGCAACACATAACTAGGTGAAGGCCTGTCCATAGCAACTGTATAAGACAATGGGCAACTGACCGTGAAAGCTCGTTTACAACAACAACAGCTCATATTTTTTTCTCCTATTACTGCTACTCTCTCACATCTGAGCATTGTGAGCAGGACTTCCTGAGTGGTAACCAGTTCTTTTTATGTCCCCGGTAGCGATAGCGTGGAAATATTGTTTTTGCCCTGTCTGTTTGTTGGTTTGTACGTGGACAACTTTAACGTTGGCCATAACTTTTGAACCGTTGGAGATAGAGCTTTCATATTTGGCCTGAAGGTTCCTTGTGACAAGACCTTCACATTCATTCAAAAAAATTTGACCTGTGACCTTGACCTTTGACCTACTTAAAAGAAAAAAATAACATTGGTCATAACTTTTGAACCACTTGAGATACAGCCTTTATATTTAGCATGTATGTTCCTTGTGACAAAAGCTTTTCATTCATGCAAAAAAATTTGACCTGTGACCTTGACCTTTGACCTACTAAAAATAAAAAAATAACATTTTGGTCATAACTTTTGATCGGTTTGAGATAGAGCCTTCATATTTTGCATGTAGGTTCCTTGTGACAAGACCTTCACATTCATGCAAAAAAATTTGACCCTTGACCTTTGACCTACTTAAAAGAAAAAAATAACATTGGTCATAACTTTTGAACCACTTGAGGTACAGCTTTCATATTTAGCATGTATGTTCCTTGTGACAAAAGCTTTACACTCATGCAAAAAAATTTGACCTGTGACCTTGACCTTGACCTTTGACATACTTAAAATAAAAAAATAACATTTTGGTCATAACTTTTGAACGGTTTGAGATAGAGCCTTCATATTTTGCATGTAGGTTCCTTGTGACAAGAGCTTTACATTCACACAAAAAATTTTGACCTGTGACCTTGACCTTTGACCTACATAAAAGAAAAAGTTAACATTGGTCATAACGTCGCTCGGGAGTCAAAACCTCGTAACTCTGATTTTTGGTAAAATGACATTTTGATACCATTAGGTTCATGAACCACAGACGCATCTTTTGCTCAAAACGGCGTAGCTCTAAGCCAATCAGTTTCCATTTTACAACAGTAAAACGTATCTCAGCATAATCTTGATTTATGTAAAATCTGAATCTCAAAACATCGTATCTCAAGTATGGTGTGGTCAGCAGAACAGTATGTCCAGACAGAGGTTGAGATTTTGACGGCCAGTAGGCAATTCCGTAAGTAATTAAATAAAACAAAGATCAATTCAATTAAGTTACTGCAGATCTAAATAATACAGTCAACAAAAAGTGACAAAAGGATGTAACTCATGTATAATATGGTAAAAAAATTGTCAAAAACTCGTACCTCCATAAAAATCCAAAAATCTAGGTCTCTGAAATGACAAAATCAGCAGCTTATATATTGAATATTTAAGGGGTAGTTGTAATTCTCATTTGCTGGAAGAAACTTTTGAATGGAGTACAGAAAATAAGAAGAAACATGCTTTTTTTTAAAAAAGAAGAAAATCATCTCTCCTGAAAAGTTGCAAAATCTGAGTTAAGAGGTTTTGACTCCCGAACGACGGTAACTTTTGAACAGTTTGAGATACAGCCTTCATATTTAGCATGTATGTTCCTTGTGACAAAAGCTTTGCATTCATGCAAAGAATTTTGACCTTTGACCTACTTAAAATAAAAAATACCATTTTTGTCATAACTTTTGAACGGTTTGAGATAGAGCCTTCATATTTTGCATGTAGGTTCCTTGTGAGAAGAGCTTTACATTCACACAAAAAATTTGACCTGTGACCTTGACCTTTGTCCTACATAAAGAAAAAATTAACATTGGTCATAACTTATGAACCGTTTGAGATACAGCCTTCATATTTAGCATGTAGGTTCCTTGTGACAGACTCTTTACAGTCATGCAAAAATTTTGACCTGTGACCTTGACCTACTTAAAAAATAAACATTTTTTGTCATAACTTTCGAACCGTTTGGGATAGAGCTTTCATATTTGGCATGTAGGTTCCCTGTGATTAGAGCTTTTCATTCATGCAAAATGTTTGGACCATGACCTTGACCTTTGACCTACTTAAAAGGAAAAATAAAATTGTTCATAACTTTTGAACCGTTTAAGATAGAGCCTTAATATTTGGCATGTAGGTTCCTTGTGACAAGAGCTTTACATTCATGCAATTTTTTTTACCTGTGACCTTGACCTACTTTAAAGAAAAAAAAATATTATTGTTCATAACTTTTGAACCGTTTAAGATAGAGCTTTCATATTTGACATGTAAGTTTCTTGTGTCAAGGGCTTCCTACACAAACAAAAATCTTGAACTGTGAGCAATTTTGAATAAAAAATGACCATGCCCGGGGACATGTTCGTGTTTCACAAACACATCTTGTTCTTTCTTTTTTTAAGCAATGTGGATGAAGTTTATTGCTCAAGGACACAACACTTTGGTCAGCGTGAGGCTCGAACCCTCAACCTCTCAATCACAAATCAGATGTGCTTCCACTGCACCAAAGCACTCCACTTTGCATGCCTCAAAATGTGTCAATTTGTCTTATGACTATTATGGCTGTTTGCTTGATGTAGTGAAAGCCTGTTACGATCGTAAAATATAATCCACAGGTTACCCAAGGCGTTTTCTTTGCCATGTCAGAATCAGAATTTCTACTGGTGACATGTCAAATGACATTCATACAACAGGAATGTCAGGGGTGGGGGCAGAGAATAATGGAAGCCAGAACCGATAATGTATGTTAGCTTTTTCCTCGGCCAGGCATTCGAAAACAGGGCTGTGCTCTGACACATTTGGCAGCCGAAATTGGCAACGTGTCATGGTAGAGCCCGTCTTTGGTCCAATTCCTGCACTCAAAATTCTAAAATCGCTAGAGAACTGCTCGTTTCTTAGGACAAACGCTGTTCCTTGGGTTCGACTTGTGCCTTCCTCTGAGCAAGAGGTCAGTATATTCCCATTGGTCAGCTGACACCTGTCGAATTGACAAGTGCCAGCACATTGGAGGCCTTGGGAAGAGCAGTTCATAAACTCAGGTCTTCCGTTAGGCGGACGTGCGGCATATATTACTCCCTGAAATCGCTTCCGGACGCCCAAAATAAACACCAAAGGCGTCCCGTTGGACTTCCGAAAATTTCCCTGCACGACCAAAAATCATTGCCGAGACATCCCAACCTGCACATATAAACCTGCCCACTTTTTGCGGTTTGTAAAAAGTTTGCTCTGACCTTCTTATCTGAAACTGCTTCCTGCGTTTATTGAGTACCAAGGACGTCCCATTTTCCGCTTGCGCGGTATTATATTGACAGCCAGAATCACTTGCGGCGACACATGGCCTTTGATCGTCATCGGTGTGTGAAAAAGGTGCCGAGGTGATTGCTCAGTTTTTGCATATGATTAAAGGGATTAGCAGTTGAGAATAACTAATTATCTCATTGACGATAAGTGTATTTTAATCTTGTAAACTTGTTACTGTTAAAATTAAAGAGGGTCGTAATTTTGGTGTTTGGCAGTGAGACAGTTAAACTTTAAGGACAGTTATCATTAGCGAGGCAAAGTGGGACAATACGATTTTTTTCTTGAGTAACTAGCAGGTGTTCACTAGTGGAGTGTTTATAAGATGAAATATAAAATGTCACCGCGATTTGGCGTCTCGAAAATACATAACGCTTACGATTGTGACCAGGCCGGTTCCCCAGGGTGCGAGATGCAGTTTGATCTGTCTGTTAGCAATGAACAGCAGCCTGAGAAAGTAAACAAAAAATACTTGATCCAGCTGACCAGAGTTGCACGCGTTTCAGCCTGTTTGTCTGAAGCAGTTCGAGTGGTTAGAGTATAATGAAGACTCGAAGCATATGTTAGGCTGCTACCATTAAAGCAAAAATTCTTTTACAAAAGAAGGAGCAAGAATTAATGTATATTTCTTTATTTCTTTTTAATCCATATATGACAATGGGTGTCAGGTTTGTTTTATTTGTGTTAAGTTCTACAAATTTAACGATCAGACGCTGTGTTCTACGACATCTGATCTGGGTGTACACTGTTTGCCAGTGTTCTTAAAAATGGGAAATGGGTCACTATGCATAAATGGGGATGCAATTTTTTTCTTTACTTTTTATTTATTTATTTATTTTGGGGTGTTTTTTTTGTCTTTTTTGTGGGGGTGGGGTTACTTGGAAAGTTATAGAATTTATACAGGCCAAGCAAAAATATTTTTCCTTTTTTGTATGCACGCTTCTGCTTTGTTGGATTTGAGATTTAACGTCCCTGTCAACACTGTATAGGTCACTTTGGAGATGTTGCTTCCTATTTTGTGGAACTTTTACCCAACATTGAGATGAAATGACATCTCAAGCCCTGTCACCCAATGAAAATCATAGAGTTTATAAGTATGGATGGTCCGACACACACTGCTTTGCCTGGGCAGGCTTATATCCTCTAAGCAGTTTACCAGGTCTCGTGTGCGGTCAGTTTCAGCTCTGCTTGGAAGCATCATGCAGCCCATCTATTTCTTCAAGCCCCGATGGACGGGGGAGGGTACTCTTCTGGAGTGTACTGACCGCATCTATTTCACAGTTATGTGTAGTTTTAACTTGCTCATACTGGCTGAAAACAGAACGTTGCTTGTTTGTTTTGGAGTTTTACGGTCCAGTCAACACTATTTAAGTCATTTTTTTAGCTGGTCTGTTTACCTATCCACACCCTACTAGCCATCTAAAAGTATAAATACAGGTGAATAAAAAAGCAAACAAGAGATTCATAGATTAAAGAATATATTTTTCTTCATCAAAACAATTTTACGATCCGCAAACATGTTGCTTCAAAATTGGGACTTCCTGAATTTTCCAGTGGGACTTCCAGATTTCAAGGGTAGGAAGTCTGGGACTTCCTGAATTTGGGAGTTAATGGAAGCCCTGACTGGTGATTCATTGCAGTCAAACAAAAAAAACACACACAAGGCAATGGGCACATTTTTACCTCGCATCGGATACCTTGAAACCCTTACGAATAAAATTTGAATCATGGGATCTTATTATTTTTAGCTCACCTGAGCCAAAGGCTCTGGGGGGAGCTATTGTGATTGGTTATCATTGCGTTGTCCGTCCTGATGTCCGTCCACAATTTCTATAAACAAGAATTCTGCGGAAAGCAGATTGCACCTGCTGGGGGCAAAAGTCATAGAAGCCACAATCAGAATGTTGTTATTAATTAAGTAAATTTCATAGCAGTTGATAGTTGATGTAAGATGTGTCAAAGTCACTGGACCAAAAATTTAGGCCATGGTCACCAGGTCAAGGTACGTACCAAATCAGTACAATGAGGAGAAGTACTATGCAAAGTTTGGTGGCTGTAGGCCATTTATTTTAGGACATATTGAACATTGACGTAAAAGTCGCTGGAGTGCATAATATAGGTTAAGGTCACCAGGTCAAGGTACCCACAGAGTAAGTAAATGTAGGAGAAGCACTATGGAAGGTTTGGTGGTTGTAGGCCTTATAGTTAAGAAGATATTGAATGTCGACCTAAAATGTGTTAAATTAATGGAGTGCAAAAAATAGGTCAAGGTAACTGCATAGTCAGTACATCTAGGAGAACCACTGTGCAAGATTTGGTGGTTGCAGGCCTTTTATTTGAGAAGATCTGGAACATTGATGCAAATTGTGTCAAAGTCAATGGAGCGTAAAATATAGGTCAAGGTCACCATGTCAAGGTACCTGCAGAATCAGTACATCCAGGAGCAGCATTATGCAAGCTTTGATGGTTGTAGGCCTTTTATTTGCAGAGATCTGGAACTTCAACAAAAAAAATTGTCAAAGTCGCTGGAG
Source organism: Lucinisca nassula (assembly GCA_963580285.1). NCBI lineage: Eukaryota > Metazoa > Mollusca > Bivalvia > Lucinida > Lucinidae > Lucinisca > Lucinisca nassula. Next base: position 34,536 of record CAUZLF010000480.1, on the reverse strand, counting down.
GGTAAAATATAGGTCAATGTCACCGGGTCAAGGTACCTGCAGAGTCAGTACATTTAGGAGAAGCACTATGCAAGATTAGATGGTTGTGGGTCTTTTATTTGAGGAGATCTGGAACTTCGACGTAAAATGTGTCAAAGTCAGTGGAGCGTAAAATATAGGTCAAGGTCACCATGTCAAGGTACCTGCAGAGTGAATACATCTAGGAGAAACACTATTCAAGATTTTATTGGTGTAGGCCTTTTATTTGAGAAGATCTGGAACATTGACGTAATGTGCGTCAAACTTACTGAAGCGTAAAATATAGGTCAAGGTGCTTGCCTAGTCAGGAGCTCAGGGTGATGTTTCATGAAAGGTTTGATGGTTGTTTAGTCTTATAGTTGATTACAATACAAACTTTGACGTAAATGTCGAACTTCGACCTAATGGTAAAAGTCACTGGAGCGCAAAATATAGGTCAAATTCACCAGGTCAAGGTGCTTACAAAGTGAGAAGGTCTATGAGATGTTTCATATAAGGTTTGATGGTAGCTGAAGTCTGTAAATAAAAACTTTGACGTAAATGTCGAACTTCGACATAAATGTCGAACTTGGATGTAATGGTCAAAGTCATTGGAGCGCAAAATATAGGTCAAAATCACCAGGTCAAGGTGCTTACAAAGTGAGAAGGTCTATGAGATGTTTCTTGTAAGGTTTAATGGTAGCTGAGGTTTGTAAAATAAAAACTTTGACGTAAATGTTGAACTTCGACGTAAATGTTAACAGACGAACGGACGGACACACAGACGGAAAATCAGACGCCTATGTGGCACCCTGCTATAAGCAGGTGCAACAATGACATCTCCTCCTAAACAAATGAACAGATTTTGACCAAACTTGGCAGAAATGATCTATGGGTGATCCTCTCTCAAAGTTGTTCAAAGAATTCCATTCTATGCAGAACTCTGGTTGCCATGGCAACAAAAGGAGAAAATAAGAAAAAAACATTAAAAAATCTTCTTGTCTGGGCGCCAGGGCCCACTTGTTTTACATAGGCTTGTATAGGGAAAACATTTAAAAATCATCTTGTCTGAAACCAGAAGGCCCAGGTCTTTGATATTTGGTATGAACCTTGTCTAGTGGACCTCTACCAAGGTTGTTGAAATTATAGCCCTGGGGCCAAAAATGCCCCCGAGCCTGGGCCCACTGGTTTCACATAGACTTACATGTATAATGGGGAACACATTCAAAAATCTTCTTGTCTGAAACCAGAAGGCCCAGGTCTTTGATTTTGGTACGAAGCTTTGTCTAGTGGACCTCTATCAAGATTGTTCAAATTATATCCCTGGGGCTAAATATGCGCCCGCTAAGGGGCCCACTTGTTTTACATAGGTTTATATATGGAATATTTTCTTGTCTGAAACCAGAAGGCCCAGGTCTTTGATATTTGGTATGAAGCTTCATCTAGTGGACCTCTACCAAGATTGTTCAAAATATAGCCCTAGGGCCAAAAATGCCCCCGCGCCAGTGGGCCCACTGGTTTTGTATAGGCTTAGATAGGGAAAACCTTTAAAAATCAGCTTGTCTGAAACCAGAAGGCCCAGGTCTTTGATATTTGGTATGAAGCTTTGTCTAGTGGACCTCTACCAAGATTGTTCAAATTATAGCCCTGGGGCCAAAAATGCCCCCGCGCCGGGGCCCACTGGTTTACATAGACTTATACTGGGCGGAAACCTTTAAAAACCTTTTTGTCTGAAACCAGAAGGCCCAGGTCTTTGATATTTGGTATGAAGCTTCGTCTAGTGGACCTCTACCAAGATTTTTCAAGTTATAGTCCTGGGGCCAAAAATGCTCCCGCGCCGAGCCCATTTGTTTTACATAGGCTTGGTCAAAAATGCCCCCGCGCCGGGGCCCACTTGTTAGCTCACCTGAGCCGAAGGCTCATGTGAGGTATTAGTATACCACGAGCCGGCGTCCGTCGTCGTCCGTCGTCCACACTTTCAAAGAAGTATATCTTCGGAACCAGTGGACCAATCTTGATCAAATTTCATGTGAAGCATTATCAGGTAGGGGGAAAGGCTGCATACTGTTTTCGGGCAGATCGGATTGGAACTCTGGTTGCCATGGCAACAAATAGCTCCCATAGACTTAACATAGGAAAAAGTTTGTCATCACTCTAGCTCCGTCAATTTTTTTCTGATTGTCTTCATTCTTGCAGATAACGAGGACAGGCATGAAATCTCGATCAAGTTCTATTTTGGGCTGAATCGGATTATTCACTCAGGAGCAGGGCTCGAGAAAATGCCGGTTTCCCGGTCCTGGACCGATTTTGGGCTTACTGAACCGATTTTAACTGAAAAAGAAGACTAAAAAATCGGTCCATAATTTATTAAAATTTTCAAAAAAATCGGTTCGAAAATTTTCGCCAAGCCGTTATTTTGTAAAAACAAACTGACCTTTTTCCATTGACAATCCAAGCAAGTACACAAAAATGCCTGAAGTGCAAGGTGTTAGACTGGTTCATTATCTAACTAGGTGAAAATCGGACAAGTCCACGTCGGGGTCTTTGATCTTATCACAGCGAAATTTGATCCGCGTGTCAAAATCATGTAATCTGATCTGTCCACTTGGGTGAGCGCAATTTGACCTGTGTGTCAAAATTATTAATCCGTGAAAACTGGCCTGAGGCGTTATCGGCGAGCTGGCAAGGTGAGAAAATAAGGTCAATAAATGCAGGACATACGCTAGTTTGTTTAGACAAGTCATTAATTTATGGCTTACTATAGAACCGGTATTTGAATATATATATTTTTTTTCACAGGGCGCAATTTTCAATACACACCTGTCATGTCTGAACATTGCGTGTTATGCCTTCAAGGGAAAATGCTTTATTTCACCCATTCTAAACGATATTTTTATTTAAGAATACGCTCCATTGAAACCAATAACATAAACCACGTCATTTGTAGACAAAGCGATTTGTTTCAGGCTTGTGTAATCGTGAAATATGTATTTATATTCTTTTAAACACGGTTCGGCCATGTAAGATTTTCAATGACTCTCGTTCGGCCATGTTTTGTTTCGAGAGTAAAGAAATGTTTTTCGATTTTTTAACCCGTTCAAAACGATTTTTTTAGAAATCACTCTATTAAAATCAATCACTTAAAACAGGTGTGTGGCTGACGTCCTTGACTGCATTAATGTTTATTGTGTAAACGGAAACCGTATGACGTCATTTTCCGACCACGTTGCTGCACGTTGTCGCCATTTGTAAACAAAGCAATTTGGGCAAAATAAAATGCGTGAAATAAGAGAAATATTTTAAAGGTTTTACAAAGGGGGAAAAAATATAGTGACCATCGAAGTGGTCTTTTACTGCCCCAAGTCGGTTGTTTCCCTTTAGCGGTCTTCAGGTTCTGAGTGACCCGGATATTGGGAAAATGAAGGTAGATGAAATCTGGCGTAGAAAATGAAAGTAGATGAAATCTGAACGATGTGAGCAATAATTGTTGTTTATAATCGTGATACTGGTGCTCATATCCGTTGACAAGTGTAAGAGCAACATCGGTATGTCATTCGTTACGCTAATAACACATTTTGAAATTGAAAATCGCCAACTGAGTTTACGGAAATTACCGAAACCGATCGGCAATTTCCGTAATTTTTTGGCGAAATCTGGCTGGACCGATTTGGATTCTTCAGTTTCTCGAGCCCTGCTCAGGAGTTACGTGCCCTTGAGCGTTAGGATAAAGCTTGTCATCACTCTAGCTCCGTCAATTTTTTTTCTGATCGACTTCATTCTTGCAGATAACGAGGACAGGCATGAAATCTCGATCAAGTTCGATTTTGGGCTGAATCGGATTATTCACTCAGTAGTTACTTGCCCTTGAGCGTTGAAAAAATTGCCTATTGACTTAACATGGGGAGAATGTTGTCATCACCGTAGCTGCTTCAATTATTTTCAGATTGGCTTTATTCTTGCAGATAACCAGCACAGCCATGAAATCTCGGTCAAGTTCGATAACTGGCAGAATCGGATCATTCACTTAGGAGTTACCTGCCCTTGTGTGTTTTTGCATTAGGGTTAATGGGAATTTCAAAAATGTATATCTTAAAGACTACTTGGCCAACTTTGATCAAATTTCATGTGTCGCATTATTGGGCAAGTGGAAAGGCTTCATTAGATTTTCAGGCAGATCTGAGTGGAACTCTGGTTGCCATGGCAACATCTAGCTCCCATAGACTTCACATAGGAAAAAGCTTGTCATCACTCTAGCTCCGTCAATTTTTTTCTGATCGACTTCATTCTTGCAGATAACCAGTACAGGCATAAAATCTCGGTCAAGTTTGATTTTGGGCCGAATCAGATAATTCACTCAAGAGTTACGTCCCCTTGAGTGCCCGAAAAATTGCCTATCGACTTAACATGGGGAAAATGTTGTCATCACTGTAGCTAGTAACGAGGACAGGCATAAAATCTCGGTTAACTTCGATTTTGGGCAGACCTCGGAGTTACGTGACCTTGAGCGACAAAAAATTTGCCCATGGACTTAACATAGGGAAAATGTTGTGACTACGATAGCGACTTGAATTTTTTTCAGATCAGCTTCAAACTTGCAGGTAACGAGGACAGACATAAAATCACGGTTAAGTTCGATTTTGGGCCGAATCAGATTATTTGCCTTGGAGTTACCTGCCCTTGAGCATGAAAAAATACGTTGTGACCACGATAGCAACTTTATTTTTATTCAGATCAGCTTCAAACTTGCAGGTAACGAGGACAGGCATAAAATCCCGGTTAAGTTTGATTTTGGGCCGAATCGGAATATTGACCTCGGAGTTACGTGACCTTGAGCGACAAAAAAATTGCCCATAGACTTAACATAGGGAAAATGTTGTGACTACGATAGCGACTTGAATTTTTTTCAGATCAGCTTCAACTTTGCAGGTAACGAGGACAGACATAAAATCTCGGTTAAGTTAGATTTTGGGCCGAATCGGATTATTTGCCTTGGAGTTACCTGCCCTTGAGCATAAAAAAATACGTTGTGACCACGATAGCAACTTTATTTTTATTCAGATCAGCTTCAAACTTGCAGGTAACGTGGACAGGCATAAAATCTCAGTTAAGTTCGAATCGGGATATTGACCTCGGAGTTACATGACCTTGAGCGACAAAAAATTTGCCCATAGACTTTACATAGGGAAAATGTTGTGACTACGATAGCGACTTGAATTTTTTTCAGATCAGCTTCAAACTTGCAGGTAACGAGGACAGACATAAAATCTCGGTTAAGTTCGATTTTGGGCCGAATCGGATTATTTGCCTTGGAGTTACCTGCCCTTGAGCATAAAAAAATACGTTGTGACCACGATAGCAACTTTATTTTTATTCATATCAGCTTCAAACTTGCAGGTAACGAGGACAGGCATAAAATCTCGGATAAGTTCAATTTTGGGCTGAATCGGAATATTGACCTCGGAGTTACGTGACCTTGAGAGACAAAAAAATTTGCCCATAGACTTAACGTAGGGAAAATGTTGTGACAGAAATAGCGACTTGAATTTTTAGCTCACCTGAGCCAAAGGCTCCAGTGAGCCAATAGTATACCAAGGCTCCGGAGTCCGTCGTCTGTCGTCCGTCCATCCGTCGTCCACACTTTCAATGAAGCATATCTCAGAAGGCAGTCGACCAATCTTGTTTAAATTTTATGTGTAGCACCATTGGGCAAAGGGAAAGGCTGCATTAGGTTTTGGAGCTAGTCTGGTTCATTTGTTCCTTCATTCTTCTTTCTCTCCATATAGAGATAATAGACCAATGTTAAATTTTTAATCAAAGATTTCTCAGGAACTATAAAAGCTAGAAGCATCAAATTTGGTATTCAATAGAATAATGATGACTTATTTGTTCATCTGTTCTTTCATTCTTCTTTCTCTCCATTTTGACCAATGTTAAATTTTCGTCAAAGATTTCTCAGGAACTATAGAAGCTAGAAGTCTCAAACTTGGAATGCAATGCAATAATCATGACTTATATCCTGTAAGGGTCAATGGGCTGGATTCTATTAGCAGATTTAGTAGTCAAGTCTGTGAATTGTTAAAACTTAACTTCCTCAGGTGAGCGGTTTAGGCTCATTGAGCCTCTTGTTTTATATAGGCTTTTGTAGGGAAAACCTTTAAAAATCTTCTTGTCAGAAACCAGAAGGCCCAGGTCTTTGATATTTGATATGAAGCTTTGTCTAGTGGACCTCTACCAAAATTATTCAAATTATTACCCTTTGGCTAAAAATTCCCCTGCGTGGGGCCCCACTGATTTTGCATAGGCTTATATGGGGAAAACCTTTAAAAATCTTCTTGTCTGAAACCGGAAGGCCCAGGTCTTTGATAACTGGTATGAAGCTTCATGTAGTGGACCTTTGCCAAGATTCTGATTGTTCAAATTATAGCCCTGGGGCCAAAATGGCCCCCGTCCAATGGCCCACTGGTTTTACATAGGCTTATACTGGGGGAAAACCTTTAAAAATCTTCTTGTCTGAAACCAGAAGGCCCAGGTCTTTGATGTTTTGTATGAAGTTTCAACTGATGGACCTCTACCAAGATTGTTCCAATTACAGCCCTGGGGCCAAAAATGGCACTGTCCCAGGTTTTACGTGGGCAAATATAGGGAATACCTTTAAAAGTATTCTTGTCTGAAACCAAAATGCCTAGATCTTCGATATTTGGTATGACGCTTGCTGCTTCATCTAGTGGACCTATCCAAGATTGTTCAAATTCTAGCCTAGGGGCCAAAAATGCCCGGCCTGCATCTTTTACATAGGCTTTTTTAGGGAAAGCCTGAAAGAATTTTTTTTACTTGAAACCAGAAAGCCCAGGCTTATTATATTTGATATTAAGCTTCATTTAGTGGACCTCTACCAAGATTGTTCAAATTATAGCCCTGAGGCCAAAAATTGTCCCGCCCAAGGACCCACATGTAAATCTCTAAGCTCAGGTGAGTGATATAGGACCATCATGGTCCTCTTGTCTGTCTTAAGGGGTAGGCAAGTATGGATATGGAAAGTTAGTCCCTAGCTCTAACCAAAGATGTAAACTTAGCTACACAATCCTCAGCACCTTCAGCCGTCGAAATAACCGAATCAGGAAGGGTATTCCAATCTCAAATGGTTCGGGGGAAGAACGGTTCTTTATAAATGTCAGTTCTTGCAGTAAGGGTCTGAAACGTCATTGAATGGTGCTTTCTACAGTGCCTACAAGATAGCATCTGTTTGTATGAGTATGGGCCTACTGTCTCTTCGTCTTTTCTTGAGAGACTCCCATCTAAATTATCCCCTCGTACAACATAGTTGTGAGGGGGGAGTATAGCATTTGTCCAGTACCTACATACTTTTGTCATTGCTCTAGCGCTTAAATTTCTTGACCGATTTTAATATTACTTCACACAAATGTTCCTTATGACAATATCTCGAGCGAGTTCAACTTTCAAGGTCATGACCTTAAGGTCAAGGTCACTGTGGCTATTTTTAGAAAAATTTGTCATCACTCTAGGGCCTACATTTCTTCACAAATTTCAATATTACTTCTCACAAATATTCCTTATAAAAATATCTCGAGCGGGTTAGACTTTCAAGGTCATGGTCTAAAGGTCAAGGTCACTGTTGCTATTTTTAGAAAAACTTTGTCATTGCTCTATCGCCTACGTTTCTTCACTGATTTCAATATAACTCCACACAAATGTTCTTTTTGACAATATCTTGAGGGAGTTCGACTTTCAAGGTCATGACCTCGAGGTCACTGTGGCTATTTTTAGAAAAACTTTGTCATCGCTCTAGCGCCTACATTTCTTCACCAATTTCAGTATAACTTCACAAAAATGTTCCTGATAAAAATATCTCGAGCGAGTTTGACTTTCAAGGTCATAACCTCAAGGTCAAGGTCACTGTGGCTATTTTTAGAAAAACTTTGTCATCACTCTAGTGCCCTCATTTCTTCAGTGATTTCAATATAACTTCAAACAAATGTTCCTTATGACAATATCTCAAGCTGGTTTGACTTTCAAGGTCATGACCTTAAGGTCAAGGTCACTGTGGCTATTTTTAGAAAAAACTTTGTCATCGCTCTAGCGCCTACATTTCTTCACCAATTTCAATATAACTTCACACAAATGTTCCTTATAAAAATATCTTGAGCGAGTTCGACTCTCAAAGTCATGGCCTCAAGGTCAGGGTCACTGTGGCTTTTCGTAGAAAAACTTTGTCATCGCTCTAGAGCCTGCATTTCTTCACTGATTTCAATATAACTTCACACAAATGTTCCTTATGACAATATCTAGAGAGAGTTCGACTTTCAAGGTCATGACCTCAAGGTCACTGTAGCTATTTTTAGAAAAGCTTTGTCATCGCTCTAGCAATTACATTTCTTCAAAAATTTCAATAGAACTACACACAAATGTTTCTTATAAAAATATCTCAAGCGTGTTCGACTTTTAAGGTCATGGTCTCAAGGTCAAGGTCACTGTGACTATTTTAAAACATTGTCCTCTCTCTAGCGCTTACATTTCTTCACCGATTTCAATATAACTTCACACAGATGTTCCTTATGACAATATCCCTAGCGAGTTCCACTTTCAAGGTCAAGATCACTGTGGCTATTTTTAGAAAAACTTTGTCATTGCTCTAGCTCTTACATTTCTTCACTGATTTCAATATAACTTCACACAAATGTTCCTTATGACAATATCTCGAGCTATTTTGACTTTCAAGGTCAAGGTAACTGTTGCTTTTTTTAGAAAAACTTTGTCATCACTCTAGCGCCTACATTTATTGATGGATTTTAATAGAATTTCACACAAATGTTTCTTATGACAATATCTCAAGTTGCTTTGACTTTCAAGGTCATGACCTCAAGGTCAAGGTCACTGTGTCTATTTTTAGAAAAATTTGTCATCGCTCTACCGCCTACATTTATTAACAGATTTTAATATAACGCAAAAGATGCTTATGATAATATCTTGAGCAAGATCTCCTTTTGCGGTCATGGCCTCAAGTCAAGGTCACTATGGCTATTTTGAGAGAAACATTGTCATCACTCTAGAACCTACATTTATTGATTGCTTTTTATGCCCCTGCGTATTCGGAGAATACCGGAAGGGCATTAAGTTTTACCCCTGTCCGACCGTTCGTTCGTCTGGTGAGATCGTGTCCGGGCCATAACTCCTAAACCGTATGGAATATATTCATGAAACTTCACAGTTGCATTCATCACACTGAGACGATGTGTCATGAACAAGGAAGACAACTCTTGCTTTTTTGGTTTTTGAATTATCTGCCCTTGACTTAGTACCATATAGTAAACCGTGTCCGGGCCATAACTCCTAAACCATATGGAATATATTCATGAAACTTCACAGGTGCATTCGTCACACTGAGACGATGTGTCATGAACAAGGAAGACAACTCCTGCTTGTTTAGTTTTTGAATTATCTGCCCTTGACTTACATCCATATATAGTCAAATGGTATGTCGTGTCCGGGCCATAACTCCTAAACCGTATGGAATATATTCATGAAACTTCACAGGTGCATTCATCACACTTAGACGATGTGTCATGAACAAGGAAGACAACTCTTGCATTTTTGGTTTTTGAAGTATCTGCCCTTGACATAGTACCATATAGTAAACTGTGTCCGGGCCATAAGTCCTAAACCGTATGGAATATATTGATGAAACTTCACAGGTGCATTCATCACACTGAGACGATGTGTCATGAACAAGGAAGACAACTCTTGCATTTTTATACCCCGCCACACGATAGTGGCGGTGTATTATGTTATACCCTCCGGTGTTATGTTATACCCTCCGGTGTCCGTCCGTCCGTCCGTCCGCACTTCGTTTCCGATCAATAACTTGAGTATTTTTTACGGATTTTGTTCAAATTTTGCATACATATTGGTATCGGGGATGAGTGGTTTGGGATTGTTAATGGGCAAAATCCGTTAATTTTTAGCAGAGTTATTGCCCTTTTCAGTATCTGAAAAATGGTTTTTGGCCTCTAATTCCCTTACTATATGGAATATCTTGATGAAACTTCACAGATATATAGAGGACTAAATGGTTCATATTGTGGCCAAGGACTGCTACTCTGGCTTTCGAGTTCTTGAGTTATCTGCCCTTGACGTATTTAAAAAATGCATTTTAGACTGTAGTTCGTTTATCATTTACAATATCTTGCTGAAACTTCATAGATATGTAGTAGATGAATTGTTACATACTGTGGCAAAGGAACATGACTCTGGCTTTCCCAGCGATTGAGTTATCTGCCTTTGAAATATCTGAAAAATGGTTTTTGGCCTCTAGTTCCCTACTATATGGAATATCTCGATGAAACTTCACAGATATATAGAGGACTTAATGGTTCATATCGTGGCCAAGGACCGCTACTCTGGCTATACCAGTTCTTGAGTTATCTGCCCTTGAAGTATTTAAAAAGCATTTTAGACTGTAGTTCCTTTATTATTTACAATATCTTGCTGAAACTTCATAGATATGTAGTAGATTAAATGTTACATACTGTGGCAAAGGAACATGACTCTGGCTTTCCCAGCAATTGAGTTATCTGCCCTTGAAATATATAAAAAAGGGATTTTGGCCTATAGTTCATTTATTATTTGAAATATATGGATAAAACTTCTACACCCTCTGATGTCTGTCTGTCTGTCTGTCCATCCATTTGTATGTCTGTCCATCTGTCTGTCTGTCCCTTTTCAGTATCTGAAAAATAGTTTTTGGCCTCTAGCTCCCTTACTATATGAAATATTTGGATTAAACTTTACAGATATATAGAGGACTAAAGGGTACATATTGTGACCAAGGACCATATAGAGCAGTAAAGGGTACATATTGTGGCCAAGGACCACTTCTCTGGCTGTTCCAGTTCTTTAGTTATTTGCCCTTGATGTATTAAAAATCGATTTTAGACTCTAGTTCCTTTATTATTTGCAATATCTTGCTGAAATTTCATAGATGTACAGCAGACTAAATATTACATATTGTGGCAAAGGTACATGACTCTGGCTGCCCCTGCCCTTGATAAGTCTGAAAAATGGAATTTGTGTCTGTTGGTCAGTGCATACAAAACGGAATTTGTGTCTGTTGGTCAGTGCATACTTAATGGAAATCCATCCAGCCGTCTGTGTTTTATTTCCAGTCAATAATTTGAACATTCTTTGCTGAAGCTGCTGCTATCTAATAGTGAAAAAGGTGAGATAGTACATCTACCCATGCTAGAATTAATTTGTGGATTTTGTCCTTGTGAGAATGCCAAAAGATCACCCACAAACATCTTAATTTATGATTGGTTGCCATTTATGCTTAATCCTTTTGATTGAAGCCTAATCAACCTCACCCTTGGAATGTGCAGTAAAAGCCTAACCAAATAGATGCCTAAAATAAAGGCCCTTCTAAGTGGCTAACCAGTACTTAGTGCACATACTTCATGCCTGCCCTTCTTGAATCAGCGGAAAGGAGCACAATGACCGTAGAAATTACTTCATGATCAGTCTTCACGAAAGAATATAGTCAGACAGGCAGTACATCAAAAAACATGAAATTCTTACATGTACCACATAAAGATACATGTTCCACAGCCATTTAAGGTAAATACTTGCTTCCATAATTTTCTAATAATGTCAACTTATTGAGTTGCCTTCCCATCAAATGTCTGAAAAATTGATTTTTACATATGCTTCCTACATCTTCTAACAACTTCATCCACTCACATTAAGACATTACACTTGCGGATCATATCTCTGCTATCCCCTTTCTAGTTATTTAGTCTTGATATATTTTCAAATAAGTTACATTGCTTAGCAGTGGCGGGGTATTATGCAGTGTCTGCGGTGCTTTTATTGGTTTTTGAATTATCTGCCCTTGAATTAGTACCAATTAGTAAACCGTGTCCGGGCCATAACTCCTAAACCGTATGGAATATATTCATGAAACTTCACAGGTGCATTCATCACACTGAGACGATGTGTCATGAACAAGGTAGACAACTATTGCATTTTTGTTTTTTTTTGGATTATCTGCCCTTGATGCATATATTTTATGATTGATTTGAAGTACATTTGTAATATTTTTATCCCCTCGCACAACATAGTTGTGAGGGGGGATATAGCATAACTTCACACAAATGTTCCTTATAAACAAATCTCGAGCGAGTTTGACTTTCAAGGTCATGACCTCAAGGTCAAGGTCAATGTGGCTATTTTTAGAAAAACTTTGTCATTACTCTAGGGCCTACATTTCTTCACCAATTTCATTATAACTTCACACAAATGTTCCTTATAAAAAAATCTCGAGCGAGTTCGACTTTCAAGGTCATGACCTCAAGGTCAAAGTCACTGTGGCTATTTTAAGAAAAACTTTTTCATCGCTCCAGCGCCTAAATTTCTTCACTGATTTCAATATAACTTCACACAAATGTTTCTTATGACAATATCTCGAGCGAGTTCGACTTTCAAGGTCGTGACCTCAAGGTCAAGGTCACTGTGGCTATTTTTAGAAAAACTTTGTCATCGCTCTAGCGCCTACATTTCTCCACTGATTTCAATATAACTTCACAAAAATGTTTCTTATGACAATATCTCGAGCACGTTTGACGTTCAAGGTCATTACCTCAAGGTCACTGTGGCTATTTTTAGAAAAACTTTGTCATAGCTCCAGCGCCTACATTTCTTCGCTGATTTCAATATTACTTCACACAAATGTTTCTTATGACAATATCTCGAGCGAGTTCGACTTTCAAGGTCATGACCTCTGGGCAAGGTCACTGTGGATATTTTTAGAAAAAGTTTGTCATCGCTTTAGCGCCTACATTTCTCAACTGATTTCAATATAACTTCACACAATTGTTCCTTATGACAATATCTCTAGCGAGTTCCACTTTCAAGGTCAAGGTCACTGTGGCTATTTTTAGAAAAACTTTGTCATCACTCTAGCGTTTACATTTCTTCACCGATTTCAATATAACTTCACACAAATAATCCTTATGACTATCTCAAGCCATTTCGACTTTCAAGGTCAAGGTCACAATGGCTATTTTTAGAAAAACTTTGTCAAAGCTCTAGCGACTACATTTCTTCACTGATTTCAATATAACTTCACACAAATGTTCCTTATGACAATACCTTGAGCGAGTTTGACTTTCAAGGTCAAGGTCACTGTGGCTATTTTTAGAAAAACTTTGTCATGGCTCTAGAACTTACATTTCTTCACAGATTTCGGTATAACTTCACACAAATGTTCCTTATGACAATATCTCGAGCTATTTCAACTTTCAAGGTCAAGGTCACTGTGGCTATTTTTAGAAAAACTTTGTCATCGCTCTACCGCCTACATTTATGATTTTAATATAATTTATGATTGATTTGAAGTACATTTGTAATATTTTTTATGAATGGCATTTGGTGGGGGCATCCGTGTCATATGGACACTTTTTCTAGTTAAACAAACTTTACACAAATGTTGCATATGATAATATCTCAAGTAAGTTGGACTTTTGCCATTTCACTGTTTTCCACACACAAAATTGCCTTGTGCGAGGGGATTTGTATCGCATGTGATGCCTAGATTTCCTAGAATTCCAGTCATGCTCCCAGTGTCAAAGCAGTAATTGCTTGTTACAAATCTAGCAGCTCTATTCTGAACTTTTTCAATTTCTTCATTAAGGACCACTCCGCTTGGGTCCCAGATACAACTACCATATTCCAAGATTGGGTGAACAAGTCCCTTATGTGCTATCTCATTCACATCCTGAGGACACTGATGAAGATTTCGCCTCAGGAAACCAAGTGATCTATTCACCTTTGAACACATGTTGCTAATGTGTGTATTCCATCTCAAATGGTGAGTGATTGTCACATCAAGGTATTTATTGGACTTCACATTTTCGAGGACCGTTCCCTCTAAGGTGTATGAAGCCTCAATTTTATTTATTCTCTTCCTAGTTATCTGCATAATATTGCATTTAACGGGTTGAAATCTCATGCCCCATTTTCGTGCCCAAAATCCTAATCTATCTATATCCTTCTGAAGTTTCATTGAGTCCTCAGTATCTCTGATTTCCTGATAGCAAACACAGTCGTCTGCGAACAGTCTTATTTCTGAGGCAATGTCAGTTGAAATATAATTGATGTACAGGGAGAATAGCAGCGGACCAAGAACAGTCCCCTGAGGGAGCCCAGATAAAACTGGCGCCCATACTGAAGATTCACCATTTACAACAATAGACTTTTTTCTGTAGCAAAGGAAGGAATCTATCCATTTGAACAACACACTGTTTTCTGTAGCAAAGGAAGGAATCTATCCATTTGAGAGTCTTCCCTCCAACCAATTCCATAGCCAAATAATTTGGATTTAAGTAGTTCATGAGGAGGGGTGTCAAAAGCCTTCTCAAAGTCCAGAATAAATGTGCCCCCCCCCCCCCCCCCCCCCCCCCTTATCCAAGATTTTTGCCCAGTCATTAATAACCGTGCTCAACTGAGTTTCGCAACTACCGGTAAGTGCATGTTGTCTGCCTGACAAAAGTTTATGTTCATCCAAGTGGGCCATGTTTGAGCAGACTATTGGTTCAAGCACTTTACAAAGAACACAGGTCAGTGACACCTGGCGATAATTAGGAGCAAGAGCCCTGTCTCCTTTTTTGAAAAGTGGACAGATGTTCGCTAGGAGCCATTCTTTTGGAATTTCACTAGTAGCGAGAGATTGTTGGAAAAGATGAGCAAAAAACTGGGCCTAACCCATTTGCTAGTTCCTTCAGAACTCTAGGATGAAGCTCATCATGCCCTAAAGTTTTAGACGGGTTCAAGCCTTTAAGTAACTTGATCACTCCCTCAGAGGTTACAACAATATTTTCCATGAAAGGGGCCGATCTTCCAGTCAATGGAACCTCGTTAAACCCAGTTTTATTAAATGCATCATTGAATTGACCAACCAATTGAGTCCGATTCAGTGACTCCGTTCCCTCCTCTTTTATTAAGGGGTGGGATACCTTGCCTATCTTTCTTCTGGCTATTGATATATCTGTAGAAGTCTCTGGGATTTGCCTTTACATCACCTACCAAGTTATTAGGGCCCCGCAAATTTATTTGCGGGTGCCCTATAGTAATCACCCTGTCTGTCCGTCAGTCTGTCTATCCGTCCACATTTTTTATGTTTTTTCTTAATAACTTAAAAACCATTAGATGCATCAACTTCAAACTTTAAATATAAGGTCACAGTATCATTACACAATTTCATGGCAAATTAGGTAACTCTAGCTACAATACTCTCAGAGTTATTGCCCTTTGAAAAACTTAAAAAATGTCCACATTTTTCATGTTTTTTCTTAATAATTTATAAACCGTCAAACCTATCAACTTCAAACTTTAAATATATGGTCTCATCATCATTACACAATTTAATGGCAAGTTATCTAACTGTAGCTTTAATACTCTCAGAGTTATGGCCCTTTGAAAAACTAAAAAAATCAGCTTTTTCATGTTTTTTTCTTAATAACTTACAAACGGTCAAATCTATCAACTTCAAACTTTAAATATTTGGTCGCATTATCATTACACAATTTTATGACAAGTAACGTAACTGTAGTTTCAATACTTTCAGAGTTATGGCCCTTTGAATAACTTAAAAAAATCAGCTTTTTTTGTCTTTTTTCATCTTTATTTTAAAACCGCTATAGATATTCAAATGAAACTTCCTATAGTTACTGACAGTTGCCCTATAGTAATGCCCTGTCTGTCCGTCTGTTCGTCCGTCTGTCCATCTGCCCGTCTATCTATCAACATTTTTCATGTTTACAAACTGAAGCTGAAGTTATTGACAGTTGCCATATAGTAATACCCTTTTGTTTTTCATTCATAACTTACAAACAGTCAAATGCATCAACTTCAAACTTAAGATATATGGTCACAATATCATTACACAATTACATGGCAACCGACGTAACTCTAGCTACAATACTCTAGGAGTATTAGCCCTTTGAAAAAAATCCAACTCCTCTGATGGCACTGCCGGGGCCCTAGTCAGTTTCACTGACAGCTCTAGTTTACATACAGATCACGCTGATTTTTTATGTCATTTTTAATTTCTCGTCTCAACAGGGCCCAAGCTAGTCCAAAAAATTAGGGAGAAGTGACTTCCCTCTCCTAAGAAAATAGGGAGAAGTTTGCTGGGTCTAGGGAGAAGTGGGTGCAGCTTAACACTGAACAACGGCACTGTAATGAGTAAAATGTTGTTTTGAAGATTCAGCTTCCAATTTTGTGGGACTTCTACCTGAAATTGAGATGAAATGACATCTCAAGTCCTGCTGCCCAATTGTTTAAGATGAAGAAGCTTGGGGTCTACATAAAGAAGAATTTTTGGTGACTTATGAAAGTTTTCTCTAACAGTTTGAAAAATAAAAAAAATCTAAGCACTGAATTGAATCTAGGCTGTTAAACTTCATTCTACTCTCTATACTCTTTGTTTCGGCCCGTCCATGCTTATAAACCGTATTGGTTTCATTGGGTGACAGGGTTGAGATGTCTTTCCATCTCGGTGTCGGGTAAAAGTCCCACAAAATTGGAAGCAACGTCTCCAAAATGACCTTTACAGTGTTGACTGGGACGTTAAACCTCAATTCAAACAAACAAATCACTGTTGTTAGAGTCCAACAAACATTACGGCCCCCGCCCATAGGGGCTTGAAGAAATATATTGGCTGCACGATGCTTCCAAGCAGAGCTGAATCCAGCCTGCACACTAGTAGTGGTAAACCGCTTAGAGGATCTAAGCCTGTCCAGGAACCGTGTTGCAAGGCGGACCGTCCATGCTAATAAACCCTGTTGGTTTCATTGGACGACAGGGCTTTAGATGTCATTTCATCTCAATGTCAGGTAAAAGTCCCACAAAATTGGAAGCAACGTCTCCAAAATGACCTTTACAGTGTTGACGGGGACGTTAAACCTCAAATCAAACAAAACCCAACAAACATTGATAGCATGACTACTTACGGTAGTTTTGGTAATAATCTAGAAATATTTGAGCAAGCTGTAACTTTTGTTATATCCAACCATGTTATAATGAATAGTGTTATAAAGTGTAATAGTTAGCTAGTCATGCACACATACATGCATGCACTTATATGCATGTGCATGCACTCATGCATGCATGCATGCACGCACACACACTTATACACAAATGGAATCAATTACACGCATACATGCAAGCACACATGCATGCTAACATAACACTCATGTACACATGCATGATGCATGTAGCTCACAAACATACATGCACATGCTTGTGCATGCACTACAAGTGCATGCATGCACACACTCATGCATGTATGCAAGCACACATGCATGCAATGATGCACACATACACTCATACATGCATGCATGCATGCACACATACATGCATGGACTCACACATGCATGCACTCACACATACATGCATGTACTCACACATGCAAGCATGCATGCACACATGCACTCACATAATTATAATAAATTATGCAAAAGCAAACACTGCAAAGTTGTTAGTGTGGACCGGTCTATATATTCAATACTTACTAGGGTTATCCCCTTTTGTGCCAAATGGAAGCTTCCTCCTTATATATAGAGCAAGAGTCCATTCCAAAATTTAGGGGTGCCAGGTTGTGTTTTCATCAAAATTTATTTGGAAAATGGTCGAACTTTTAGCAAACTGTTCTGTGGCGTCTGATCTGGGCCTGCACTGTTTGCAAAGGTACATGTACCCCTTTAGGGGTTTCCTGTACCGAATGGGTTAATGGCCTATTTATTCAATACTTACATAGGTGTGAGTGGGACAAAGAGTGGAAATTTCCCCCCTCACGTAGTGGGGGTTTTCGAGGAAGCCTCCTCGGGTTTAAACTTTGATACCGAGGTTGTCTGTAGATGCACTGAAAGTGTGACCGATCTATTTATCTATCCATACTGCAACAACCGCGGGAAGAGGACTCGTGCAGGTGAATGTGTAGAGGTAGAAGTTGGCTAAGGGCAAGTGAAAAATTTCAACTGCTCGCCTGTCAGAACGAGTAACGTTTTTCAGCAGTAGAAATTAAGTTTTCTATGGGAAACATTGAACTAATTTGAGTAATAAAAAATGTCCCAAAAATGCATTGAAAAGATTGTTTGAAACCAAAAATATGCCCAGTTTCGGCTGAAAGGTCCAAATATTACAACCAGATGCAGTCAATAAACACATTACTATTCTGCAGAAAATCAACATTGGTAGTGTCTGAAGATTAGCTTATAGCCTTAACACATTGCAGGAAGGGGTACCTTGGCAAACAGTGCAGGTCCAGATCAGACGCCACAGAATGTGGCATCTGATCAGGACCTACACTATTTGCTAGCAGATTTTTCCATCAAAAATATAATAAAACTAGAATCGCGCAGTCGATGGCACGCCATCGCATATCCCCACGCATTTTTAAAGATACGCCACTATATAAGTTCTCATTTGCAACTCCCACCCAATCTTAAGATCAAAATTCTGAAAGTGTCATGCACTCCTCAGACCAAAGACCTATCAGTTCCCAAAGTTTCATGTTTCTATCTGGAACGGCATAGGAGGAGTTATCCGGTAATCGTTAAAAAGCGGTTATGGGGGTGAAAATCCAAGTTTTTGACCTCTGGTGACCTCAAACCTGACCCTAGGGGTCAAATTTTGATTGTTATGTATTCTACTCATTATGCCGTTCGATTTGATATGTCACACGACCAGGTTCTGAAAACTTTGATTTTTTACCCCCGGGGCACTCCACCCCCTGGCCTGTCCCCTAGGGGTAGGATCAAAATTCCGAAAGTGTCATGCACTCCTCAGACCAAAGATAGAAGCCTCCGTGGTGCAGTGGTTACGCTACTCGCCTTGTAAACCAGGGATCGCAGGATCGATCCCGGGCTTCTCCAGACTTTCGGATGAGTCTTTAAACCGAGGTCCCGTCTCCGTATGACCTTAGCTGTTGGTGGGACGTAAAACTAAAACTCACTCACTCACTCACTCAGACCAAAGACCTATCAGTTCCCAAAGTTTCATGTTTCTATCTGAAACGGCGTAGGAGGAGTTATCCGGTAATCGTTAAAAAGGGGGTTATGGGGGTGAAAATCCAAGTTTTTGACCTCTGGTGACCTCAAACCTGACCCTAGGGGTCAAATTTTGATTGTTATGTATTCTACTCATTATGCCGTTCGATTTGATATGTCACAAGACCAGGTTCTGAAAACTTTGATTTTTTACCCCCGGGGCACCCCGACCCCTGGCCTGTCCCCTAGGGATAGGATCAAAATTCCGAAAGTGTCATGCACTCCTCAGACCAAAGACCTATCAGTTCCCAAAGTTTCATGTTTCTATCTGAAACGGCGTAGGAGGAGTTATCCGGTAATCGTTAAAAAGGGGGTTATGGGGGTGAAAATCCAAGTTTTTGACCTCTGGTGACCTTGAACCTGACCCTAGGGTTCAAATTTTGATTGTTATGTATTCTACTCATTATGCCGTTCCATTTGATATGTCACACGTCCAGGTTCTGAAAACTTTGATTTTTTACCCCCGGGGCACCCCACCCCCTGGCCTGACCCCTAGGGGTAGGATCAAAATTCCGAAAGTGTCATGCACTCCTCAGACCAAAGACCTATCAGTTCCCAAAGTTTTAAGTTTCTAGCTGTAAAAGTGTGGGAGGAGTTGTCCGGTAAGACGGACGGACGGACGTACGGACGTACGGACGACGAAGACAATTACAATATCCCCACTTTTTCTTCGAAAAGCGTGGGGATAAAAAAAAATAGGCTTGGCACCCCTTATATGACAATTGGACTTGTCCAACATATAGCAATGGAAGAGTCCACTAGTATACAATGGATTAAGCATCTTTGCAGTCTGATCAGCATCGCTTTGTGATCACGGCAAGGACAGTGCAGCACCTCTAAAATTCTGTAAAGTGACAAAACTCTAGTTGTTGTAGCAGGACAGGCCAGTTTATTATTTACTGAGAGACAGATACCGTATTGTTCCTAAATATTGGTACAAGTATAGACCTGAGCAAACACTGCAGACCCAGATCAGACTGCTCCTGAAGGAGCAGTCTGATCAGGGTCTACACTGTTTGTCTTTCAATCTGCACCTTTTGGGCTCCTTGCTGGATGGTGAAACAAATTTGTTAAAATTTTTGGAGAATTACAACAAGATCTCAAGGTGTTCGATCTTTTACGGTTGTTCATTACTTACTGAGAAAGTGATCACAGCACACAGTGATTTCAGCTGTTTGTTGTAATCCTGCCAGGATCAATGCATGGTTTCACCCTTTTTGTACCAAATGGAATCTTCCTCCTTATATATAGCAGGAGTCCATCTCAAAATTTAGGTGTGTCAGGTTGTGTTTTCTTCATAATCTGTTTAGAAGATTGCTTAACTTTTTGCAAACAGTGTAGGCCGTGGTCAGAGGCCGCATTCTGCGGCGTCTGATCTGGGCCTGCATTGTTTGCCACGGTACCCGTTGAGGGGTTTCCAGTCTGAAATGGGTTAATAACTGCGCAGTATTCACACATCATTTATTCTTTTAATTATATATTGGTTTCTTTGTAACAGCTTGCATTATCTTGTATCAAAAAGCTGTTTTGAGTTGAATGTCTTTAACAAAAGTTGATAAACATGTACATGTACTTATTGTGATCATATTTTATGCCTCAGAAGCCATTGGGCTGTATGTACCGGTATATGCATTTATACATTGAAGTTGGTTCATTATACCAAACAGTGTTGACAGGGCTGTTAAATAGCAAATCAAACACCAGAAGGTAAAAGTTGGTGCAATTTGACATGAGACTGACCTCCATGCAAAGAATAAATTAGTCAGTGTTTTTGCCTAATAGATCGGTTTTCGTAAACTTCCCATGAATTTGCGGCATCTCATGAATGCCGACCCATTTACTGACCTCTATGTATTGAATAACAATATCAACCTCTTCGGAAAACGGCAAAGATAAATATATGTGTTCAGTTGGGTGGTAAATTATGGTAATAGAGGTCACCAGTCTCTTGTCAAATTGTTTGAACTATACTTTTTATGCCCCCGCCATTCGAAGAATGGTGGAAAGGGCATATAGCAATGCCCCTGTCCGTCCATCCGTCCGTTCGTCCGTGCGTCGGAAACTTAAACGTGGTCAATAACTTCCTTATTTCTTGATGGATTTTAAAATTACTTGGCAGAAATGTTAACCATCATGAGACGCGGTGTCACGTGCAAAACCCAGGTTCTTACCTCCAAGGTCAAGGTCATACTTAGAGGTCAAATCTCAAAAAAAAGGATCCGAAACTTAAACGCAGTCAATAACTTTCTTATTTCTGGATGGATTTTGAAATTTATTTGTAGAAATGTTAACCATCATGAGACAATATGTCACGTGTAAAACCCAGGTTCATACATCCAAGGTCAAGGTCATACTTAGAGGTCAAAGGTCAAAAAAGGGTCCGAAACTTAAACACAGTCAATAACTTACTAATTTCTGGATGGATTTTGATATTACTTTGAAGAAATGTTAACCATCATGAGACGATGTGTCACGTGCAAACCCAGATCAGTACCTCCAAGGTCAAGGTCATACTACGAGGTCAAAGGTAAAAAAAATGGTCCTAAACTTAAACACAGTCAATAACTTTCTTATCTCTGGATGGATTTTGAAATTACTTGGCAGAAATGTTGGCCATCATGCAAAACCAAGGTCCTTACCTCTAAGGTCAAGGTCATACTTAGAGGTCAAATGTGAAAAAAGGGCCCAAAACAACACGGTCAATAACTATCAATGGATGAATACGAACCTAGACATATTTTCAGGCGGGGGCATCCGTGTCCTACGGACGCATTTCTAGTTTTAGTTTCAATCCTTTGATTTTATTTTGTTTCTTCAACTTTTATGTAGGCCTGTTTGCTGAGATGCACATCTGACTGCATCACGGTAGCACATCCATGTAATAAACACCCCTGTATGCCCCACTTTATAAAAAGAAAAAAAAAAGAATAAAAATGAAAACAAAGGCCCAACCCCCCTCCCCCTTATATGACAAATGGACTGATCCAACATACAAAATTGGAAGAGTCTACCAATATACATGTATACAACCAGTTAAGCCTCAGTGGCTCAACGCATTCCTGCCTTTAACCAATTAACCTAGACCCAAAGGTGTTTTAACCCTTGTTCTGCTGAGCCTGGATATGCATTTTCTTTGAAACAATGTAGATCCAGATCAGAAGCCATCTGATCAGGATCTACATTGTTTGTCATTCAGAATGTGAATTTGTTGTAATAATTTGCTACAGGTAATCTGATTGGTTTATAATCATTAATGGGTGTGGCATATATGAATATTCATCAGGACAAGGGTTAAGTTATTCATGTTCAACTGTATACCGTAAAAATCCTAAAAGTTCAGACACCTTGAGGACTTCCTGTAATTCTCCTAAAATTGCAACAAATTTATTTTGCAATCCAGCAAGGAGTCCAAACATTTGCGACAGAATGGCAAAAGGTGTAGACCCTTATCCGACTGCTCCTTAGAAGTCTGATCTGGTTCTGCACTGTTTGCTTATGCCTGTCTGTCCCAATACTTAGGATCATAACGGTAGCCTATGAAATGATATTGTTCAGAGTTTTATGGCTCAGTCCAACACTGTTAAGCCCCTGTCACACTATTTCACTGCGATGGAATGGCGTTGTTTAATTTTTTCAGAACACCGCCAAATCGCAAGAAATATGTGATATTTTTGTGAACATGGACCTGTTATGGCGTCCCTACAGCGACCAAGACGTTGCTACGGAGCTTACATGGCGATCTATCGCGATCCTGCGGCTTTCTTGATGGCGATTGTATGCACTCTCACTGCGCTTTCTCTGCGCTTTTACTGCGCTCACAATGCATGCACTGCGCTTTTACGGCACTCACAATGCGTGCACTGCGCTTTTAAGGCGCTCACATGTTGAAGACATTCTCAAAGTGTGAACAGACATCTTCATCAGTCAAACAGTTTTGTTTGATTTGAGGTTTAACGTCCCATCAACACATTAAAGGTCATTTTGGAGACGTTGCTTCTAATTTTGTGGGACTTTTACCCGACATTGAGATGAAATGACATCTCAATCCCTGTCACCCAATGAAACCAATAGGGTTAATAAGCGTGGATGGTCCGTCTCGCACCGCTATACCAGATCCCCTAAGCGGTTTACCAGTACTCCTGTGCCGTCGGAAGCAAGTCCACCGCAATCACCGCAAGCAGGAGCAAGTCCACCTCCATTACCTTACCTGGGATGAGTCACCTCAGAAGTAGGCTTTTCGGGACAGTACACAATCAAACTCTACGCTAGCCACTGTTTATACAAGCGGGCGGCCCCGCCCATCGTGACTGGAAGAAATAGATGGGCTGCATGATGCTTCCACGCAGAGCTGAAACCGACCTCACACGAGTACTGGTAAATCGCTTAGAGGATCTAAGCCTGCCGAGGCAAAGTGGTGCGAGATGGACCGTCCATGCTTATGCGTGTAAACTCTATTGGTTTCATTGGGCGACAGGGCTTGCAATGTCATTTCATCTCAATGTGGGGTAAAAGTCCCACAAGATTGGAAGCAACGTCTCCAAAATGACCTATAAGGTGTTGACTGGGACGTTAAACATCAAATCAATCAATCAGTTAACCAGTTATACAAGCTGAGCTTATATGGCGTTGTAGGAGACCTCTGTGCGCCCCTGCCGAGCTCCTGTAGCATTGTAGGAGACCTTACTGCGCTGCTATGGCAACCTTACGGCCACCTCACTGCGCTCTGATCAGAACGCCGAGCGACGGCGTTTGTTTTGAGCATGCTCAAAATGCGCGCCTCGTTTGGCGTTCTATGCGATCCATATGCGCCTACTGGCAGTGCCACTACATTGTTACGGCAATGTTTGCGATCGTACTGCGCGCACCTCGGCGTTCTGCATTTTTCTTGGACGCTGTGAGGATGCAGCCCTGGTGTGACAGGGGTTTTAAGGTCATATTTAGTCAACCACTTTACCTAAGGGCAGGCTAATAAATGTATATAAAGTTTTACATAAGTAATTAATCTGTATAGTGCACATTCTTTCACCAGAATCCCCACCCCCCACCCACCCATCAGGGCTTGAAGAAATAGATGGGCTGCAGGATGCGTCCACTCAGAGCTAAAGCCGATCGTGCACATGAGTACTCGTAAACCGCTTAGAGGCTGTAAGCCTGCCCAGGCAAAATGGTGTGAGTCAGACCTTCCATGTGGTTTCATTGGGGGGCAGGGCTTGAGATGTCATTTCATCTCAAATTGGAAGCAACAGCTCCAAAATGACTTAAATAGTGTTGATGGGGATGATAAACCCCAAATCAATCAATCAGTCTTTCTTGCATCTGCAGAAGTGAGGGAATGACAGTGATGATTGTTGCCGACATTGGCAGGCATTGAACCCTAGACCTCCTTATCACAAGTCAGACCAGCATCTGGCCTGTGAACTGGACACATAAGATCCTTTATTAACCCTTTTTTACCAAATGGAATCTTCCTCCTTATATATAGTAAGAGTCTATTTAAAAATTTAGAGTGTCAAGTCGTGTTTTCTTCAAAATTTATCTGGAAAATAGCTGAACTTTTTGCAAACAATGTAGGCCCTGATCAGATGCCACGTGCAAAATGGGTTAATTGCATGATTTTTGCTTTGTTTTACAGGGAGGTGTAGGTGTAGAGTGCTGCGAGAGAGGATGTCGGTTGTTCTCAATGATGGAGTTTGTCTGTGATAACATTACTAAAACTATGGAAGTGTGCCTTGAATGTAAGTAATTTACATGTCACATGTGTAACTTACTGATCTTAAGTATTGGGACAGATAGGCCTAAGCTGACAGTAGGGACCCAGATCAGACTGCTCCAGAAGGAGGTGGTTCTATCGAGCACCTACATTCTATGTTTGGACTATAAACAAGAAAAAGTTGAACTTTTTCGTCTAAAGATTGCTAGTTAATGATACGAAAGATGCCATTTTAGCGCACGGGTGTGTTGTCATAATGCTGTTGCCGACTGAGCAGGTATGGATCCCGCAACCTCATGATCACCAGACAGACGAGCATCTAGCTAGTCTGTCATGCGGCTGGCTTGCCTATTTAGTTAAATTTCTGAAATAAACTTTAACACTTGTTTGCAAACAGTGTAGATCCAGATCAGATGACTTCTTTAGATTTTGCAGAAGTCATCTGTTCAGAATCTACACTGTTTGTCACTCAGTTTGTGAATTGAATAAATGTGGCATTAAAAGTAATTACATTGGTACATAGTCAGCAATGGTGTGGCAATTGCAATATTACCTGCTCAGGTGAACAAATCATTATATGCCCCTCACACAAGGGCATCAGGGCCCAGTTATTCAAAGCCTTGTTAGCTTAACAAGCTTGTTAGTGGTCATATTGTTAACTGTTCTAGCAAGTTCAATATCTAGAATTTTGGTATTTTTGCTGAAAAAAATGTGAGCAGCTTTTGCATTTGCAAAAGCTGCTCACATTTTTTCAGCAAAAACATTAGTATTTTCACCATATTGAATGATCTAAGTTTTAACTATATGTTAGCTAACGATGTCGTTAGTTTTGAACAACTGGCCCCAGATGTTTTATAACTGGTATACCAAATTCTAACTTCTATCATCTATCTATCATACGACTGACTACCAGTGCAATTTTTTCTCCTGAGCAGTGACATTAGAGGAATATTACAGGGGACATGATGTTTTGTAACCCTGTCCTTGGCATGCTCTCAACCAATCAGAATTCTTGAATTGTTCCTGAATATTAATGAGAAACATGACTAATAATATTAATTCATTCAGCAGGAGAAGGGTGAAAGATGTTTTGTGCTTTCAGTGTCAATCAGCTGCCATCATGTTGTTTTTAGTAACAACTGTATGATTCATTAATCCTTTTTGTATCAAATGGAATCTTCCTCCTTATATATAGCAGGAGTCCATTTCTAAATTTAGGGGTGATAGGTTATGGTATCTTCAAAATTGCTTTGGAAAATGGCTGAACTTTCTGCAAATAGTGTAGGCCCTGATGAGACGCCGCCATCTGCGGCGTCTCATCTGGGCCTGCACTGTTTGTCAAGGTACCCGTTTTGGGGTTTCCGGTACAAAATGGGTTAATCAATGATTAATGTGAACGCAGTGAAACATGGATGTCATGTGGGATATTGAATTTGTCAAAGTGTTACTTAGTTGTAGATAAGTTTGAGTACTAAGACATTTCCACCATTTTTAGCTCGTCTGTTTTTTGAAAAAAAACTTTCGAGCTATTGTCATCACTCCGGCGTCTGCGTAGTCGTCCTGCGTCGTCCTGCGTCCTGCGTCGTTCCAAAAAAACTTAACCTTGGCTATAACTTAAAAAGTATTAGACCTAGCCTCATGAAACTTCATACACACACTCATCATCACAAGAGCTACATTTTGACCAAGGACCATAACAACATTTTTGATTTTGGCTGAATTATCTCCCCTTTTCCAATTTTTTTCTGAAACACATTTTTTGCTCTCATTTTAATACTATTCACAACAGAGCCTTCAAACTTCACATGAATGTTCCTTGGGACAAGACCTTTTCAGTGATACCACACTTTTTGATCTGTGACCTTGACCTTTGAACTTTGACCTATTTTTCGAAAATTTAACCGAAAACCTTAACCTTGACCATATTTCCAAAAGTATTTGGCCTACCTTCATGAAACTTCATACACATACTCACCATCACAAGAGCTACATTCCCTACAAGTTTTATAACTCCATCTTGCAATTTGATTGAATTATCTCCCCTTTTCTCTCCGTTTTTTTTAAATTGTTTTTGTCTCTTATTTCAATACTATTCACAACAGAGCCTTCCAACTTCACATGAATGTTCCTTGGGACAAGACCTTTTCAGTCATACCACGCTTTTTGACCTGTGACCTTGACCTTTGAACTTTGACCTATTTTTCGAAAAATTAACCAAAAAACTTAACCTTGACCATATTTCCAAAAGTATTTGGCCTACCTTCATGAAACTTCATACACATACTCACCATCACAAGAGCTACATTCCCTACAAGTTTTATAACTCCATCTTGCAATTTGATTTGACTTAGAACTTTTGTTTTCTAAAAGAAACTGCAGACGAGCGTTGGCACCCGCTTGCGGTGCTCTTGTTGAAAGGGAGATAACTTTCTGGACTTCCTGCTCACTTTTCTATAAGCCCTGTCCCACTGAAAAAGGGGTCTAGGATTTTTACTGTACTTGTATTACAATACTTAATGTATATTTTCAGCTTGTAGTGAGGCATACCCGAAGAAGGAAGATCTGGAGGCATGTAATATGGGTTGTAAAAGTCAGAAACCATTTGCACTGAAAGAACAAAAGGTAAAGCTCCCAGTAAACCAAATCTTAACCCTTAGAGCACCAAGCAACAAAACCATCAGACACATTATTTTTAGCACACCTGTGCACAAAGTGCTCAAGGTGGGCTATTGTGATTACCCCATGCCCATCGTATGTGCATAGTGTGTAGTTAGCATTTACCTTATTCACCTGGCGCCCCCGCCCATAGGGGCTTGAAGAAATATATGGGCTGCATGATGCTTCCACGCAGAGCTAAATCCAGCTCGCACACTAGTACTGGTAAACCGCTTAGAGGATCTAAGCCTGTCCAGGAACCGCGGTGCGAGGCAGACCGTCCATGCTAATAAACCCTATTGGTTTCATTGGGCGACAGGGCTTGAGATGTCATTTCATCTCAATGCCGGGTAAAAGTCCCACAGAACTGGAAGCAATGTCTCCAAAATGACCTTTACAGTGTTGACGGGGAAGTTAAACATCAAATCAAACAAAAACCTTATTTACCCTGTAGAGGCCACAGTTGTGCTTCAGTCTTCATGTAACTTTACTGGAATGTTTAATTTGGTATCATGGTCAAGTTCGATTATGGGTCATGTCTGATCAAAACCTAGGTCAACTTTGCTGAACAAAGTGGCCACCAGAGCTAAAAATAGAAAAAAAACTTCTAGGTCCCTATTCCAAGTAATTTTACAGAAATGTTTCTTGGGTGACCCTTTACCAAAGTTGCCGCAATCGTTCTGCTGGGCTAAACCAAATGGCCGCCATAGTTAGTAAGAGAAAACATTTAAAGGACATCTAGGCCAGTTGCTCGATTTCAAAATTATTTCACAGGAATGTCCCTCTTATGACCCTTAACCCTTTTGGTACCAAATGGAATCTTCCACCTTGAGTCCATTTCAAAATTTAGGGGTGTCAGGTTGTGTTTTCATCAAAATTTAATTGAAAAATGACTGAACTTTTTGTAAACAGTGGAGGCCCTGATCAGATGCCGCATTCTGTGGCTTCTGATCTAGGCCAGCACTGTTTGTCAAGTACTAAATTGGTTAACTGAAATTGCTAGAATTATTCTGCTCTGCTTAACATAATGTTTGCCAGAGCTAAAAATAGAAAAACCTTTAAAAGACATCTCCCAGCTGAATGGCCCGATTTCAAAATAATTTCACAGGAATGTTCCTTGGGTGACCCTGTTCAAAAATTTCCTAAAATTGTTCTGCTGGGCTGAAAAAAATGGCCACCTGAACTATAAATGGAAAAATATTAAGCGACATCTCTGCAAAGGCGAATGGCCAGATTTCAAAATTAGTTCACAGAAATATTTCTAGGGAGATCCTCCACCAACATTGCTTAAATGGTAGCACTCCATTGAACGAAATGGTAGCCAGAGCTAAAAAATAGCAAAACGTTTCAACAACATCACCTTCTTGACCAATAAACTTATTTCACATGAATTGTTCCTCTTATGACCCTGTACTTGAATTGCTAAAATCACTCAGTTTTGCTGACCAAAATGGCCACCAGAGTAAACAATAGAAAAGAAAAAAAAATCAACTTTAAATTACTTCTCTTA
This sequence comes from Lucinisca nassula, assembly GCA_963580285.1. NCBI lineage: Eukaryota > Metazoa > Mollusca > Bivalvia > Lucinida > Lucinidae > Lucinisca > Lucinisca nassula. The sequence goes on along the minus strand of CAUZLF010000480.1, from coordinate 5,546 downwards.
GGCAAATGGCTTGTTTTCAAAATAATTTTACAGAAATGTTTCTTCAATGACCTTTTACCAAAATTGCTGTCATCTACCTTCTTGGCCAAACAAAATGGCCACCAGAGAAAAAAAAAGAAAAAAAAAACAACAAAAACACAATAAAGCGACATCTCCTCCTTAAAATGACATCTCCTCCTAGGCCAAAGGCTCTGTTTCAAAATAATTATGTCAAAATGTTCCTCTTATGACCCTTTACTGGAATTGCTTAACTCTTTTTGTACCAAATGGAATCTTCCTCTTTATATATGGCAGGAGTCCTTAAAAATTTAGGGGTTTCAGGTTGTGTTTTCTTAAAAATTTGTTTGGAAATTGGCTGAACATTTTGCAAACAATGTAGGCCCTTATCAGACGCCGCATTCTGCATCAAGGCCAATGGCCCTTTTAAAAACTAATTTCTGAGAAATGTCACTGTAATGCTGCTAAAATGGTTTCACAGAAATAGAAATAGAAAAAAAAATCTTGTTAAATCGGAGATGTCAACCATTCCAATTTTTGCACAATCATACTGATTTTCAAGTCTGATTTCAGCATCACGATTTCGGGCATCGAAATTCCGGCAAATTACAATTTTAAAACTGTGCCGGATAAAATAAAAAAAGTTGGTCCCCCCTGTAATCCCAATGTAGAGAAATTTATACTTTGATGTAGCAAAATTGAAAACAAGAAATTAAAACTGTCTCAGCATTTTTCAAACAGTCTAGGAGCTCGGATTTGACAGTTATCTGGGCAGAAATGAACAAGCTTTCAGCTATGCCTATGGGAGGGAGGAAGAGGGTATCATACTGGGGGTATATTGAAGTTTGTCTTGTCAAAGTGCATTTTATAACATATATACAGCATTTATGGTGAAGTATGTGGCATTTCTGAAAAGTGCTTTTCATATTCCTGATTAGCAGCATTTAGGGTTGGCACCTCTGTTAAACCAGTGACTCCTTCACTTCTATAAGCTATTGAACATCTTAGACCAAGAAGAGTGATCCAGGGCCATCATGGCCTCCTAGTTTGAAAACAATATAGATCCAGATCAGCTGGCTTTTCAGAAGACTTTCGGATGAGTCTTTAAACCGAGGTCCCGTCTCCGTATGACCTTAGCTGTTGGTGGGACGTAAAACTAAAACTCACTCACTCACTCACTGGCTTTTCAGAAGCCAGCTGATCAGAATCTATACTGTTTAAAATTCTGCTTCTGAATCCATTGTAAACATTGAAATCATGTAACACAAATGGCTGAAAATAGGGATGGAGTGTAGCATATTGATGAAGGTTTAGTTGTTTTGCTGGTTCCAAATGTGTAGCTGATGACTAAGGCTGATACGATTAATCGTATAATCGATTAATCGATCGATAAATTCCACAAAAATGATTATCATGTCTGATTTGCTTTTAATCGATTACTTGATAGGTACAATTTACTACCCAAAGTTATGCCTAAAATAGCTGGATGAGTGGCAAACAGTGCAGACCCTGATGAGACGCCGCAGAATGCGGCGTCTCATCTGGGTCTACACTGTTTGCTCAGGCCTATCTGTTCAAATCTACATATGGTAAAGTGCAACCTATGGCAAGAGTCATGCTCGGACAGAAAGCCAGATAGGTGAAATTATGACAAAAACCTCAGCGATTTCTAATTGATTATCGATCGCAATGACATGACTGATAATCGATTATCTTTCAGCTCCGATTAGCCAGCTCTACTGATGACCATATTTTACTATTTTATATTTGGCAGAGTACAGAAGAGATGGGACCCAACATCCATCTGATATATCCCTTCATGTATATTCATCGTCTCTATAGCGACATGATCAGCAATGTGATGAGCAGGGGCTCCGTCAGTTGGTCGGTATATATGAGAGACGACGATGGAAGTGTTGTGGTTGTAAAATCTGCCCCTAAATTGGAGTTTGTGAATTCCAACAGGGATTTATTCGATACTCTTTTTGATGATGGTAAGCTCAATACATTTGATACTCTTCAAAAGACTGTTCATTAATATATACCCAGAAAATGTTCTGTTTATTTTGTATAGGAGTTAGCAAGTATTTTTCCTATAGTCAAATGTACATTGTGTATAGGCAGAAGCCTCTAAGCTGCTTTCCTCATAAATCAGAGGTCATGGTATCGATTATGGGTGTCTCCATATTACCTTAGTTGTTGGTGAGACAAAAGACTCAAACACACATGCATGCACACGATTGCCCCCACCCATCGGGGCTTGGAGAAATAGATTGGGCTTCATCGTGCTTCCACGCAGAGCTAAATTCGATCACAAACTGCTTAGAAGGACTAAGCCTGCCCAGGCAAAGCGGTGTGAGTCCAATGCATATAAGCCTTCTGGTATCATTGGGCATCAAGGCTTGAGATGTCATTTCACCTCAGAATTGGAAGCAGCGTCTCCAAAATGACCTAAATAGTATTGATGGGGATGTAAAACACCAATTCTTGCATAAATATCTATGCGCATGGCTGTTTGAAGCCATTGTCAAATGGACTGAAAGCCTTTCTCAAACAGCAAAAACCATGTTCAAATCATGAAATTCGCGTGCTGTTTGAACATGGATTTATTAGCTTTTGATATCACAAGACTGGCCTTGCTACAATTACATTACGTTGAGCGACGTAACGTTATCGCCCTGAACATAGCGTTTTAGGGTTCGATGATGACGTCAGATGGTTACTGCGTAACGTCATTGTAAACAACATTCTGAACTGGCCGCCATGTTGGTTCACCGGTTGTATTTGAAGAGTTTATATGGAGCTTTGGGGCGTTTTCGTCAAAATTTGCTGTCAGAATCGTATGTTATGCAAGAACAATGATCATCCATGGTTATTTCATTGCATTAACATTGCCAGATCCCTCGGAAGATATTTGAACATTCGGCCTAGCGGCCTCATGTTCAAACAGCTTTCTCCGGACCCGGCGAATGTTAAAGCCTGACAAACCATGGTTGATCCCTATATTCAAACAAACATGCATGCAGCATGCACACACACACACACATACTCACTGCTCACAGGCAATTTTATATTCCACATTGGTGAGCAGCCCTGTTTGCAGTTGATCTACTTTCAAACTTGTCCATTTGGAAAAGAAATACTTGCGGCCATCTGCTAAAGAACATAAAATTAATGATTACAGACTCATTATAAGCGTGTAAATATCATGAATGACATACCTTTTTCTCTGCAGCCAGTGAAGACCCTGGTCAGATTCCTTGGTCTGGGACATCAGATCAGTGCTTGAACTGTTGCCTTGTGTCATAAATGGGTCAAAGCTTTATCATTCTAACAATAATAAAAAATGATAAAATAATTTAGAATATTCATTTCAGAAAATGATACCGCAAAAGGCTAAAAGTTTCGGCATTTTGTATTAGTGTCAGTGTGGGTCATGTATGTCAGTTAATACCCATGGATGTTAATTGATCCCTCTTTAATAGATTGATATTTAGGGGTAGCCCCAATGTGCTTCTAGCGTCCGGTTACCTTAAAAACCAAATCAATCAATCAATCAATCAGATTGATACTGAAGTTCTTTCATATTCTTTTCTGCCAGTCTCGATGGCTCTCTCCCTTCCGCTGATTCAAGGACAGTTGCCAAATTCTGGTGAAAAAATGTACACTGTACTGGTTAGTCACTTATGTATAAGCCTGCGGAGGTAAAGTTGGGTTTGGACAACTGACCAACTTTATGTAACCTAGTAGACTGAGCCATTTATGCAGTGCCTTGGTAAACGGTGCAGGCCCAGATCAGATGCTGCAGAATGCAGCATCTGATCAGGGCCTGCACTATCTGCTTTCCGAATTTTCTGTCAAAAATAGAATAAAAATGAAAAAAAAATAGGCCTGACACCCACTATATGACAGCTGGACTTGTTCAACATCTGGTATTGGAAGAGTCCACTAGTATACAATGTGTTGTGTTGCATTGTGTTGCATTTTGTTTGATATTACAGTGAAACTTTGATAACTCAAAACATAATGGCTCGTTGACCATGGCTAATTTGACACATTCTTGATTTCCTGGAGAAGTCTCCAGATCCATATATTTAGGATAGTTTGTATAGTTCTTTCTGATTTTATCATGATAAGGTATGTTGTGTGTACTCATTAGAATCGCCTGAATGAGGTGATTCTAATTTGTTCTCATAACATTCCTTTATTTTAAAGAAGATCAAGTAGATGTGCCTAAGGTATTCCCATTATGCATCTTGGTTAACCCTTAGTAGTTTGAACTACCCTTAACTAAAAAAAACTGGCAGATTTTTCCGCCATTTTTCAAAGGGAGACAACTCTGGGGACTTCCTGTTTGCTTTTCTATAATCTCTGTCCCACTGGAAAAGGGGGTCAACTCTTAAAGGAAAGAATTTGCTCCTAAGGAGCAAATTCTTTTCTTTAAGAGTTGACCCCTATTGACATGGGAGACAAAAATACTTTTGCAGGAGTTGCCACCCCAGAAGGTGTATCCATTCCCATATTCTCAAACAAATTGATATGGTCCCTTAGGTATTTGAGCTATTGAAATTCAAGTGTATACATGTATGTATTCTCCCTCTTCAGTCCCAGTTGATTATAAAACCTCAAGTTACATGGAGACTAATATAGAACCAATGGACAATTCAGCAACCCCGATAGGTAAACATTCCCAGCTGCGTGCCCACCCGAGGGACGATGATATGATCAATTTAGCTGCTAGAGACCTCGGCTCGGACAGGAGCGCAAGCACTGAGGCCACTGACTGGTTGTCATGTATCGCCAAAAAATCTGGTTTACCACGCCTTCTCTTGAGCTGGTTGTTACTGATGTGTGCAGTTGTGATGATCTGGCTATGTCTTTCTGCTGCAGTTACCTCCCCTGAGCATAAAACCATTACAGAACCACAGGTAAGTCAGCGTGACTAGTCATTTAACCCCTTTGGCAAACAGTGCAGGCCCAGATCAGACGCCGCAGAATGTGGCGTCTGATCAGGGCCTGCACTATTTGCTAATAGAATTTTCTGTCAAAAAATAAAATAAAAACAAAAATATAAGCCTGACATGACACCCCTTATATGACAAATGGACTTGTCCAACATATAGCAACAGAAGAGTCCACTAGCATACACTGGGTTAAACTCCAGTATTTATTGCTGAAAATGAGGAATAACAGGGATAATTCAAAGATATAATCTTGTTTTGTTTCACTCGGGCAACAAGTGAGATGCCAAGTTTTGCAATGGAAAGTTGGTTCTCAAGTTTTTGCCCACCTCTGATAAAGGATTGGCTCAAAATAGGTGAAGTAATCGGGAAAGGGCCATAAAACCGAAACCAAAAAATAAAAAAGATGAAAAAATCTTTTTTTATGGGTCACAGGACAGCTTATTTAGCCACTTATCTCCAGATAAGGAGAACTGAGGAAAATTTGTGGATATTTTTATTTCTCTGTCTAAACATCATGTTGTGGGGGGTACTTGTTCAGATCGCCTCTTTGAGGCGATTCTAATAAGTACCCACAACATAATTATC